>JAFBJQ010002446.1:373085-503078 GCA_016785345.1 Trinectes maculatus | reverse complement strand
GTGCAATCATCCCCCAGGGTGATATTTTCTCCATTAGACGCCAGAAAACCGCATTTCGGCATGGGTTAAAAATCGGACCAAAACGTAAGGGGTTAGTATGTCGAAAATGGCCCAAAATGGACATCGTTTAAAAGTGGAAAAAAAGCGCTAGATTGGCAGAAAATAGCGTGCAATCATCCCCCAGGGTGATATTTTCAAGAGGCTTCTACAGTTCACGCTCACTTGACAGGGCTGGGACTAGTCCTAGTCAAGTGAAGGATGAAGCCTCTTGGTGAAACGTCTTCAAAGACAAAAAACAAAATCCCGTTGCATTTGATTCAGTTTCCTTGAGATAATAATAATCAGCGAGTCATGAGTCCTGAGTGGTCCTGTGGCAGAGGCAGTGACGCTGGTCGCAGAAACAATTGGCGACTCAGATACTGCTTCACTTACAAATTAAGTGACTCCTCCCTGCTCCTGTTCTTACAAGTATTTGTGTTGCAGGTTGTAGTGCTGCTTCTCTGCAGTCTGCAGGTTCATAAATGGGACTGTCAGAGAGTATCAGTATAATGAATGACTGTCGACTACTGAATGAATACATCTTTAAAAGTGTACAAGATAAAAACGTTTATTTCTTAAGTAAAGTCTTCATATGTGATATTAAATATGAATATTGTGATTTACTTTGTATGACTTGTGGCATTTCAGACAAAATTTTGCCAAATTTTCGAGACATGCTATATGACGTTTTCCCTGAAGGGGGAGAGTATATAAATGTAACTTCTCCATAATGTATTGATAAATAATTGTTTTTGTATGTGATTATTATGTATTCAAGGTCCAAATATTGAAAAATGCTCTGTTTTAGCAAAAATAATTTTATTTTATTTGGTTAAGAAATCCACATTCACAGACCTTCTTACAAGGGGACACAAACACAAGAAATAAAAAATATAAATGAGAGGCAATTTGATTCCAATAAAAATTTGATTACATGAACACACACACTTGCAGACATGATGAATACATTGCCACATATACTAATAATGATTTTAATGAATTCAAAATGACAATAAGTGTCGTCTCAGTCCAGAATTATATTGGTCAGATTTGGAAAGATGTTCATGAGGTGATACTTCTTTCTTTTCCACACACCAAGTAGATCTCTCACATCACACGCCATCTCATTCCACTGATCATGTTCTGAAAATAACAAAAAGACAAAACCAAATAAAAACACAACCTTTAAAGGAACATATCACCATTTATTGATTTATGCCCTGTTTCACAGTACAGGGGGTCCTCGAGTTACGACGGTCGCGAATTACATTGTTTTCGTGTTTACGACACATCTCCCGTGAACTTCCTTGTTTCGGCTTAAGCCGTTTGCCCCGTAAATATGTACAGACTTCGCACGGGAACTAGTTGGTGAACGCTCTCTCTGTTTCACAGCGCGCCTGCGGGCTCTCCAACACCTCCACAGCACAGCTAGGCTACTCTACCCAATGGCACAATGAATGTATGTTCCGACTTGCGTCAAAATTCGGTTACGACACATTCTCAGGAACGGATCTCCGTCGTAACTCAAGGACCCCCTGTATAGTGTTCGTCAAAAATTACCCAAAAGCGTCATAATAGAGTATGTGGTCAAAATCCATGAAGAAACGTCATAGTATAGTGTCTCGTCAAAAAAACATAAAAAAACATCAAAGTATAGTATATGGTCAAAATGACCAAAAACGTTAAACATCAAAAATCATGATAAAGCATAATTAGCAGAGTATGTGGTCAAAAAAACATGAAAAAAGTCAATTTATATTATGTGGTCAAAAATCATGAAGAAGCAACATATTATATCATGTTGTCAAAAATCAAGAAAAAAACTCATTGTATAGTATTTTGTCAAAAATCACTCATAATCAAACATAATCGATAGGTATGTCTTCATAAATCTCAAAAACATATCATGGCATAGTTTGATTTTAGAAATCATGAAAAATCGCCATGGTATAGTATGTCATCAAAAACGATTTTAAAAAATCATAGTATAATATGGCTTCAGAAATCATGAAAAAACGTCATAGTATAGTATGTCGTCAATGTGACAAAAAACCTTGTATTATATTTTGTAGAAAACCATGAAGAAACCTCCTAGTAAAGGATGTTATCAGAAATTGTGAAAAAGTTATAGTATCATCAAAAATCATAAAAAGTTATAGTGTGGTATGTCGTCATAAATGACCAAAAAGATCATAATAAACTATGCTGTAAAAAATAATTAAAAATATCATATTATAGTATGCCGTCAAAAATCATGAAAAAGCATCGTATTAAAGAATGTCGTCAAAAATTGTGAAAAAGCGTTATTGTATATAGTATAGTATAGTATAGTATATGAAAATCACGAATAAGTGTCATAGCATGGTGGGTGGTCAAAAATCATTAAAAAACATAATTACATAATATATAGTATGTCATCATAAAAACATAAAGAACGTAGTTGGGAGGTATGTCTTCAAAAATCACAAAAAAGCATCATAGCATAGTATGTCTTTAAAAATCATGAAAAAGCGTCAAGCATCATATGTCGTCAAAAATCATTTAAAAAAGTCATTGTATAAAATGTCGTCAAAAATCATGAAAAAATATCATAGTATAGTATGTCGTCAAAAATCATAAAAAAGGTCATAGTATAGTTTGTTGTTAAAAGTGGCCAAAAAACCTCATATTATTGTATGTCGTCCAAAATCATGAAAAAAGGTCATAGTATAGTATGTCGTTAAAAGTGGGCAAAACAAATTCATATTATTTTATGTTCTCAAAAATCATGAAACAAACTCCTAGGATGTCATCAAAAAATCATTAAAAAGATAATCGAATAGTATGTCTTAGAAAATCACGAAAAAGCATTACAGCATCATATTTTTTCAAAAATTATGAAAAAGCTTCATAGCATAGTATGTCGTCAAAAATGTCCAAAAAAGTCATAGTACAGTACGCTGTCAAAAGTGACCAAAAAAACTCATTATAGTGTATCGTCGAAAAAATAAACAATATAATAGAATAGTATGTCTTCAAAAATCACGAAAACGCATCATAGCATACATAGTATGTCATCAAAAACCATAAAAATTCATAGTGTATGTCGTCAAAAGTGACCAAAAAAATTTCATATTATAGTATGTCATCAAAAATTTTGAAAACGTGTCATAGCATTGTACGTCTTCAAAAATCAAGAAAAAACATCATTGTATAGTATGTTGTCAAAAAATCATAAACAACGTAATCAACTAGTATGTTGTCAAAAAATCATAAACAACGTAATGTCTTCAAAAATCACAAAAACGCACCATAGAATAATATGTCATTAAAAATCATAAAAAGTTCACAGTATGATATGTCGTCAAAAGTGACCAAAAAACTTCATATTATAGTATGTGGTCAAAAATTGTGAAAAAGCGTCATAGCATAGTATGTCTGCAAAAATCAAGAAAAAACGTCATTGTATAGTATGTTATCAAAAAATCATAAACAACATAATCGAACAGTATTAGTATACTCATAGTATAGTATACTCACATTATAGTATGTGGTCAAAAATTACCAAAAATGTCATGGTATAGGATGTTGTCAAAAAAAAAAACAAAAAAACAAAAAAAAACATCATAGCAGATAGTATGTCTTCAAAAATCGTGAAAAAGCATCACAGCATTGTATGTTATCAAAAATATAAAAAGTATACTATGTCTTCAACAATCATGAAAAAACGTCATAGTATACAGGAAAACACTTGTGTGACAGCATTCACAAAATTACCAGAACCACAACTCTCATAACACCCTGCGGGTAGCAGCAGACTGTACCTGCAAAATCCTTGTGTTCGGTCGTCGCGGGTCTTATCGGTCCGGACCCGGTCCCTCGCCACCGAGCCCCAGCAACAATTGGATAAGTGCTCTAGTGCACAGGTGAGCCGCAACCTAAAACATACATTGTGTTTATTATCGAGACGCTTGTCACACAGTGTAAGCCAGCGTTAGCATTAGCTTCCCTGCGTCAATTAGCTTCCCGCGATTGATGTTGCTATAAAATATTTTTAACGAGTCTATGGGTCAGGATTAGAGTTGTGTTTTGTCATGGTATGTGCGAAGATTTAAAACTTCATATACGTATTTTGTACGATGTGTTGTAGTGGTTGGAACAGACCACACGACTGCTTCAAAACAAACCTGCTAGCGTTACTGAATGCTAATGCTACTTGATGCTTCTAACAATCAGTGTTTACATTTTTATGTAATGTAGTCTCAAGAAAAGCTTTCTGTAGTAATGTTTCAGTCACCATTAGGATTACGTTCAACTGTGAGAACTCCTCACCAGTGTTTTGAGCGTCTGTCTGCAAGTAGCTCAGGCGGGGCAAGGCAGGGGATCGCGACCTATGGAGCGGGTCACTGGAGGAGGCATGCTGCCCCTGGTTTTAGCAAGTGTTGGGGTCCTGCTCTTGTACCGGATACTTGTTCGTCTTAGACCAGGAGCTTCTCTGCAGGATGCTGTGGTGGTCATCACAGGGGCCAGCTCTGGTCTGGGGAGAGGTTGGACCCTGTCTCATTTCTTACTTTATTTTATATGCATAGGTTCTCTCCACATATTGGTCGCACCGATTTGCAGGAGTACTAATGATGTGGTGTGCTTTCTGTTTCGTAGAGTGTGCACAGGTCTTCCACGCTGCAGGTGCACGCCTTGTGCTGTGTGGTCGAGATGCAGCCCGTCTGCAGCAGGTGGTCCAGGATCTGACAGCAAATTCAACAAACACTCAGAAAAGGGTATGTATATTTGCACTGAAGCAATTAAGTAATGGAATTAACAGTCAGTTGACTTAAAATATTCTAATTTCCTGTCTTTATTACAGACAGTAAAAGTAAGAATGTAATTATGGGGAGGGATATTGGGTAAGTGCTCTAGTTTTTCAAACATAGCCTACATTATGTAGGGGAAACTAGAGCTGTCCTATTTCTTTGAGGGTTGGATATTTGATATTATAACTAAGAGGCCGAGGAAATCTTTTGCTGTTTTATACAATCACATTACAATTCAGTAATGAATATTCACCGACTGATACTAAATAAAATGTGCACTCGTCCTTAGTCAAACCAAAGATAAAGTTTCCTGGTCTTTGTCTGTAAAACCTATGTATGGCTAAGTAATTTAATTTCCTTCTTTAAAAAATTAGTTCATGAATAAAAGTAAGATCACGCTTATCAATTGTTACAATTACTTTTATCAACCTGCCACTAATCTCACTAAAACATTTTTTTCAATCCTGTGTATCACCATCATTTATTATCTAAGAATGAAACAGCCTGAGTTTTTAACTGTCTTGATTTTTCAACCACTAGACTTACACTCCTAGCACTGTGATCTTTGACCTGGCTGACACAGACACTGTGGGCAGAGCTGCAGAGCAGATCCTGAAATGTTATGGACAAGTGGATGTCCTCATCAATAATGCTGGGATCAGTTACCGTGGCAACATACTGGATACCCATCTTTCAGTTCAACGCAATGTTATGGAAACAAATTACTTTGGACCCGTTGCTCTTACTCAGGGTGAGTTCGAGGGGCAGCGTGCAGCCGGTGCTTTTTAGCTTTTTGGTTGCCAGATGTATTTGATGCAGTATTATTGTTGCAGCATTGTTATGTTAATGAGGAAGAAATATTTGAAGATTGCCCGGGAGCTAATTCTTTTTCATTTCCCTTGTAGCTCTCCTGCCATCCATGGTCCGGCGGCATAGTGGCCACATTGTGGTCATTAGCAGTGTCCAGGGCAAGATTGCCATTCCATACAGATCAGCTTGTAAGTTGCCATTTCTTGTTCACATAAAATACACACATAATTTAAAAGAAAAAATCAGTCCAACAGGTTAATTGACAATAAAGCAGGAAATTACCTCTTGTTTGTCCAAACTGTGGCCAGATGCAGCATCTAAGCATGCCACCCAGGCCTACTTCGACTGCTTACGGGCGGAGATGGAGTGCTTTGGCATTCCAGTGACCGTGATCAGTCCTGGGTACATCCGAACCAATCTGTCTCTAAATGCCGTCACAGGGGATGGCTCAAAGTACGGAGGTGAGGAGACAAAAAGAATATTTAGGGCTGAAATAATTGCAAGAAACCATTAGAGTGACAAATGCAGTTTTAAACAATGATGTGTTAGAAAGCTTGGCCACATCTATAACCTGCAACATTTGTTTGCAACACTTTCAGTTTTGGATAAAACCACAGCTTCAGGTCAGGATCCCAGGGACGTGGCTCTGGCAGTTCTGAAGGCTGTCCGTCAGAGGAACAAAGATGTTGTTTTAGCAGCACCCCTGCCAACCCTGGCCATCTACCTGCGGACGTTGTGGCCCGCGCTCTTCTTCAAAATCATGTCCTCTCGTGCTCGTAAGGAACAGAAACAGAAGGATAAATGAGGCCTGATGGAGCTACAGATAGGGACAGGAGCAGAGCTATAGGTGGGATGGCCAAAGGGACTGATTAATAACAAGACTCAACACTCTCTGCTGATGACATTGTGATATAATTTTTGGATTTACTACTTAAAATTGACATTGCATGATCTGGATTAAAATAAAAAAGTATACAGTTCTCAGACTGATACTATTGATTATTAAGGTTGAATGTGAGATTTAAGAAAACACCTTTTTAATCCACACTTGCCTCTTCGCCATCACTCCCTCAGAATTACACTAGATAATACAGTCTTAAGGTTGGCAAACTGCTACTATATTTTTTAAATTATTTAAGGGGGACAAGCATTTGCATGGATACATGTGTCCATGTAAATGTTTACCGTTGAACTGGTTTTATCACAGTATACATAATGAAAACAAGAAAGAATTCAAAGATTTGATAACTATCTTTATACAGAGAATAAAAACACCGTTTACAAACGCCACATTTTAAACAACAGGTTTTTCCTTTTTAGATGTCATTTTGATATTAAGTTAAATCAGAAACATTTTCAGAAATGTTACCAATAAATAGTCCAAATATCAATTTACAATATGTTACAAAAGCGCAGTGAATACTGGAATTGCCATTTGTACAAAAAAAATCCTTTAACAGAAAAACAAATACAAGCAAGATTCAAAATCCAAACCTGCTGTTTATTCTTAAATAACCATCTTTATGCTTTCTTTCCAAAGTCTGTCACTCAGAAATAAAGGTGCTACCAGGAGACCAAACTTTTATCCCATTTGTGAAATGTCCTACAATTCACAACAACAGCGACAACATTAAACATATTGATGAGGCAAGATGTTTACAATACTGCATATTGATGATGCTGGTTAATTGAAATTCAGAGAATATCTGAATACAGCATGTCAGGACACTGGCAGGTGTACAGTTTGTGTGGACAACATTGAAACTTGATGGATAAAATTTTTATCGTCACATGCAGAGGTGGCCAAGGTCTAGTGTTCAAAAGGGCAACTTGATGTTTTAAATGCAACCAATCATAAGTTTTGAGTGATGATGTGGAGTGTCAACTATGACTGTAGTGTTTGCTTTCATTACAAACATATTACTGCTTGCTCTTAATGGAGTTCAACTGGAGTGCAGAATTCTAGGCAACTTTAAGAGGTAGCAAACATTTTCAGTTTAGAATGAAATTATTTTAAAATGATTAAAAAATGAATTCATGGGCAAAAAGGTAAACGAGCAATTTTCTGGTTACAATGTTCTTCAATATTAAACCAAAATTCAATGTTTGTGTAAAAAGGATAAATATACGTGTAGAAGAATGACGTCATGTCTTTGCAAACTGTTAGGTGAGAAAAACTCGCCTAAAGGCCATTTGAATAGGACTTTAGCCCAAAGGTCAGGGTATTGGCTGCAAATAGTCACATCTATAAAGCTGCTATCAATCCAACAAAAGCTGCCCTTTTGCATGAGGTGGAAAGAAGCAAATATTTCGAACATGGGGCAGGCTGTGTTTGTAAATTTAACCAATGAACCTGAACAGAATGAGATGAAGAACACATAGGATGTAGGGCAGGAGCTGATTATTGTACTTCTTCCTGCTCTGCTGTTTTGTGCTCCACTTCTGTCACTGTAACAACCGAATGTACTATACTTATGTCACTGCCACCATCAAAATCCTCTTCTAGCAGCTGTTTGCTACCAGCTGTGATATTAACTGCACATTTTAGTGGATTTACACATTTTGGGGTTTGAGCTGAGAGAGTAAAAGACAAAAAAGTGCACACTCACACAGATCAGGAAACGATATGAGTGAAAACATTTTGTTCAGATATGGCATTGTATTTTCCTGTACATGAGGTTCTGTTTTGTAAACTTATTTTTTTCTTAAGTGTTTGTTTTTAAAGGGCATTTCACCTTCACCTGTTTGGTTTCACAAAGCTGTCTTGTGAAACCAATGTGTTTTTAACTTGCTTTGAATGATGGTCAAGACTCACCATTATTATTGCACTTCAACCAACAGGGTAGGGATGGCTTTTGGGGGCTGTTTTTTCTCCACAACAGTCTTCAATGTAGAAGCAACAGAGGACCAACAGTCTTGACACCAAGGAGAGACCATCCCCTTGCCACTCGGCACCATGTCCTCCAGATGGCCATGGCCTGGTGGGCCACGTCCACACTTCCTCAGGGTGGCGGGATGGAGGGCTCGGTCACAGCCAGCTCCTGAGCCAGGTCATTGAAGCGAGCAATGTAGTCCACGCTGCTTTCACTCATCATACAAGCAAGCTGCGAGTCCATCTGCAAACACAACCAATGTTTTCAATCCACAACAGCATGGGTATCAGCTTTAGATAAAAATCTTGTTTACACAGAGACTTCTGATGTTTCAGGATTAATAAACACTGTTGATGTTTAGCCACATGCCAACTTTCCAAGCTGTGTGGACAATCCATTGGTTCTTGGGTTCATATTAATTTCACCCCATGGTCCATGTAGCAGTGTGCTGGGGACCTTACCTCTGCCACATCAGGAAGACCACGAGACTGAAAGGAATCATGGGAGTTGCAGTCCAGGAGGCTAGGACCAAGCAAAGCTGTCCCACTTGAGGGCCCAGAGGGGGTAAGGGTGGTCCGCCTACCCTTATCAGCGGACACCATGCTGGCTGGAATGTAAAAAGAGAAAAATGACCATAAACAGAAAGGACAGCTCACATGAAGTGTGCAAACAAATCTGTCTTCATGGGTATGTTTAGACAGAAGTCTACACCTGTGTCATTGTTACTGGGAATTTTTAAGAATGAATGAATGTTTGAAAGAACAAATTTTTTTGTGAATGTTTAATAAAAATGAATGTTGTTCCTTTAATTACTGATCTGACATCTATTTAAATTTAATGTGTATTGTTGAGTCAATTTGACAACTCTCAACACTGGTAAGGGTAGACTGTGTATTCAGTCCAACCAACTATAGATCACTCATCCAATGTTAAAGGGAGCAAAGAGCTGCAGTCATCAATGGCAGGAATCACACATCTCAGCAGAGCCAAAATGAATGATAAGCAGACTTACAGAGAAGGCATCCAAGTGTGGAGTCAGAGGAGTCACTGGGGTACCACTGGGGGTCGTGGCTGGGTGATGGGATCCATCCTCGTGATGGACTGACTGAGGGCGAGGAGGCCAACAGTTTGGCGCTGTCATTGTTGCTTAGTTTGGCTGGTGAGAGAGCTGCTTCCTCACCTACATCAGGAGAGACAAACATATTTTGTCATCCACTAAAAACTACACATTAAAGACAAAAACAATCTCTGACATTGGAGATCACAAAACATTTTTTAACTTAAACTTATAGTTGATTACTGAAGCTCTGCACCACTCATAAAGTTTCAGTGTAATGTTAATAACTTTATTTTGGAATGTTTTCTTTTTAAGCCATTTTCTACAGAGCAAAATAATGAAACCAGTTTCAAAAGTACACAAACCATAGTGAGCAGAGTTGATGGCGAGCTCAATAATGGAGTCACTGATGTGTGTTTGGGGTTCACCCGGGGCTAGAGCCTCTTCAGGGGGACCAGGCAGAGAAATGTCAAGAAGCGAGGCTACACTAGGTGGAGAGAGGATTGTGTCTCCACCACCAGCCGCTGCAGGAGATGGTGAAGGCACACCATTCTGTGGAAACAACAAGCTGCACACTCTGAGCTCTGCTGAGTTTTTCTCATTTCATTATTCATTGTTAGAGGAGATTTTATTACATCTTGCATATTTAAAAATAATGTAGGTATCCTGTGAGTGTGTATGTCCTGACCTCTGGGACATTTTGCTGGAGGACCTGAGAGTCTGGCTCAGCATCAGCAATTGGTGCAGCGGTGAGCAAAGTGCCGTTATCGACAGTGGGAGAATCTAGATTGCGACAGGGACTGCCAGGGATGATGCCAGCAGACTTAGCTGCAAGATCAATGGCACCTGAAAGAGAAACAGTATAGTACAAACACTTAAACATAGTTTAACATAGTTTTAATAAAACAGAAAATACAGACTATGATTTGGTACATACTGGACAGCTGGCTGCCTGCTGCAGAGCTTGGTGCGGCGGGGGAAACTTTGGAAATGAGGGGACGGGTGGAAGGAGTCAGGCGAGTATGGATTGGCCGGAACGATCCAGTTCCTGAGGAGAGGAACGGGAATACACAGAGTAAGAGATAAACCTTTCTGAAAGTGTGAAATGATACAGGGAGTCCTCGAGTTACGTCGGAGATCCGTTCCTGAGAATGTGTCGTAAGCGAATTTCGACGTAATTCAGAACATACATTCACAGGGAAGGTAGTTACAAAATTGTGCCACCAGATGTCGCCATAACACCACCGTACAATAAGAGTTTACTGTGGTGAATTGCCTTTTGCCTTTTTTTTTTTATTACAATTCAAACAGTAATAAACAAAGATAGAACAATTACATAGCATTATTATATTATATTATTCTACCCGTATAATTAATAATTATAAGTCATGTTGTGAATGTGTTGTGTACACGTGGCATCTATTGCACTTCTGTCCATCCCTGGGAGTGGGATCCCTCACATGAGTGTCTCCTGGAGGTTTCTGCGTTTTTTCCTCTGTTAAAATGGGTTTTTTTGGCAGTTTTTCCTCGCCCTTGTTGAGGGTGTAGGTCAGAGATCAGAGGATGTCATACCCTGTACTCTTTGTTAAAGCCCTATGAGGCAAATTGCAATTTGTGAATATGGGCTATACAAATAAAATTTGATTGACTGATTGATTGACCTACATAATAATAATAAAAGAGTGAGAACTGTTACACAGCACCTACATCACACACTGATGCTGAAACCTTTTTTTATTAGAATGCTGAACAGTTATAAAAGAGTGAGAACTGTTACACAGCACCTACATCACAAACTGATTTTGGTCTTTGTAAACCAGCCAAAGCACTAATAACCTTTCCATCTCAACGATGAGACCACTGCGGTGCTTAGTAATCACCTTTCTGAAAGTGTGAAATTATATTTATTTATACGTAAACAGTATATCAAGTGAATGTTTTATTTTTTTCCTTGAGTATAATTTTCTGTTTCACTGTAGGACACTGATTTCTAACCTGTACCTGTGGCAGAGGAGTTGGAGAGGATGGAGAAGGAGCAGACATGCTGACGAGTGTCTCCTGTAGTTCTGGGGAGCAGTGTGCGCTGTGCATAAGAGAAGCAAATTTTTGGCTCTTCATAATACAGAAACATGTAAAAGATGCACAATGTAAACACCTTTCTCTTACCTGAACTACAAGGGGTTTGCGAAGTTGCCTGTTCCGAGGTTTTCTCTGTCTAGAAAGGAATAAATCTGACTGCATCTATGAGGAAAGAAAATGCATATATAAAGTTTATGTATATTCATGTGGACAATATACCAGTTTAGCCTTTGTAATGCCTTGCTCTGTCTTACACTGATTGAGTCGAGCTGCTGTCTGAAAGCTAGTTCAGCCTCCTTGTTAGGGGAGAACATTCTGTTGTGTCGCGAGCTGTTGGGAGGCAGCGTGGTGGGTACTGCGAACACACCTCCCTCTGAGTCACAGCCTCCCGCTGACCCGAGCAGAGAGCGGGGAAGGCTGCGTCCACCTGTGCATCCACAGCAAAATATGTTAAGGAGAAGATGTTAAGAAATATGTATAAATCCATTGAGCAAAATCTGGGACAATGAGATAACACAAAGTACTTAAATGTTTCCAGATTTACAGGGAATCTTCTTTACTGAAGGTGAATGCAAATTTAGTGCCAGTAGTAATGGCTTTAGAGGACAGGAGCGACCCTCACAAATACCTGAGGCTCCAGCATTAGCCAGGTGTAACTTGGTCCCTCGGACAGCGGCCTGCTGTCGGCCACAGTTGGGGCTGCGTACACTTGCTGTGGACCCCTTTCCTGGAGGTGTGAGTGCCTGGTTTTGCTCTTCCTGATGGTTCTTGAGTGGTGATGTGGCTGTGGAACACAGCTCAGGAGCCTGAAGGAGAGGACCCACATTATGAAATCTGCTCTACGTGTACAGTTCTATATAATACTTTTCCAACAGTTAAAATGTGGCACAGAAAACACAGTTTTCACCAATTAAATCCTAAACCTTGGGTTCACTTTTGAAAAGTTAAACAGCTGTTTGTTAAAGACATTTGTGCAAAAATGAAATTCAAAAATTTAGTCCCTCAAATTAAGACAATGGATATCTGGCAATTATCATTAACAGTTTCAGAAGTACCAGTTAATCCCTACCATAGGTTTAGGATTGACCTCAGTCGTAACGAGTTTGAGCAGGCAGCGCAAAACACGATGCGTTCGGTTGGGCCTGGCCTGTGTCAAGGCTTGTCCATTTTCTTGGTTGTTAGAAGTCGCTGCAACAGGCTGCCACTCATACTCCAGCTGCAGCTTTCCAGGCTTTCCAAACATCAGGTAAAGCTCAGCAAGGGTGACGTTCTCCGCGTCACGGGCACTCCAACCTTCCTCTCTGATCTGTTCCACAGTCCGTTCTTTGGCGGCTGGCGCAGAGGCCTGCGACACTCCTTCCTCTGAGGCAGTCATCAGAGGTTTGGATGGAGGAGTCTGGTTGGCCTCTGGAGAAGAGGTGGTGGCGTTCTGCTCTTCTTTGCACTGCTCAGATGAGCTCTCTATACTGCTACATGACCTCTCAGTGCTTTTGATCACTGCTAATCTACCACTGGCCTCTACACTAATACAGGTCCTGCTACCCTCAGAGTGTGAGAACCCAGTTCCTTCTTCTCTGGGAGAAATGGTCTGCTGAGAGGAAGACACAACAGAAACAAACATAGGTCTCCTATCCTCTGTTTTCGCAGAACTGTCTGGTGTAGGTTCCAGGGCAGAGGTCTCAGTTCGACGAGTATCACCCAATAAAGTCACTGAAGCACTGCCAATAGCAGTGGCACTTCCTCGTCCAGATTTGGTTGCAGTCCGAGGTGGAGCCGTGTGGATGCCCAAGATCTGAGCAGCTGGCAATTCCTTGGCATTAGGCCGATTCTTGCCACTCTCTAGCCAGTGTACAGTGCATGAGGCCTTGGAGTGAACAACGCGTGCCACACCAGGAAGGGTGGTCAACGTGCTGCTCTCAGCAGGGAAAAGGAAAAGTTCATCCAGCTGGGATTTGCTGGGAGAGGCAGTGCTGGACTGGCCCTCTAGAGCCTCTCGCTCCATAAGACTCTGACGCTGAAACATTAGTGTAAAGGATGCAAGCGTAAAAGAAACAGGTATGTCCACCCTGAATTACTAACAATATACTGAAATACTGAAAATTTACACAACTAAGATTATTACATATTGTATAGTGAATCATACAATATAAGTACCGGTATATATAATGCAAAAAGGATACAATGCGCTCGTCCTGGTATGCCCACTTCTGTTTCAGATACTCAATGAGGCTGGAAACTTTCCGATGGAGCTCCACCACCATCCTGAATTAGAAAAGAGGAAAAAAGTGTTTTTGATGCAATAACATATAAAGAATTTCTAAGTCTCGTGCTAAATGAATGATTCTTTACACTGGACGTGTTTTGAGACTGGCAGTGTTTTCTACATGCAAAATTTTAATACACTGCACATGCATACTTAACAGTTCAGCTCACAACTGTCCATAGTGTACAAATGTTTCCAAAATTTTGAAAAATGGGGGGGCTGATCTTATAGTCCTGTGGTGCTTCAGAAGACACAATTTTAAAAAAAAAACACATGCACAGTAATGCAAATATTCATTTGCATCACTGAGCTGTGCTGTTGTAAAAGTGATCTTAAAAAAAACAGAAAACATGGATGTTCCTCCATTCGTATTTTCATACATCGTTAAGAATATGGCTAAAATGTGACATGTCAGCACATTCTGAATGTCCCAAAAGTGGAATTTTCACAACAACTGTGAATGTAACAATGGTGCGAAACATGTTAAAGCCTAACCTGAGGCGAGGGTTGTGGGCGAGACTCTGAACACGGGCCCAGGAGTGGTTACTGCGTGGTTGGAGTTCTACTGCCACCTTTAGGGGTAGACGCACTGGCTTTTGGTCCTCTTCATCACTAACTCCTGCAGGGATAACAGACATAGTGAGGCTGACACCAACTAAAAGACAACAACTAAAGGTATTTTCTAGACAAGACAAGGTCTTTTTAAATAGCAAAAGCTCTGATGTCCAGCCAGTGGAATTATGTGACAGTATGCAGTTCATAATACGAAAGACTTTACAGACAGTCAAGTATAATTGGCCTTTAAACGTGGCAGTAACACTCCATGAACAGTACATGGCAAGTTCACTTGTCTATCTAGCTATTTGTTCATTCCTGGTGGATTAGCAGGCAATGAACTGACAGAAACTAAATACAGCAGTATAGTGGATAAAGCAAATTAAAATGTGAGTTTACCAAGATTTTGGCCAAGCAATGACACAGCTATGAAATAAAACAGCGACTATGTAAGAGAAATGGCAGATGCAAGGATTTAGATTTTTCATCCTTTGGAAGTTTGGATGATTTTGAACAGAAGGGTTGATGGCAGGCGGACAGACCAGTCATTGCCAGCATCTCCCTCCTGTTCCACCTCCTCATTTTGCTCCCACAGAGTAACCATAGAAACGCTACTAGCCCACACTACTATTGTTATTGCCAATAAAACCCCGCCCACACAAACCCTGTGCATCATCACCCACAGTTAGTATTTTCAGGCTTGGTGTTTGTTTACTTTACACATGTAGTATGAACTGGGGGTCTCACCGTCGGGGTCACAAAGTTTCTTCAGTGCACGGCACATGGGTGCTTTAATTCGCAAGTTCCTCCCTTTTGAGCGTACAGTGGTGGCCCTGGTCAAACAAGAATGACAACAGAGAAATCGCCAATGTTTTTAGAGGATAACATTATCACATTTCACATTTCAGTGGAGAAAAAAAGAAGACACTAAAAATTCACATTTAAATATTCAATGAAATTTTATATACTATAAGATACATAAAATATATATAAATAGTAGACAAACTTACCCTTGTTGGATGAGTTCATTCAGCTTGGCCACATTCTTATCATCCATTACTGTCAAAGACAAAACATAAAGTCAGAGAGCCATTTATGACATCTTCCCAAAGGAGCAGCTGTCCCCCATGACTCAGAGCATGTGGCATTTAATTACATCCCCTGTGTCAACAGCGTGAAAACAACCGTACATAAACAACTTCCAAAATGCATGCATTCATGAATGTGTGCGGCTTTCACTTACGTCCTCCGACTTTTTTGCGGAGCTCAGCATAGCAGATGAGGCCATACAGTTCTTGAGAGGATTTCTTCAGCACTCGCGAGTACACTGAGAAGGAGATGAGAGACATGTCACAACACTGCTGTAACTAGCAACCAAGGAGGAATGTGTATGCTACATTAAGATAACACAACAGTGACACAGAGTTTTTTTTGTAGACAAGAGGGGCTCAAGCTTATCTTGTAAGATTCTTTACTTTATGTTTATGCACTAAGGGGAATTGTTATTTCATATTTTTGGTAATCATAGTGACAGTTTAAAGAGGCACTGTGAAAACAAATCAATGAGGCCACTCCTGATCCTGCATGAAGAAACTAGGATATCTGATATACTGTATAGGTTAAATCTGAGCAACTGGGCTTCGGCTTGTAAGAAATCTTCTCATGATATCTTACCCAGTGAATTAGTAAACGAAATGCCCTTTCAACCACGAGAATACATACCACTGCCATATTACATTTTTGGCAGCTCGAGTGGACAGCTCTGACACAACAAGATGATATAAAATAAGTCTTGTGTTTTATGTTGTTAATAAATAAATGCTGGCTTCACTACCCTCCAAATTTCACTGAGATATAGTGAGGTCCCATCTGTTTTGGTAGGACAAAGATTTAGGGCAACTCACCACTGGCAAAGTCAATGTGTTTGGAGATCTTGTGCCAGGTGCGGTAGTAAAAGTGGCGGACCTGCTCTTTGTTCTTCACCATGTTAGCTGGCTTGCCTCTCTTCTTGTACTTCATTGCAATGTTGTTCTGAATCGCCTCAAAATCCTTCCCATGCTACAGGCAAAAAAGTGGAAGAAAGAGGGAGAAGTCAAAAAAAGATATGAAATTTTAATTTTTTTAGATTTTAACTTATTTTTTATGTGTCTCCTGTTGCAATACATAAATGTAAATGCAAACAATTTAACTAAAGCTTTGCATAATTTAAGGAAGTGTACATTTAGTCAAAGAACAACAGGACTATATGATTCTACACGTTACCTCATAAAGTCCCTCAAAGAAACTGTTTTTGTCTTCTGCACTCCAAGACTCCCATTGTCGACGAGCCCTTTTCTGGTTACCAGCTTGCTCCTCTTTCTCAGTAGACCCTTGACCCTTGGAGGCCTTGGACACCCCTCCAGTGGCGCTGGTAATAGGCCCTGACTGTCCCACCGGTCCCTGAGAGGAAGAGCCATTCTCTGCACCTGGATTGCACACAGTTAAGAAGACCACAAACCCATCAGCAATGAAACATTCAGTAAATTTCCCCAAAAAATAAATACCAGATCCTGATAAACTGAAAGCTGGAGCCAATAGTTTTTGGTTGACTATTTCGGTTGTTTTGGAAAGTATGGGAAATGAAATACCAAACATAGATCTGAGGTGTGTGGCTTGGACGAAGCACACAAAACCCCCTGCTGCCATCACAGTGCACAACGTGCAGAGCTCCTCTTTGTGGTTCAGGTTTGGCAAAGAGACAGGAAAAGCAATTAGTCCCTATGGCCAAAGCTACAGCATCATGGTCCAAAACCAACTCATGGTGGGCTCCAATGGCCAAGTTTACCCCAGTGCACAACACAATGCCAGGAGGTGCTAACACAAACACGGAGGCTGTTGCTGATGCAGCACTGCTCTATGCTAAAGCAACTGTATTTGCAGCAGAAGTAAAATGGGATAAAATGTGGACATTCACTCACAAATGTGGCTCCATGGCACTAACCTAAATGTGTCTCCTTCAAAATTGATGTGCACTGATATGGCATCATATTAAAATAAGTGGGGCTTCCTTGGTTAACTAGTCAATGGGACTGGGCAATATACAATTATTTTATTAAACAATCTTGTTCCTGTTTTTTTCTAAACACCATCAACACAAGAACTCCACCAAACTATATCAAATACATACTGCAAATGTTTACTTCTGTGGGCTTCGAGTCCAATTCCTTTTATAAAGCAAATTAAAAAACAAAAAATGAATACACTGTTTCTGTTTCTATGACAGCTCTGAGGTGGCAAAACACTACTTAACACTTACTGTAATTTTCAAACATACTGATATTTTTGTTCCTGCCTATCTTTTAATCTATTTGGAGGGTAAGGAGACTCACATGTAAAAGTATAGAAAAATGCCTCATTTATATGCATGTGCTTCATCAAAACACTTTTCCAGTGATGACAGTTTCTTACTATTCACTCGAGATTCAGAAAAGCGTGAAGGTTTCTCTCATGACTGCTGTTGGTTGTGAGGTGTGTGCTCTGAAATATTTTAAATATTCTGAAATAACAAGAGCACACTGTCATTTAGTTTGATCGTCAGATCAATGAAGATATCAGACAGACGCTGGAAAATCATCATTAATCTTAAAAATTAATTGTTGTCACTGCTCTAAAAAACAACAACAAATAAATAAACAAACAAAAACTAAGTGCAACTTTGCAATAGTGCAGCTGTTTCTGTCCTGTCCCTATTTCCACATAGAATCAACTGTTGATAACGACATTGACAATAATAATAAAATGATAAACTCTTTTTTAAAAGCTGTAAAAACTCTGAAGTTAGATTTAATTTCTGGTCTTAGACTCTTCATCTTCTCAAACAGATGTTAGGATGGTGTTACATATGAGGCTGGAGCAGCCAGGGATCCACTCACAGAGCTACCTAACCAGTGGCCCAGTGGGACTACACAACAAAAACAGCATCGCTTAAACCACCACACACTCACAGTGACAAAGTCAAAACTAAGGACAGACCCCCCTGCTAATCATATCTATATATACACATACTGATCCCGAGCTGGTCATCTACTGTACCTTTCGATTTTGCCCCGCCATGTCCATTGATAGTTGAGCCGATCGAATCCTTCCGGATCCGTTTAGTCGGAGGTCGAACGCTCGATCGTAGAAAATGATGCTGGTCGTGACACGGAGGGGCGGACTCCGCTGAGGTCTGGGGATGCTGGGTCGAGCCTAGCCCGGTTCGGTTCGGTGGAGAGGCGGGGAGGACCGGGGCTGTACCGGGGCTGAGAGCCGTGGCTGATGGATTAAGAATTTCCACTCCATCGTCTCCCTTTGTACTGCGCTCCTCGCTCGCCTGCTCTCCGCTCTCCTCTTCGTCGCAACCGTCGGGCTTTCTGGACGGATTCCGCGTCCCATCGACACCGATCCCCTCCCTGGAGCCCGGTGTCATGCTGCCAAAACACATTCACGGAAATTTTGTCACATTAGGAGCAAAGCGGTGTGAAAAATTAACTTCTAAAGACGACGTTCACTGTCTCTCAACATGGCCGCCGCTGTTTGTTTCAAATCCCCTCTCCAGTCCCGACAAAACAACACCAAATATTAGCAATTTACGCCTGGAAATAAATTGTGTTCGAGAAACAAAACAGTTCAGTGAGTGGCGGCAGTGTTTACACGGTGGCTTTCGGCTCTGATGGGCGATATTTGGGGTTGAATTTCAACTAAATACAAATGCGAGCGCTTTTCAGTTTAGCGCCCTGCAGAAACGACAACGAAAACCCCTCGGTGCATTCGACCTCTAAATAAAGTGTTAATTTCAAGTGTAATTTTACCCATTTTCGTATTCTTCGGTGGTGGGCGACGTCTTCTTTCGCTTCACCATGGATCCGATCGGTTAGATTGACAATTACAGATCAAACCGAGCATAATAAAACCTACACCGATCTCTCCGCTTTCTGTCCTCTGCTTGCTCCAGCTTCGACTGAGCTGAACTCTCTGCGCAGTTCAACTGTTTTCTATCTGCATCAACATTACTCAATGCTTCTTTCCTACAAGAAATAAAACTATAAAACCAATGGCAAGGGTGAAATGGCCACTCCACGCAACGACAAAGAATCCACTATGACATATGTCAGTTGAGCTCATTTGAATTGATAACTACTGTTTTATTCACCCGTGTGCATGTGGACTTTTGTCACTACGTCACCATCGCCTGCAGAAATTATGTCAGCAAAACAATTTATTTACAAACCCTGTAGTTGTATAGTTGTCAAACAATTATCAATTTGTTAACACTACATTTACCTTATAGAAATAATTCATTTTACATCCAAATCAGGACCTGCGGTTATGCTCCCGGTGCATATCAGGGCGCGGTGTAATGCATTTGCACCAGTATTGTGTAAACGTCACAGAATTTATCATTATGGTATTTGATTCATCGATATCCACACGTTTGTTGATTTCTGATTTATCAGATGGTAGGCAACACAAATAGGTGTCAGCGAAACAAAGTTAAACAAACAAAGATGAATTGTACAACAAAGTTAAACAAACAAAGATGAATTGTAAAGGACAACGAGTCTAAAATGTAAAGGAATACCCCTTCACTCGATTTATACACAGCCTTCGAATCCCCAGTTTTTGTCATACAAATCCATTTTCCCTACACAAACTGAAAAGACATCTAATCTCACAATAGTGAGACCCCAAAACAACAAGTTCATTCCAATGCATTCATTGAGTTCACAGTTTAAGATTCCTGTTGACTAGGATAAACAAAAATCTAATATCCCCCGTTATGGTTTAATTTCAGTGTGACTGTAAGTTATTCTAAAGTCTTACATCAACATACTAATATCTGCTCCCCAAAGTTTCATTGCATATCGCCACAGCAATCTTCTGCTCATTATCAGCATCTTTGCGGTTTTGGTCGTCTAATCATTTAAGTGCTAAGGTAACACTACGTTTAAAGTGCAGTGTGGTAAAAGTTCACGTTATTTATACAAACAGCTACTGTCAAGTTCCTTGTAGTAAGATATAAAGTACATGTAGCAAGAGTTCTCTCACTACACACATAACGTGGTACCTAGCATGGCTGCTATTTTTGGTAAGCTAACGATAGGCTGGGGCAGTCAAACACCGTTACAACTGCCGTCTGTGAGATAATGTTTACTTTTGGTCCGTCGAATAGTTTGACAGACAGATAAAGTTTTCAAGAGTTATGAGTTACCTGAAGTAGAAGCCTGGAGGTAAAATTCCCAATCGGTACACAGGGTAGCATCACTAGCTAACAGCAGCCCTCCAGCTTGTTGAGCGATGACAGTTCCTGTGGATTGATTGTCCATGCGCTTTGACACGCCCATTACAACTCGAAAACAAACCATCTGATTGGTCAGAAATGCAGAAGGACGAACGTTGAAGTTTGATTGATATAAATGTCCGCCTATTGCTAGAAAAAGAGGCGCCGCAGAAGACCAATTGCAATTTCTTCCTGTCATGCACTAGAAGTCCCCCAATATTTATTTTTAATGTCCAAATCTTCCTCGACTTTCAAATCTTCTAAACTTGTTGTTCGATGAGTAAGCGTTATTTCAACGTAATCAGATTGGTGCTATGTTGGTATTTAGCGCCCCAGAAATAAGACTCGCCTATTACAAGATTGACGTGCCGATGAGCAAATTAACAGGCAGTGCTCAGAGGATGCACTTGAATTTATCACGGCGTCCACCGAAAATATCTGGCCACTTGGAATAAGAATTTGATTGATACGACAGAAAACAAAACACGGATTGTAACCGCAATTACAAAGCGATAGCAAAAACACACACAAAATATGTTCATCAATTGACATCTGCGCTTCGTTTAATATGCTGTCTGTGACATAGCCCGGGTTCAGTTTTTACGTTGCAAACACTCCATAGATGTTTTCAAATCATGTTATAAAAATTACAGCGCCACTGCTGTAGTAAACAAAGGATAGTTTTGTTCAAGAAATCTTCAGTGCACTGACTGATTTCTTGCTGGAGGGATGTCTAGCGCCATGAAACGAACGCACCCGGTCACAGACCCCACTGGCTGAGGACCAATTATATTCCTCCGTATCAGAGGGTGGAGCGAAATTCCTCACCACAGTGTGTCGCTGGGCACGCGCAGGCTGCGAGTCGTCTAGTTGGCAACCTGACGAAGTTGACTTCGGAAACTTGAAGGCTCACAACAAAACCACTATGACTTCGACGAACATGTTTCAAGGCTTGGATACGGGCTCAAAACCGAGTTCAAGGTGGTGAATATAAGCTGCTGTCGCGTGACTCGGTTGTGTTGCGAAAGATGTGTCCGACTGTGCTTTATTTGGGCTGTAGACAGTCGCACCGTCAGCTAGTGTCTCAGTGTAGCTTCACGGTATTTGACAGGTCTTCTTAGGTTTGTGCACCGCAGTTTTTTCCTTCCAGTTTCAAACATGGCTCTCGGATGTTATAAATTTGCAGGGTCGATCAAGTTGAGTTAGCTGAGAACGACTGTGCCATTAGCAAACTAAGAGTCGAGAATTAGCCTGCAGGCTAACTGACCAGGCGTTGGCTCCTGCGGAAGTGCGAAAGCCTCTTCAGACAGCTCTTCTTTGTACTCGTAATCAATGGCGTTGTGGCCACATTGTAATAGTTAAATGTAAGTCAAGTGTTAACTCCGGTTGACTAGAAAACGTCAGTTCATGGGTCAGCTCCGCTAAATAGACGAGTTCACATATATTGTGCTTTGTGTTTAGTCACTAAGTATAGTTTTGAGGCGCATGGCGCCATTTCCGGCTATATAATCAAACAACCTCGTATTTGGTTGTGTTGGCTAAAGCTGTAATTTCGGATAGCTGTAGCCAGGTTACCCAGCGTTTTCTACTCGTCCCCTTTGTGTGCCAGACTGTATTGTCCCCGTGGCCACAGAATGTACCATTGATTATCATTTAGTACTATTATTTATGTAAGTACGTTGTCAGTATAATCTGTTTCTAATTGAAGTCTTGTTTTGCAACTTAACATGGTAATTGATTTAAATAAGACTCAGATGGGATCCTGTAAAAGTTCTTATTTGCATAATTTTGTCTTCTATAGGGTTTTGCAGCCTCCCGGAGGTGGCTCCAGTAACCTGTTTGGTGGCTATGAGGAAGATGCTGTTTCAAGAAAGCCTAATAAAATGGCCTCTAATGTTTTTTCTCAACCAGAGGAGCCTCAGACTGTCACCAGACGCTCCAATCCTCCAGGTCAGACCAGCCAGTCAGAGCTAATGGATATGCTGATGCAAGTCACTCTGACAGTCTGTCAATGTCCAGGGTGTGAGAAGTCTGACCATGATGTGATAGTTCCTGTATAAATACACTCACTGTTCCCTGTGCCTGAATGTAACCTACCTCCACATTTTGTTAAGTTTCCATATTTAGTTTTCATTCCAGTTGACTGCTTTGAAATGGCCTGATGGTTGCAAAACCTAACACACTTCTTGTATGTATTTTATGCAGGTGGGAAGAGTAGTGGAATATTTGGCGAAGCTGAACCTTCTGTTCAACCACAGAGGCCCATACGACCAGGTGGATACGTTAGCAACATATTCGGGGCTGCAGAAAGCGCACCTGTGCAAAGTCTGAGCAAAAGCCATCCAAATAAGCCAAAGGTAGGTCATGCAACTAGATCTTATATTCAGTTTTGACTTTTGTCATAATATATATGCCATATATTGTTTATAATGTTCCAAAAAGCTAATGAGGTTTACCCCATCATGCTTTTAGTCTAGTCATGTTGGGTTTTATTATCATACAAGCAACACAAGGAAATATAATTTTGTCTAGTCCTTTGTGCATAATAATACAGCAACAACCAACCACACACATTCAGCAACAGACATACAGCAGCACAGAACTGAGTGGGAGCTTTTTAAACTGTGTATATTGTTTTCCTTTTCAGGACAATCTAAGTGTGGGACCTGAACCCGAATTATCAGGTGAGTTTGTTAAAAGGTAAACATACTGGAAGATACTGTGTCCGCATTTCACTTTTAAAGTAAAGGTTGTGACTATGGAGAAAGGTTAGTCAAAAGGATCAGCTCTTTGATAAGGCTTGTGGTCTTAGTCGAGTGGTCACGATGTGCTCTTCTCACCAGAAACATTTATTGAGGGAAAAGCACCACAACAAAAACCCCAATAGCCCTCTGCTTAACCCATTTTGTCTGGTGGTTGGAGAGAGATTACGATTACACTGTTATTTTCTCTTCTCAAGCACCCAAAGCCAAGGTCAGCCAACCTGAGGTGAAGGAGGAAATACCCCCTCCTGCTCCCGTGCCAGCTAAAGAAGAGCCTGCTGCTGTGTCAGAGCCTGAACCCACATCTTCCACTCCTTCACTTCCTGATGAGACTTCACTGAAGAACCACGAGCCTCACCTGGGACCCAAACCTCGCTCCCACAACAGGGTTCTCAACCCACCTGGAGGAAAATCTAGTGTTGTATTCTTCTGATCAGCTGAAAACCCAACTCCTTTCTGTTTGTGTTCATACACTTTTGTCTGATCCCCTGTTACTCTACTCTCATTCCATCATGTCCTCTCCACATGATTGTTTCACCTGTACTTCGAAACACAGACTGGGAGTGTTGTTCTTCACACCAGATTCCTGGTCAAATATGGTCCTCAACTTCTTGCACTTTTGGTCCCATTTGCAGCTCCTTGCTTTATGTCAAAGTCACTAAAACCTGCAATCATACAATCACCTACTCGTCAATCAGCAGACATGCTGTTAGTCACTTTGACTGTGAGTCTGCTCAGTCTGAATAATGCGGTTAGATTTTCACATATTCCGTGACTGAGTATGTGTAAATTTGTGTTGGTTGATTTTTCATTTTGGAAAGATTTTTTTGCATCTCAAGAAATGTTGACACATCAGACAAAGCTTTAAACGATGAATGTGAATTCAAATGATCCAGTATGACTAAAACCCTTGCGCAGTTTAGTCACAGATACTCGCTAGTTTGTTATAAGCCTTACTTTTTTCAGACAGGAGGGGGTGGGAGATCTGTCACAACTGTCATATGTAAAATGATTTAGGGAATGCTGCATCTTTTGCTCTGCCAGTTCCTTATTGTTTGACAGTTATTCCACAGTTATTCAATAAGCAGAAGCCAATTACAGTTATCTATGTGTTCCTTTTTTTCTTTGAACCTGATTTTTAACATGTGTCTGGATTAGTGATCCACAGTCACAGCAGAGTGTCAAAAATTGGCCTTGAAACAAAGATGAATGCTAATGTTAATTCCCAAATGCTTTTACTTCCTTAAAAAATTCCATGTTGATTTATTGCATATGTATTATGTGCAGGTACTTTCTGCTTTGTCCTCATTGCTTGCTTTATCTAAGAACATGCCTTTTTTTCTGCTTGGGGTAGGCCTCTGATTATGTTTTAAATTAAAACGGCTGAAGACAGTGACTCTGGACAAGCACGTGGCCTACGTGAGTATAGGTGGGCTTATTGATAATCACTTTTTCAACTCAACTCATGTCGCACATTCATGGTATCCTGGTGCCAGCCTGTCCCCAATATGTTGATGTGCCTGGCAGGTAATGAGCACAGCAGAAGTAAAAAAAAAATCCTGTGTATTGCAATAAAACTGTTTTTGCATTTAGAGCGCACTTATTTTGTCAACTTTTCTATTTTTTTTCCTAGCCGAATATATTTTGTTTAAATTACTTTTCAAAAGTGGAGATATATAGATCAATATTTAGACTGGGTCAGATGTAACATATAAACTATCTATTGTGTGCTCCAGCTCCGGCTAATTCTTGAATCATTGACACTGATGCTTTTGTTCTGATTCGCCTTTAGGCAGCATAAGCAGCTTGTTCTGAGAAAAAAAAAACGACCACTTAAGTTCCCTGGAGGAAAATGTAGACTTAGCTCTTCAATTACACACTGGAATCTGTTATTCTGTTTACTTCTCTTTATGCAACAGTGTGAGAGTTAGTCCTATTTGTATGACACCACACCATACATCTAGGTCACCTTACGCTACATGTTTAAGTACTGATAAACCTTTTTCTAAAGGTACAGCATTTAGGTATATACACATCAAGAGACAGTAGGTGGAACTGGTTTTCAATCTGTAAACCTGGGTACTGAACCCAGTCCTTGTCTTTTCTCAATTAAAAAGCTTCTATAAATATGATAATGTTTATTTTTAATTTATTTACTAACCAGATTTTCTGTAGGATATCCTGATCACTGGAGCACCTGGAGGTGTAAACCTTAATCTGCTTCTTGGATTCCACGGACCACACCACCTTCTGCCTCTGCAGAGAACGATGACTGTCGGTCGTTCACTGCCACCTACTGAAACAATGAGGACAAACAAAACCTGCATCGTTAAATGATACCAATTAGTGCATTCAATTCTACCTGGTAGATTAAAAAAATTTTTTATATGTTTTTATCTCAGATACATCTTCAGAGTAGGAGATGATATATAGTGTATGTTGTACATAAAATGGAAACTCCCTTCTGCAAAGGCAACATGAAGAACATGTTAACAACACAAGGCTGTTGTTTGCTATAGTGTGACTTTCCTACATTGATCTATAGCCTACAGTCTAGTATAGGGTTTAATCCAGTGGGATGCACTAAATGTACTGTTTCATCACAAGACATTACATATTTGTCTTTAAAATGTGTCTTATTGTGTGATTTGTTAAGGGGCACTTGTGACATGTCACTGTTGAACAGTTTTCATTACCATGGTTATCCTCTCCATGACAAACAATGCTCAAAGCTCCAGTTGTCTAACTAAAAGAAGGTTCAAGATGGACATTTCAGCCCCATCTCGTGTAGAAAATGGGTAGATGTCATCATCATCATCATGAAAGCTTCAAAATCTCAAAACAATGACTTGTAAAAAAAAATCCTATTAGCTTTTAAAAACTAATTATCTTGACTTGTCTTCACTCCATAATCAAATCCACATCAGCATCATTTCTCAGGAGCAGAACTATTGACTCAGTTTCCTTTGAGGCAGACAACACACAATATGTTTATAGCTCCTCTTCCTATATGAAGCATTCCCACAAGGCTTCAGTGGGCATTGTGAAAAAAGTATACAGTACAGACTGCGTGCAGTACATTTTCTTTTACAACGAGAGTGCATTGTCATTATTATTGGATTCTAGTATCAAGCACTGCTGCAGACAAGAGACACTTACAGGGAAAAGTACAATTTCCGGTTTTAGCTTCGGCTAGGAAGAGAATACATGTGATATAAATAGTTGAATTTGCTGGTTGAGACCATAACCTCATTCGTGTTTATAGACTTGTCGCATTTATATCACTCATTAGGGAGATAAGAAGGAAATTAACAATATGAATTAGGCTATATAATTTTGAACCGTACATCCTACAATAACATTGATGATTTTCATCTTACCTGCTCAGCTGATTCAGAAATCCTTCAACATCCCCAGTTTCCAGCGCAGCATTGCGTTTGTTGTTATAAGGTCCACATCTTAACTGAGATGTAATTCCCTTGTCGTTCTTCTTAATTGCGTTTCATCTGATTTCATTTTTTTATTTATTTTTGTTTTATTTTGAAAACTCGGCGCGGACTGCGGGCGTCGCGCGTCTCTCTTGACGCACTCAGCGCGCTCGCTCGCTGCAGACGGTGTGACGTCATCCAGAGTCGGTCAGCTGGCTCGTCCATCTGAACAGCAGCGAGAGCCTCTCCCATAGAGACATCACCATCAACGCCCGGGCCTGGCCGACAGCATCGGCACCAAGCGGGGCAGAATATGGGAGAGATGAATATGGAGGAGTAGGGGCAGATATGGTGGCGATCAGGAGCGACTGATTATTTATTTACCTATTTATTGACGTATTTATTTCCCCTGCCAGCAATGGCCGGGGTCCATGGCCGCGGCTTCTGAGAGGCAGGTGCAACATCATCGTCGGAGGCGTTTGATTTCTCGGCATGGACTCATCCAGGGCCGATCCACAGGCTGGCGCACTCATCCACTGCACCGCGGATCAGCTGCTGTGCGCGGGGAGAGAGGAGTAGGTGGGCCGCGTCTGGAGGCGATACAACCGGCTGGTGGTGGAGGAGGAGGCGGCGGCGGTGGAGGAGGTGGCGGGCCTCCTCACATCAAAATACTAGTGCCAACATTTCTCCATCGAGCTCAAGGTTACGCGCGCGCATCAGTGTCCAAACCCAACACCTGAGCTGCTGCAACATGGCATAAGTCCTTTATTATTCTTATTATTTATGTTTCCTCCTTTCTGTGCGCTGAGCGGATCCAAACCCTGTGACAGCTTCACGTTCAGGGCCTGAAAAAAACACACACACACTGTCCGAGCGCAGCATCCTCAGCTGGGCAGAGAGCCGCCAGCTCCGGCTGTCACCATGATGGAGCTGCAGATCGACGAGGTGGTGTACCAGGACGACTACGGCTCCGGCTCCGTCATGTCGGAGCGCGTGTCGGGCCTGGCCAACAGCATCTACCGGGAGTTCGAGCGGCTGATCCGCAGCTACGACGAGGAGGTGGTGAAGGAGCTGATGCCGCTGGTGGTGAACGTGCTGGAGAACCTGGACGCGGTGCTGACGGAGAACCAGGAGCACGAGGTGGAGCTGGAGCTGCTGAAGGAGGACAACGAGCAGCTCATCACCCAGTACGAGCGGGAGAAGGCTCTGAGGAAGCAGGCGGAGGAGGTGAGTGACCACCGGCTCTGCTCGGGCTCCCACCCGCTGCATCACACCCAGCTTCCTGCGCCTCATCCCCAGTCACTGTGGCCTCTGAGCCCAGGGTTCAACAGCCATGTGACTCATGTCAAAGCCTGGGACACGAGGCTGCTGAGGTTATTTTTGTGTCTCTGTACTGCTGACAATGCTCCCAGTGTCCTATAAGATGATAAAAGAGCACTTTTACCCATATGGTGATACAAACACATAAAAACAGATAAAAGCAGATAAAAACATGGCTCAGCCGGTTGTCGATGTACTAACAGTGTCAGTGCCCAAATGAAATCATGACATATGAATGGAAATCACAACATATTAAACCACATGACTCAATGTGTAAACACAAAGTCCTGAAAAGAGAAGATGCTTCTTAATAAACAACACTGCTGCTCCATTGAAATCATGATTTCCAGGGTCCATGTGTCGTCACCATCACACTATCTACAGCATATACTACCTCTATACAGACACGCTATCTGTATATATAAATATAAAGAGATGTTTTCTTTAGGAAACAATAAACTGTATTTAGGAAACTGTGTGCACGTAGGCTACAGTATATCCAGGTATGTGCCAGGAAACAGTGGATTAAAGTATCATTCAGCTCCAGTTTGAATAAGTGCTGCTCCACAAATAACTATTAGGCTACTAATACTAACACCAGTACTATTGCCAGTGTTATTAGTACAATAAGTACTAACATCAATAGCTGCTGGTAGTAACATGACAACCGTTGTTCTTTTGACGCCTACAATATTACAACTAACAACAGTGACAAATATGCAAAACAAAAACTAGTTTCTCTTGTACTGTCGGTCTCATTTGCAAACACATGAGCGGAGCAGACAGTATGCAAACAGAGCCAAGACATAAAGTCTGTTTGAAACAGATGAATGTTGTAAGCGTGACACTCGTTGGACATTTACACTTGGAAACACAGGAGGAACAGGGACGCAACAAACAACAAACATGGACATTAATATGGAGCTATTGCATTACCGGCTAAACCCCACCTCCAGCAACTCCCCTCTGTCTTTCACTGAGCGGTGTCACAGCAGCCGTGGGATCCAGCAGTTGTCATAAAGCAACTTTAATCCTGCTCCTCCCGTCCAAACAGGCCTCATCTTATATCACTGGTGACTCAGTTAGTATCAGCTTAGCTCAGCTTTTAGCCTGTTTCATCAAACAAACTGTGTTTACTCCTGTGCCACTTATACAGTACTTACTTAACTGTTTTCACTTCAAGCTTTTAATTGCCTGTACCAGAGTTTTATATACATGCAAACTGGCACAGACATGTTTTTTAAGGTTAAAATATTCATATATTTTTTAGTGCACATTACTGAAATCCTCAGTCTCACTCTAAAGTATTGTTTGACTCATCTTGCAATAACGAGTCGGTCTTTTTTCTATACCAAATGAGGGTTTTAATGAGATGAGTCAACCTGATGACGAGGAGCATTTGCTACTTTGTTAGTACTTTCACTTACTTTTTCTGGATCCTTCCAGCCAAATCTAGGTTTCTTATTTGCCAAAGAGCTACTAAAAGTCCAACTTGTTAATATGTAGTATTTCAACTATTACATATTTTTGTAATAGTGAAAATTTGTAGTACAAATAAAAAACAAAAGGGAGACAGATCTGGCGGATTATGACACAGCTGAGTATAATGGGGGATGGGGTGAATGGGAGGGGTGGGGAATCATAGGAAATCAATAGTACACAGAGCACACTGAGGGGAGCCTGGCACTGTAACCTGATTTGTGCTTATGAGGAGCTGAGGCAGAACAACAAAAGAGAGAGGGAAAGAAATAGACTGAGGTTTTGTGAAGCCGCAGTGTGAGTGAGGGAAGGCGCAGGACAGATCGGACACACAAAGGCTAATGAGAAGAATGAACAGGGTGAGGGAGGGAGGGAGGGAGAGAGAGAGAGTGTCTCTGGGTGAGAGGAAAACAATAACACACACCCTCTTACAAGACACAGGGAGCAAAGACCAAAATGTGGCTCGGATTACAACATTATTAGGCCCCAGCTAATGGTAAACAAGCCAACAGTTCCCCCTCTGCTCATGGGGACTTCGCCAGAGATCCACGATTACACTTGTTACAGAGCGGTTGACAAATTCAACAACTGACATCACATTTGTTGCTGCATAAACGTATTCTCTCCTATTCTGAGGGCCCCTGGTGCAGTGGTGCCGTCGATTTGCATCAATGATCATGCAGGTTCCACAGCTCTCTCTGTGTGATGACAGTAAATGACTGATATAATCTCTGCCTCTTCTTTATTTGACAACCACCACCTTCTCACTTAATGTGTAAGTGACTTAACTGATCAGACTCAATCCACATAACCGACATCTGAACCTACACATTAAACATGGATGCTCTCTGACACAGTGTCCACGGCCCTCGTGCCGTCCGCAGTGTAAACAGCTGCAACAGCGGCCACATTGCAGTCAGACACACTTAGCTACGGTTTGTCAGGAAAGCGCATTAGCTTCACCCAGTCATCACAAATTATTCATACCGCACAGAATAACACAATATTCCAGCCCATTAACACCGTGTCATTCTGCCAGGGTAACACATATTAAATGTCATTTCCGAAAATGCACATCTGCTTTTTCACCTGCATGCTGTGTCTCTGCTGTACGATGGACCTCTTGACTCTTCGCTGTAGTAGTAAATACTCCTGAGACTGGTGAGATCAGGTTTCTGCTGCAGGTAGATGCAGTGGACAGAGAAGTACACGTGAAGGACATAACTTCAGGGTATGTTCCTAAACGTGTACAGGATATGTTTTGATTTTGTGCTGTTGCTGCTGTAGCATAGTGGTAGGATTTCGCTTGTTTGCAATAGTTTTTGTGTTTGCAGAAGTCATTAAATTGCAGCATTTATCCACGTTTGTAGTGTGGTGCATTACCTGCGACCTGCTATTGATTCCATGGTCTCACTGCACACAGAGGATTACAGTGTTAAGACTCTGCAGACTTGCTGCGCTGGAAAAAGGCCGTCATTGTTAACAGCTTTACACAATAAAATAAATAAATAGATAGAAACTAATCTGCATATTTGTGTATCGCGGTGAGAACAGAACACAACCTGTTGCGTGAATTCCGCTTGTGTTAAGGCCCAGTCTCTGCTCATGTGTCCTCCATCAGAAATTCATTGAATTTGAAGATGCCCTGGAAGCTGAGAAGAAGGACCTGCAGGTTCAGGTGGAGTTTCTGGAGCTGCAGGGGAAACAGCTGGAGCTCAAGACCAAGAACTACTCTGACCAGAGTGAGTGCACACACCTTACACACTGTATATGTAATATATATTTTTAGAGACTAGGGTTTTGTCACTGACTTTGAATGAGCAACAGGAAGATGGAGAGGGAAGTAAATACTGCTGGAAGACGTTGTATTTTTAGATTGTCTTTGTAACACTGATTTGCCTGTTTGTATTGTGAGTTCTGATCTGTTCAGTTTTGTCGTATTCCTTTTTAATCTTTAATTTGTGTTTGTTTAAAAAAACAGCAAACATGAGACTAAGCATGATTTTTTTAAAAACTCAGTTAATCGTCATAATATTATACTCATACACTGAATCAGTGACAAATAAGAATGCAAATTCATTACCTTTTTCTTCTCGCTCCAGTCTCTTGCGATTTCTTGTTTCTAAAGTTTTGTGCATTTGTTGTTTAGTCACTCGGCTGGAGGAGCGGGAGTCAGACATGAAGAAAGAGTACAACGCTCTGCACCAGCGCCACACTGAGGTGAGAGGAAACACACGGTCCTGAGTTATCCGAGATTCGATAGATGATAGACGTTGTTATTTAATCACTGTAGTCCTTTCACTTTACTCGATCAGTGACATGTTACATACCTTCTCATGAATCATTACTTCATGGCTCCCTCTTTCTTCACGGTTCTTCTTCGCTGCCGTTGTGGATTGCAGATGATTCAGACGTACGTCGAGCACATAGAGCGGTCCAAAATGCAGCAGGCGGGGACTAACAGCCAATCAGAGGGCTCCGGCTGTGGACGAAGGTGAGAGTTTAGCGCGTGTAGGTGTGGGCGTTTAAACCGAATGATTGCGCGTCTTTGTGTGGCTTTAAATTGTTACATTCACCCACCATCATCTTGTCGGTGACATTTCACAGGCTGTTGTGAGTGTACAAAGCTCTTTGTGCGTCCACGTGTCAGCATTGGTTTGTCAGGATCCATGATGAGCAGCTGGTACATGCTGCTGACAGAGAGGAGAGAAGCGGTTAGGGAAACAATCAGATCCGAAATGTTCATCAGTAAACAGCTGATTATCTGCAGCAGTCTCACAGAGAAGGATCGAGACCGGTCTTGTGCAGAGTTGTTAGAATTCTCTCAATCTGGTGTTGACTTGTGAAGGTGGTTTCATGTATCACTGCATGTGTCCTGTCTCCTGTATCGCTCTAATCAGCGTCTGTCTGTCTGTCTGTCTGTCTTGCTGGCTTGCTCTCTGTGCCGCTGTTTTGCACAGTCAACGCCACACATGGAGGAAAAGGTAAATCCAACATGGTCGTTCCACTGCCCCACCTCCTCCTCGTTTTACAAAACAGCCTGCTTGGATGTAAAGTTAGAGAAACGGTTGCTGTGCCACAGCACAACACCATGAATACAGCAGTATTTCCTTCATACGTTTGCTGATGCTTGGTGCAGCTGCTTGTTTTCATGAACGCATCATTAATGCTGCATAATCATAACAGTAAAGAAATGAAATAAAGAGCTAAAGGCCATTTGAAGCAATGCAATCCTTATGCACTCTTAACCCCTCATGTGCTTGTGTCTGCCCGTCTTGTCTGTGTGTTTCATATGTTTTGTTTAACTCAACTGATCATCAGATGTAGAAATGCAGCCATCATGCACACATGACCATGAATGTCAGTGGCTTACAGGGCTGGAGATTTGATTCAGCTCTAGTTTTCTGCAGTTAAAAACAAAAACAATAAGTTTTATTATTAAGGTTTAGGTTTCTGCTGCCCGTGATTATTCCTGGTTTTTCTGTGCATGCGTGAGCGAGGGAGTAAATATGATAAACAAACTCACTAACAGTCACTCTCTACCTCGCTGTGTTTCCTGTCCCCTCAGCAAAGCGGACCGCCCGCCGTCGTTGAGCCTGTACCCCAGCGGCGAGGGCATGGTACGTGGGGGTCTCGGGGGGGCTAGGATGATGCCCGGGAAAGACACCTGGCAGGTCAGCGAGCACGGCCAGTCTATCTTCAGCTCGGCCTATCAGGTGGGACAGACAGGGGTCACGCCCTCCTCCGTAACCACAACTGCAGCCCGGGGAGTGGAAGGAGGAGGGGCCAGGCTTGCTGCTGCCCGTCCTGCTAACCACACCCACACGGACCACCTCCCCTCCGCCTGCTTGTGTCACCTTAACTTTATCATTCACAGCAATTTAAAAGCAAACACTTGAAACTCAGATTTGTCAGGTGTATGATTTGACTCAAGCAAGCAGGGGAGCCTGTGTATACTGATTTCCATAGACGCTTCTTTCTCACTGTGTCTGTGTGATCGTGCAGCTTCTGCCATGTGTCGTCACGTTTTCTGCGCTTACGTTCAAGTGTTCCTCTTTTTTTTTTAATTGCTCGTGCAGTTTTAAAGCACATTGAGCTTTACACAACATGTGAGACAAATGTATGTGAGGCAAGGTAAGAAAAAAAAAGAGGACTTTGTTGATTTCTCGCTATGGCTCAACCCGGTACCTGTTACCTGTAACAACACTTTCTGGAAATGAGGTGCCTGACCCTGACCTCATCATGTGATGCTTATACACTGGTGTTTGTCCTTTACCCCCATGTCATCGTCTCATTCCACTGCTGTGCACCAAGGAGGATGGATCAGAGTCCGACTCAGTGGCAGTCACACCCAGCAGCACGGGAAGCAAGTCCAACACACCCACCTCCTCCGTCCCCTCCGCCACCGTCACCCCCATCAATGAGGGCTTCCTCCCACACACAGATTTTGACGTGATGCGGGCTGGGAACCACAGGAAAAGTGCCAAGCGGCTCAGTCGGAATATGGAGGTGCAGGTGTCCCAGGAAACCAGGAACGTCAGCATCGGTAGGAGGGTGACGCCGAATGCATCTGCAAAGAGGATCAGGCCAAAATGATGACTCATTAGCCTCCAGATTTGAATAGTGCAAAGTACAACAAGTTCAATTCAAGATTCAAGATTCAAGATTGTTTTATTGTCACTAGACATGTCTGGTGAAATTTTCTGTGCAACTGCCGTGTCATAATGTATACAAAATCAAAGTACAAAAAAAATATATATATATTGTGTGCACAACACACAATATACAGTGTACACAACAGTCCACTGTACGTAACAGTTTCATGATAGCCTTCTAAAGAGACATGACATGTTCCTGCAATCTATTTTCCAAGGTATGGGAAGCAGCGATGAATGGTCTGAGTTTCAGGAGATCATTGATTCCACTCCGGAGCTGGACATGTGTGTTGACCATCGTGTGTATGGAGGAAACAGGTACAGCTATGCCTTTTTTGTCAAAGTGACACTAAAATGCTTTTCGTGCAATAGTAAATAGATTTTCCTTGTTTAATAACGTTCACGTGTATTTCAGCCCCTCTCAGGGCATCGTGAACGAGGCCTTCGGCATCAACACCGACTCGCTCTACCACGAGATCAAAGACGCCAAGTCGGACATCATCGGAGACGTGGACGCGGGTGCCGAGCTGCTAGGTAAGAGCAGAACTCACTCACTTGAGAAGAAATGCGTGACAATTAAAGTGCAGCCGCCTTCACCTTATCTGAGATGAATCTGACACCCGGTGAAAGTAAAGCCTGACACAATGTGTGATACTACTGAGTCATGTCAGAACAGGTACAGAACCAAACAAAGGGGAAAAACAGTGGATGCATGTGCACAAAGTTGCGTTGTGTTACTGCAGGGCAGGAGCTCCATGTCAGGCTGTGTGAATGTGTCACGGCACTGACCTTTAGCTTGCATGGCCACAGCAGGGACACACTCCATCCCAGCAGCTCATCCGTGCATGGCTGCTCCGCCATCCTTAAAACTATGTAATCCCCAACCCCAGTTCCCCTTTCATGCAGCGTTACTTCTATCATTTATTCTTCTTTCTAGTTTTTGAAATGTTTTTTTTTTTTTTACAGGAGAAATCCGCATTAAAATGTGTTTCTTTTTTTGTTCTAGGTTCATGCAGTTTGTTGAAATCTTCAATTCTGTTATTGGAATGTTTTCATTTAACTGTCCCGGACTCATATGTGGCCGACACAGGGGAGGGAGGTTCGAGCCGTCGTCTTGTCCATCTGTTAACCTCTCACCCATTTCTTTTTTTTTTCCCCCCCTTATGTGCTTCTGCTGATGAAACCCATAGGCGAGTTCTCAGGTGTGTATCTGAACATGCATTGGTTGGTATCTTTTTCTTTTACACTTCCTTCCAAACCCTGCATCAAAGAGAAGACACGAGTCGGCCTAGATTAGCCCAAGCCACTTTGTAGTGTTTCTAATGATTAATTTATAAATTATTGATTTGCTGCTTAATCAAGCAAAATGGTAGATGTTCAAATCAATCAATACACATGCGGTAAAGTAGTCACAGTGAATAGTATGCTATCATTAGTGACGACTACATATATCAATCATGAAGATTCTACTTGATGAAAATTAATTGCACTCTTCTTCTTCTTGACCTTATAATCCCCATAGTTCTGTGTCCCACTCAGCTGCATGTGCAAATAGAAATCATCATATCATTTCCATCTTACGATCTTATGAGTGCAACGGAAATGTGCTCCCTCCTTGATTTTGTGATTCTAGTCCTTTAGCCAAGCTCCTCCTAAAGTCCAGATTAATAAATGCTTATCAGCATCCTCTCTCTCCTCTTCTCTTTCCTTCCTGCCCCTCTCTACTTCATCATCTCCTCTGATCTGTGCTCTCCTCCTTCCTCCTTCCTCCTTCCTCTCTCTCTTCTTTTGCCTCCAGTGCGTGATGATTTCTTCGGTAAGGCGCCTCTAGCCTACTCTTATGGTCACATCTGCTTCTTATGTCATTCTCTAGCTTTCACATCCCTCTGGTTTCTGCTGTATGCCTGTTTTTTTATGTGGCTTAATATTTACATGTTGGGTCACCCCTTGCATTTTTTTTTCTCTCGCCAGATCTCATATCACAGCAAAACCTCACAAACCATACAAGTTCTCAAACACACTTTTAACCAATGATCTTTTACTGGAGCCTGACTGAGTGATTGGTTTTTGACTTATCAATACAACATTTACTAAGATGATTATGATGCAGAAAAGATGATCATTTATATTTACATTTGACAAAAAAAAATCATTTTCTTATTAAAGTTCTATATATTTGTTATGGGCATCAGCCCCACACAATACACAACTGTCTGGCTCTATGAACGACCTCCTTTTGTAGTTTTTCATACTTGATATAGAATAACCTCTTTTTTTCTTTTTCATTTTTGTTGACATTTCTGCATTAAGTCTGTGGGCTTGGCTTATGTTGCACAGTGCTTGCTGCTTCAGTGTAAATGTTGACAGTGAGTGTTATATTATCACCATTGTGCATAAGGAAGCAATCCTGGATTCTTAACATATGTTCATTTGTGGAAGAATAACATACCTCAAATTGCTGCAGAAAACACATTTTGCTTGTCGACCACTGGATTGACTCGTCTATTACGTCATCCACGTTGTGACGATGAGTAACAGAGATGTGAATGTGACCGTTTCAGGGATGGGCAAAGAGGTGGAGTACCTGCTGACACAGAACAAACAGCTCCTGGAGACCAAGTAAGAGAAACACAGAGGAATGTGTGACAATATTCATTTTCATTCCTTGATATCTTTTCCCTTTCGCCCTCGGATGTGGACATGAGCGCACAACTTGTAGTCACCTGGAGCTGTTTTTCGGATCCTCATGTCGTCTTCTCTCTGCTTGACAGAAACGCTCTCAACATAGTGAAAAATGACCTCATTGCCAAAGTGGACGAGCTGCTGAGGGTGCAGGAGGTGCTGAGGGAGGAGCTGGAGGTGGTGAAGCAGTCCAAGAACAAAGTGGACGCCAGAGTCAAGGAGCTGGAGGAGGAACTCAAGAGGTGCAAACGTCAAGTTGCTTCGATTTAAATAACACACATAAACTTGTAATAAATGAATGATTTAAATTAGTATTAATGAAGAACACCTTTTTACATCTTAGCAAAATTAGAAACAAATTTCATTGCAGAAGCTCATTTATGTTTATCGTAAACTACCATGTGAATGCTTTACTCTGTGTTCCAGGTTAAGAGCAGAAGCTCTTGTTGCATCTCAGGACTCAAAGGATGAAGGAGGTGAAGAAGTGAGTAAAATGGGTAAAGTGGGACATGGGCCTAAGACCTATCTCTGTTTTTTTTTGGTAGTGGAAATTAGGAGTGGAACTCAACACAACAGATCTCAACACAATCAGAAACCCAACGACAAATGTTTTTTTTTTTTAATTTGCTGTTGTGCTTTGCACGTCAAACCCACCGGAGTGTTCTTATGTCCTCAGTGTTCATCTACAATGCAGGACGGCGACATGACGATGATGCAACGGCGGCGGTTCACGCGGGTGGAGATGGCCCGTGTGCTGATGGAGAGGAACCAGTACAAAGAGAGACTGATGGAGCTGCAGGAGGCCGTGCGGTGGACAGAGATGATCAGGTAGAAGAAAAGAAAGCTGCTGCTCTGAGTCTGGCCCACAGATGAAAAACCTGAATGAGAAAACCTGAAACCTGAAAAGAAAAAGATGAATACTGTTACAAATAAAGCTGCCCCCCGTTTCCTCACAGGGCGTCCCGGGAGAGTCCTCCGATTCAGGAGAAAAAGAAGTCTACCATCTGGCAGTTGTGAGATTCTTGTTTAATATCAAATAAAGTCAAGAAAATTGTTTAAAAAAAAATCAAAATCAATCACCTCTTTCCCGTTCCTCTTCTCTCCTCCAGCTTCGCACGTCTCTTCAGCTCATCGTCCAGCCCTCCGCCTGTCAAGCGGCCATACTACAGCGTCAACATCCACTACAAGTCGCCGTCGCCCGCTGGTTTCTCTCAGCGACGCAGCCAAACCATGTGTCAGATCTCCACCTCCAACCGCACACTGGAGTTCTTCCCTGAAGAGTGAGCAGCAGCCAGCTTCATACTGCACCTTCACTAGACTCATACATCACTCTCCATCTCCTGCCCCATCCACCTACTGTCTATCTCCAGCGCCTGGTTGCTTGTTGGCTTGTGGCAGCTTGTGACAGTACAAAGTCGTTAGTGCCTTTGTTTTCCACTCAGACAAATCTCCTCATGCACAGATTTACACTATACATGGGTATACTATGGGTTGTGCAAATGCTTGGTCATGGAGGACAAGAGGAAACCAGGCCTCAGCTAGAATAAAGCTGCATTTGCTTCATTTTCCTTCTCTGCTCTTAACCATCTCCTCCTGCGTCCTGCTGCTGGCTGGCCAGGCTGCTAACGCTTCGCTTTTTCTCACTTCCCTCCCTCCCCTCCCCTCCCCTCCGTTACTTGCAGACTGGCCAGTAACGGTGTTGCGTCTCTCCTCAGTGACTCGGCGCTCATGGCCCGCCGAGAGCAGCGGCGCGAACAGTACAGGCAGGTCCGCGAGCACATGCGCCGCGATGACGGCATCATGCAGGCTTGTGGATGGAGCGTGCCGTCCCGCTTCAAACAGGTACACGCACGTGGTCAGAGACGCCGCCGGGTCCCGGCATACTGTAAACAACACAAACGTAAACAGAACTCCAACCAGTTACATGACAGGGTGTGGGAACAAGCTGTTTCACATGTGAGGTCCACTATCAAATGTCTGTAATAACAGCTACTCATTCCAAACAACTGAAAGAAAAAGAATTAAAAGATATATGGCATTTTATAGAAAAATAGGCATTATTATTATTATTATATTAGGCATTATTATATCATATCATATCATATCATATCATATCATATCATATCATATCATATCATATCATATCATATCATATCATATTATATTATATTATATTATATTATATTATTATGGGATATGCAAAATCTCTCATGTATTCCCATTAAAGGATACAGCAGCTGTTTTCATGTATTCAACAAAGGCCAGAACCAGTAATGAGCTGACCTGTCTCTGACCTCCTGGTCTACGCCCCAAGATTATCAGCTCCTATTCAAATCATGAATCCATGAACAGGTTATGAATATATTGTTAGGGTCGTTTTAAAGCTCATTCACTTCCTTGAGTCTTTTTGCTTTCAAACATAAGCGGGACTTAACAGTAGCAACGTTCACCTGGCATTTTGTGTGGCGACCCACTGATCTCATGCAGCTGAGGTAGCTTGGTAGGCAGGTGGCTCTAACTCTGGTCTCCCACAGACTGGTGGTCAGACGGACAGCGCTCAGGACAGCCCGCTGAAGAGACAACAGGCAAGTGAGACCGACAGAGTGACAGCATGCGTCTTTCTGGTTCCTGTCCCCTTAACATCCCATCTCCCAGACTGACATTAACAGTAGTTCCTGCAAACAGATGTAGACAGACAAAACACAGAATACATGTCCAGGTAATGAGGAAAACATGTTCTACACTCAGCCCCATGTGGAGGCAATTGTTTTCAATTCAGCGCCTTGTTACTGAAATGCATGAAAAAGGGGATTTTTATTAATGGGGCATGATACGAGTCAACATCCGTTCATACCACAACATACCAAATATAAATACAGACACACAGCTTACGATTGCATCCCTGAAAACATCTGTCTTGTTGACATTAGCTGGTTTTCTCTGCAAATGTTTTTTGAACCTCTAACCTCTGTCTGTCTCAGCCTGCCCTACATTTACACTGATGTCTACATCACTTACTTACCCCCGACTTAACTTAACATACAAAAGACCTGATGCTGTCAGTGTCTTTAACATCAGACAGGACCAAAGCGGCTGTAGCAGAAAGCACATAACATAAGCGTTGATGGCAACGTTGCATTTCTGTGGCCAGCATTGGGTGATTATTATTTTATATCTCATGACAACATTGTATAACACTGGGATATTTCCTGTCCCGCTACCAACAGAGTTTAAATGTTCAAAACAATACTGATAAAATCCTATAGATACGAGTTTTTCTGACAGTATTCACATTCTACAAATGTGTTCTGTTTTGATTATTTGTTGAAACACGCAAAAGCTTCTTGGTTGTATTTACCAGTGCTTCTATATGTCCCGTATAGAGTACATGTGGTCCAGAGGCCTCATGGGAAATTATAGAAAACTGAAAAGTAGAAAGCAAAAAGAGAATGTGAGCATGACAGAACAGATTGTTGACATCAGTGGGGTTTTCCTTTACTGCCTGCTGTGTATGAACTAACATTTTACAATTCACACAAATACTGAATAGACTTTTTTTATCAGTGGGCAGATAATAATTCATTATTTTACTTTATTCCTAAGAACTTGTTACCTCTGCTTTTAGACCACCAATGAAAAAGAGGACAATCGCATGAAGAACGTTCCTGTCCCGGTGTACTGCCGCCCCCTGGTAGAGAAGGACCCCAACAGGAAGGTGAGATATCAAGGGGAAAGTCAGGTCACGTCCAGTTATAATCACCTCATTCATCTTCAATAGATCGAGCTTCTTCATTTTTGCATGTGTGTGTGTGTGTGCGTGTGCTTGTAGTTGTGGTGCGCAGCAGGAGTGGACCTGACAGGATGGAGAGCCAGCAGCCAGGAGTCGGTACCAGCCAAAGCACCCTCAGGCAACTGCGACCCTCTGAGCGCTGAGGAGAACGGAGCAGGAAAGAAGAGCAGCCACAGCTCCCCTGAGAAGAAGAAGGTATATCTGCCATCACTGCTGCAGAGTGACTGACACCAAGAACCAGATGTTGTTTGTAAATTAAGAGTCTCACACACACCATGTGAAGAACAGGACAGACCTCCCTCTTTTTTTCTGTCCCAGTCAAAGGAGCTCCAGGAAACAGACACCATGAGCAGCCGAGTGTGGATACTCACCAGCACGCACTCTGCCAGCAAGGTGGTCATCATCGACGCCAACCAGCCGGGCTCGCTGGTCGACCAGTTCAACGTCTGTAACGCCCACGTGCTCTGCATCTCCAGTGTGCCAGGTGTGATGGACAATGCCCCTTAAAGCCACAAAGAAGCCTTACATTAATACCTGTAAGTTACTAATGGTTGTGTGACTTTTTTGCTTTGTTGTTGTTTTTTCTCCTGTTTGTGTTTGTGTGGTTGTATTCAGCTGCCAGTGAGAGCGACTATCCAGCAGGAGAGATCGTGTTGGATCCAGGTGATGGTGGCACAGGTGGAGGTGAAGATGCTGGTAGTGTGGAGGGAATGTTGGCAGGCATCACTCTGGTTGGCTGCGCCACCAACTGCAGCGTTGCCCGTAGTAACTGTTCCTCACGCACTGACACCCCCATAATGGACAAAGGACAAGGTGGGCCCATCTTTGCATCATCGCAGCACAGAGACAAGTGTCAGTGTTATTTGGCCTGTTACCTATTTCAGCTGTGTCATGTTTTTAGCCCCCACCGCTCCCCCCATGAATGGGAAGATTCACCCTGCACAATCGGCTGAGGAGGCCACTGAGGCCACTGAGGTTTCTGAGTCCACATCCAGCCAAACAGAAATGGGATCCGGACCTCCAGGACCGTTCACTGAGCACGTCTTCACTGATCCCCAGCCTCGTCCAGCAGACGGCTCAGACAGGTACGACGTCAGAGTCCCACTATATTTAATCATCAGGAAATAACTTGATAATCAGTTATTACCTCGAGCAAACCAGAAAAAAAACACATGCACATTCCCCATTGTGAAAACAAAAACATATCTGTGTCTTTCGTCTGTCCCTCACAGAAGTGCAGGTCAGTCCAAAGACGACACGTCCCATCCTCCAGAGTCAGAGGACGGAGGCGAAGAGGCCAAAAACTGCACGAGTGTGGCCCCCACCATGTGGCTTGGGGCCCAGAACGGCTGGTGGGTCAAACATTATCATTTCTGCTGCAGACTCCCAGTCTGCAGCAACACATTATTCCCTTCAATCATTTCTCGATCCTATATGTATGTTTCCTATGAGCTGTGTTCATGCAGTCTGGACTAACATGGCTTGTGGTGTTGTCCCTTAAGGCTCTATGTCCACTCAGCTGTTGGAAACTGGAAGAAGTGTCTCCACTCCATCAAACTCAAAGACTCGGTGCTCAGTCTTGTGTAAGTGGTGGCGGTGTATTCATGCAGTCGGAAATTCAGAATCAAAAAGTCTTTTCTTTTTATGCCAAGTGTCGTTTTTTTGTTTGTCGTTAATTGCAGGCACGTGAAAGGTCGTGTGCTGGTTGCCCTCGCTGACGGCACCCTCGCCATTTTCCACAGATCAGAAGGTACTTGTTCCATGAGGGCTCCAATATGCCACTGTAATGTTTTTCATGGGAAAACAACAAAGATTATCTGTGACGCGCACCTCAGACTGTTACAAATGGATAATTTCCAGTGCTGTCTAAACTTTTGTCATAGTCTTACCGATAAGCAGTGATCAATAGACATGAATCTTTTAGTGTATTTGTAGGGACTGCTGTCAGCTCTGTGTCTGTCTCCGTGCAACAGATGGTCAGTGGGATTTATCCAACTACCACCTCATGGACCTCGGGCGGCCTCATCACTCCATTCGCTGCATGGCGGTCGTCCACGATAAGGTGTGGTGCGGCTACAAGAACAAGATCCACGTCATCCAGCCCAAGAGCATGCAGATCGAGGTGAGTCATGAATCCACTGTTGCAAAGCTTTTTATGGTGCATCAGTCTTCACCAACCACAGAGATGTGCTGATGCGATTCTCTTCCATCACAACAGAAGTCTTTCGACGCCCACCCCCGCAGGGAGAGCCAGGTGCGCCAGCTGGCCTGGATCGGTGATGGAGTGTGGGTGTCGATCCGGCTCGACTCGACCCTGCGTCTCTACCACGCTCATACACATCAGCACCTCCAGGATGTGGACATTGAGCCATACGTCAGCAAGATGCTGGGTGAGATTGTGTCTTGTCTTAGAGGAAATGAAATGGTTGGATGCAAATAAGTTTTTTGTCTTTAACCACTGTTAATTTTTGTATACTCCATTCAGTCTTATATTTTTTACACTCACTCTGTAGTTGTTGTGATTCTCAGGTACTGGCAAGCTGGGCTTCTCTTTCGTGCGAATCACAGCACTTCTGATCGGCGGAAACCGCCTTTGGGTGGGAACTGGAAACGGTGTGATCATCTCCATCCCACTGACAGAGAGTGAGTTTCTTCTATGCAGCAGGGACAACACAACAATCCCAGCTGTGTTACTAGTGCGCTTATAATTCAAAGCAAAGACAGAATGAGCACATTTATCTGATCGCTAAAACCATACCAACAGTGTGTATGAAATCTAAATTCTCATCAAGTCACCTGAAGTGACTGAAGTGAGTCAGGTGTCTGCAGCAGTGAATATAAAACACATACAGCAGTGCTGTTTATCTGTGCTCCTCTTCAACTCACCCCCACCTTCTCCCCGCGAAACCCCTGACATGACGTCCTACTTCCGTCTTTCCCTCACCCCTTCCACACGCTCCTGGTCGTAACTGTTGCTGTTACTGTCCTCTTTCTCCTCTGCTCTCCTCCCGTCCTCCTCCTGCACCTCCTCTAGCGGTGGTCCTTCACCGGGGACAGCTCCTGGGCTTGAGGGGTAAGTGGGAGTTCTCCTGGCCTCCTGCCGTTGGGAATCTACCTTCCCTTGTCTCCCTCCACCCAGTCAAACCTCCATGCCCCCTGAAACAAACTGGTTTTCTGCTGAGCCCTCCTCCACGGCTGAGACAGCCTTTCTATATGCTTTTGCAGTGACGACAAAAGTTGTATCGGATCAGTGCTTTTACACACAAGTTGCTTTGCATGCTATCACCATTCATCATATCACTGTGATTTATTGCATTATTAGACCCACTGCATGCAAGGGATGTGCTGTAGCTATGTATATTTTTTTGCATTACTGTAACAACGTTTTGATTTTCAGTTGCTGTGTGGACAAATGGGGAATTTGTTTGTGATGTTGGTGTTCAAATAGTTTGCCTGTGTGACACCACCGCGTGTGTGATTTGCTAATAGAAAATGGTCAGTTTCTCACTCTGGGACTTCCTCCTCCTCAGCCAATAAGGTGTCTCCAACATCCTCTGGCGGGATCATCCACGTGTACGGTGACGACGGCTCCGAGAAGAGCAGCGGCAGCTTCATCCCCTACTGCTCGATGGCTCAGGCTCAGCTCTGTTTTCACGGACACCGAGATGCGGTCAAGTTCTTCGTCTCTGTGCCTGGTGGGTACAGAGATTCTGCGTCAGCTGATGGCACCGGACAATCACATTCACTGCTTCTCTCCTGAAGCCAGTGGTTTAAAAACTCTCAGGAATTTGATACCAAATTCCAGATTATTCCAAACATACCACTGTCTGAACAGTTTCTCTCAGTCAAACCAATTACAACATAATTATATCACGATGAATGAAACACTGTCACATTGTCATAATTAATAACACATGTAGGTCATCAGTGTTCAACATATGTGGATTAAGTGTCAGTTTAAATTACTACAACCGCCACAATGTTTCACCTCTATAACCGACTACAATCTCGAATCTCTTACCTCTCTTCTTCTCCTTTTGCTTTGTGCCTCAGGCAACGTTCTGGCCACCCTGAACGGCAGCGTGCTGGACAGTCCATCAGAGGGGCAGGGCTCCACAGCGCCCCCGGAGACGGAGACGCAGAGTGTTCACAACGTGCTGGTGCTGAGCGGAGGAGAGGGCTACATCGACTTCCGTATAGGTGAGCGGCCACACCTGCACATATACCAAACTCCACACTCACACATATTACACATCCGGTGTTTGTCCGAATCAATCCACACTAATCACAGCTAATGATCATGTTGGGTGCGTGTTCCCTCAGGGGATGGCGAGGACGACGAGACAGAGGAGGGAGAGAACGGCAGCACGGCTTCGCAGATGAAACATTCTTTAAGCAAAGCTGAGCGGAGTCACATCATTGTCTGGCAGGTGTCTTACGTCCCCGAGTGACACCTGAGCCTGCTTTAACATCCCAGTCATCCTGACCTCCTCCTGACCCCAACAGCTTCCACTCACCCAAACCTTGTAATTATCCCAAGTTAAAGTCCCCTTGGCTCAAAGACAGCCCCCGCCCCCAAGCCGTGTAATGCCCCTTGTAACTATTATAACCTCTCCTGCCCCATCACCTTGTAATATTAATGCCTTCTACCACATCTGATCACGTAATCTGCCTGCCATCCTGTCCCACCCAGAACATTGTTAAGCATCTTCATGATCCTTGTAACCCAAACTCCTAACTACCTCCCCCTCCTCTGTATGGATGTTATACTCACCTTGTAAGCACACTGTATCTACCCCTATATTTACCACACTGTCCCTGCATCTGCCCCAGAGTTAGTGCTTCTCTTCATTTATTTTATCATCTGTAAAATCTTCATCTCAGATCAAAGCCCAAACATACAGTTGCACCAAAAAAAAAAAAAACAAGAATTACAATACAGATTTGTATATCCACCAAAAAATCTGACTTTGCCAATCAGCAATCCGTAAAGATATATGGGATAATATGGACCCTGAATGTTTGGAAAAAAATACAATGTAGCTGTAAATGGATGCAGATGTAAGTAAATGTAAAACATCAAAATTACAAATGCAGATATTGAGGCTTGGATATTTTGGCTGTGATGTTTTGCATCCTGTTTTGCCTCTGTTATAAAGTGTCCTGATTAATGACATGATTATTGAGCCCAAAATGAAACGTCTGTCTTCACCTGCAGCAAAGGTCAGACGACTCAGTTCTGTGAGGTCACAACATGTTACCACACTTTAAATCATGTGAGCGAATCTGAGGGTTGAGATTAACACTTCATGGGTTCAATCTACCACACACTTCCTTAAACTGACTGGCCGTGGATCAGACGGTTTGGTGTAAAGCAGTTGAACAGTGGTGAGGGTCATTATATGTACAGGGATTATTGTAAATCTCAAACCGAAGCCCATCCTCTTTGTTCAGTATGGAAGTTCATGCATTCGTCTTGATCTGTGGGGATTAAATATTAAACATATTTGTGCGCTAAAAAAACAAAGTTGACATGTGTTGTGTGTCTCTTTTTAGTAAACACTGAAACACGGTAAACAATAGCTTAAAAAGAATTTAAACATTAGATTTATTGTTTTGGACAATTCCAATATAATCCAATCATCTTAAAACGTAATGAATGTATGTTGAATGTAACCAGATGATATAATATTATAAAATATTATTTTGATAAAAAAGTTATTAGCAGATTTCATTCAGTGCTGTCGCCACATTCAGGAAACCTATTTTTTGCTTAGTGGTTCATGATATTTCATGATTATTTTTATTGCATTAAAATCCACACTTATTGCTTAAGAACTGTATCGGTGGGCTAGTGTTCTGACAAATGAAAAACTGCAGTATAAATTGTGACAGAAGCAGATGCTGTCAGGTCAGGTTAATGTCCATTTAGTGCACTTGTGCACAGTGTATAGTGAATTTAAAAAGTGAAATACAAAATCATTTTACTTTTGAAATTCACTATAAACTGGTTAAAATGTAAACGTTATAAAACAGCAAGAGATCCAGGAAGCTGTAGTGACACAGCATCTTTCACCTGGCTACAAGCCGTGATCAGGTGATCTTTGTAATGACACTAATGTAAACAAAAATGCTGGTTGATGTACAGGATGGTTTACACATAGTGGCCTTAGACCATCAGTTGTAGATCCAGTGGCTGCAGCTGTCTTCCCAGCAGTGAAGCTCATTCTGACGAAACCAAATAGAGATTTCCCTCTGTGCACTCTCCACAGAGTCACTGCCATGAATTATGTTCCTGCAATGCAAAACAGAGACAAACATAAAGTTAGGGTCCAGAGAGAAAACGATTATTGCAATTACCGTGATGCTCTTTTAGAATTCTTTAAGATATGTGATGTTGCAGACGATGTGGCTAGTGTACCTGTCAAGTGTGATTGCAGCGTTATGGCATTAAATTATAAATCTCCCTCACATTTTCCTTTAGAGGTGAAACAAATCATTATGTGATCTGACCTGCTCATTTCCACAGAGTAATCTCCACGGATGGTTCCTGGCATTGAGTCAGCAGGGTTGGTCTCCCCCAACATCTTACGTGCAGTCTTCACCACATCAGAACCCTGCCACACCTGAGACACACACAGAAACGTACATGACTACAGCACAAAGTGATGTTACAAAGCAGTGGTGGCACCACACCCCGTACAGAACAGTCACATTGTCTGATTGAGAGTCTCACCATGGCAACAACTGGTCCTGAGCTCATGTAGGTTATCAGTCTACCGAAAAAGGGCTTACTCCTCAGTGCTGAATAATGTTCCCTGAGAAGTTTCTCCGATGCCTGATATTCAAACACACAGAACAGACAATCAGTTTCAAAGCTAATGATTACCTGCCTAGATCATTCGTGGAATGATCAGGGAGAGTCTAAGGATTGGGCACTGTAAGGGGAAATTAAACCACATACCTGTACAAGTTTGAGGCCCACCAGCTTAAATCCTTTCCTCTCAAAGCGCTGCATGATTTGCCCCACCAGCTTCCGTTGCACGCCATCAGGTTTCACTGCGATGAATGTGCGCTCATTCACCCCAGTCCACCCTGGAACCACAGAAAACAACAAACGTAAAGGGAAAATGCATCTTTCAAAAGGGATTTTGTGCTTCTGAGTGCCACAACACGTCACACAGATTGGGGCGGATTGCATGCAGCTCAGTGTGAACAGTGGAAGAGGTCACTAAAAAGTCATACTATTTAAGAGACTGTGGGTCTGGTGCCATAACCAGTGTCATATAGGACACACACATAAAAACAATCTCACACAGCACACTACAAACATTAACACAAGTCATATCTGCCTATTGTTAGTTTCCAGCTAAAGTCTGATTCACAAATGCTTCTCTCACAGATCTGTGCAGGAAAAACTCAGTCCTCACACATAAATACGACAGCCTGTGCAGCAGTTTAAAAAAACACCCTAAAACTTTATTGATAGTCTCTGCACCTTACACTCCCAAGTGACCGACCACACCTACTGTCTCTCACCAGGTTCTTCAATACGTGCACGTTTAACCACCAAATCCTTAAGTTCGTGTCGACCACTCTGTGACCTTTTTTTCGGGCCCATTGCGGAGGCTCCAGTCTCCGGCTCCACACTGAGGTTATTAATAGGACGATGAATCAACCTACTTTCCAGGGAGGACACGTGGTCTTACTACACTACTGTCGATTAGCAGCTATCGGTTTGTTGTGCTAGCAAAGCAGCCGGCCATAGCGATGTTGTTAGTGACACCTCACGCGTACGTACGACTCTATGTTGTTTCTGTTAAACACAACACCAGTTACCAAAACTCCGTGTAAGTTTTTGGAAGGTCTCATGTCTCCGGTGTTGTTCCCTCAGTAGCAGCAGAGCGCCCGGTGAGTCCGCGGCTCCTGCTCTCACTCGGTGGACACTGTGAGCACATTACATCCGATGTGTGAAGAGACAAATGGTAAATTTGCTGTAAGCACCTACGTGACCAACCTGACTGAAAGATGCGAGCGAAAATGGACAGAAACACGCAGATCATCGTCACCGGTGGACGGAGCTCTCTGAAACCCGGAAAACAGGAGGACGAAATCTCGTACGTCATCACGCACGCAGGTTGCATGGCCAGCCAATCACCTGCAAGCTACGAGAGCTCAATACTGACGAGAAAAAACAAACTGTGAAAAGCAAATTAGCAAAGAGATTATATTCAAATTCCGTAAAACGAGAATACGAATGTAATTCTCGTAAATGCAAGTCTTTACTTATATATATATTATATTTATACTGTGGATTCAAGTAATACAGTATGCTCTACTGTCCAGCCTTTGCTGAAATGATTGTTTGAGTAATAAAACTGATAGATAAATAACATATTGGCCATTATTGTTTTGGGCTTAATCATTCAATAGTTATTTCTAAAAGCAAAAATACCAAATATCACTTTGTAGTGTTTACTAACTAAATATTTGTTACACAACCCAGTCATACAACTTGGGTTCTTACTGTCAGAGAAAACAATATGAATATGAATATTTTTATTCTTATCAATGTTTTCTGTCAGTTTCTAACTATTTTAAATGTATTTTTCATGTTTTCCGGAGTCCTATAATTCTCCTATAATTAAATATAATGGTTTTCCCGTGGTTTTCGGAGTGTTCACTACTTGACAATCAGTAAAGGAAAAGAACCAGTTTGACAACACAGAACATTACCACAGACATAAACAAAATCAATTTGTATTTTACATTGGATTTAATATATAGCACATCACATGGATACACATTACATACGAGCTATAGATGAAAAAAACAATTATTATCAAGGGCTTTACATGTGCCTAGACAGAAGAAGGTCACCTCCTCTATCAATACTAATTAAGTCCAACATTTCCAACAGAATCACACCGCTGTCCCCTCTCTGCTCTTCCTCTCTTGTTCCTGCCTGCGGAAATAGTCTTTGTTTAAGTGGACATCCCTCTTTAAAGGTAAGACAGGCTCCTCTGACAATATGCTGCCTGTTTCTTTCTTGTGCTGGGCCAGCAGCATGGCGCGGAGCAGGGGTGGGTAACGGATAAAGCGCACAGGTGGCTCAGGTAGCGGTTCAAAGTCCCTAAACTGCTGCTCCATGTGTTTGGGAATCAGGCGCCAGTCATGGTACATCACCTTGTCGACCTCTTTGACCTCGCTCTCCTGTTTCCCTGCCAAGCACAAAAAAGAGAAAAGTTACCAGTTCTGTTTCTTTAGCAATATAACGTATATATATATTTATATAAATATATATATATATATATATTTCAGGAGCAAAATATTTTAATGAATCTGAGTGGGTAAAGAAAAACACAAATAGCATGGCATATTGAATGACGATTAAATTAGGCTCTATGATAACAACCAAATGAAATTATTTAACAACAAGAGAGAAATATAAGAGATTAAAATGCTGCCATTGCGCTGGCTGGGTTCACAAACTGTAGTATGTTGCCACAGAGATTAACACAAATCAAATCGCAGGGCCAGTCTTACCTTTGTAGGTGAGGATCCCCCAGGCCTTGCCATGATCCATGTTCTACAAACCACAAGAAACCAGCATCACCACACTCATGTCTACGCTTAACAATATACAGACTTTACACTGTGTTACAGTTCATGGATGCTGTCCACTCTCACCTCAGCTGTGAAATCCACCTTGACCTTCGTGATCTGCCAGTAGCTGGGCTCAGTGTGGTCCTCCAGCCAAGACTTGCGGGTGAAGAGGCGGCTCACTCCGAACAGCCTCATGCCAGCCAGCAGGGAGAAGAGGCGGCTCTCCCTGCGGACATCCGCCCAGGCCAGTACAGGCAGCATCTTACCCGTGAGTGGTCGCTTCATCGTGTCATAGTCCAGAGCGTACTTCTGGGACTCCCGCGGCCGGGACTTGAGCTCCCTGTACGCCCGGATCTTCCGAGCCATTTCCGCGATGAGACGCAGTCGCTTTTTCTTCACCATGACTGTTGATGTTAATGCAGCTCTCCTAACGACCCTGGTCTGTCCTGGAGAAGTGGACTTGGATTAATTTACATGTGAACATAAAGCAGCCTCCTATCTGGTGATTGCAGAAGAGACTACCCTGGTGAGGTGAGTAGACAGTAGAGTGGAGAAGAGAAACACAGTGACAGCCCTGTATTGTGATACTAGGCTAGCCTGAGTTAGCCACCACCTGCTAAAACAACTCACTAATCACACCATGAGGTTATTACTGTTTGTTGCTAAACAAACATTGCTAAATTACTGTTTGTTGATACACTATACATACGGTCCATAATGTACAGGCATGTACACAAGAGGGCTGAACTTGCCTGAGATTTAGACCAGCTTCACTTGACCTCCGCAAGCAAGCAAGGCACTCATGTGGTCCGGACGCAAAATGTTCCGTGTAAACTTGTAGCGCACAGTGGTTCCGCGTGATGCAAATTCAGCATATTATTTAAAGAAGGCACATCCTTATATTCACAACATGAAACGTGTTCTGGAATTCTTTAAAATTAATATGAATTATTGCTTATTTTTAGTATTAGTATTAGATGTCTGTATATTTTATTAATTTCGAATAATTAGTCAATCATAAAACATAAGCAATGCAAAATTAATTTTGTTTTTTAACAGCTGAGACCAGACACAATTTCTTATTTTTGGCTATATAGTCAAATATCAACTCTTACGGACTTGGCTGCTGCTTAAAAACATTTACAGCAACACTCCTGACTCTACAAAGCAGAAGCAGAGGGTTTTCAGTGTAGTCTCTTGTGCATATTTAGCATTCATTTTTATTTCAGCTGAAAGTCATGCTGATTGGTTATACAGAAAAAAAAGGCCTTTACATACAGTATTGTTAATAGGACATGGTATATGTTTTCCTATTTACAGTATAACAGTACGAAAAAGTGCTTGAATGCATTGATGTGACAACAAACACAGTGAGAAAAGTCAAAAAATACATCTGATGAATTACAACTAACTTCTTTATGGTTACATTAATGAATCTACAGAGAGAGATGTCTAATAATTAATTACACAACAGACAGAATTCATCCTCTGGTACCATTGCCACTGTTGTTGTGACAGTGTTACCATAACTGCAAACTCAAACATCCACTCCTTCTGAAAACCATCATTACAGAAATGCTGGTATTGCATAGTACATTAAATGTTTGTGAATGTCTATGCAAAGACTTTAGAGAGTAAACATGATCAGACACTGGTGACTGAGGCAGCATTTGGCAAACAGTGTAGCTGGCCGCCACCTGGATTAAACATTATACTGGTATGGTTTGGTACTATGAAGAAATTTAATCTAATATATTTTTACTGTATATGTGTACCTTCTTTGTACCTTCATTTCATACTTACATTGATCAAGTCACCTCACTTTGCCCCTGTAGACATTAGAGGTGGCTGTAAAACATATGATCTAACAGACAAATCAAAAACATCCAGAGCAGTTGTTAAGGAAGTGGACTGACTAAGGTAACGGGGGAACAGAACAATCAATTAAAAAGTTCAGTTTAAAAAGGTTTACCTTTAAAATGCTCATACTGTCATATATTATCAAATAAAAACTTTAAAAGTTCTGGAAACATTAATTAATTAATTTGTAACAGCAATGAGATGTTACTTAGTTCTTATTTGAGTGGTGCACACTAAACAATGTATACTGCTTATATCATCCCGCTCTCTGCACCACCCTGGGCTCTTGAGTAAGGCCCTTAACACCAATTACTCCATGGGCGCTGCATGTATTGCATGTACTGTATGTGCTGTATGTACGGCAGCCCAATGCTCACACATGTGTGTGATGGGTTAAAAGCAGAGACCACATTTTGTTGTAAAGTATGCTGTCTAAGTGTACTGTGACAATGACAAATAAAGCTTTCTTTCTTTCTTTACAAAAAATTAATTGACAGATTCAATAAACCACAACTTTTTGAAGAGCCATCAGACGTGTGAGTTATTGGAAGATTATAGCCATCACTCAAAAGCCAAAAACACGTAAAGTGCACTCACATTCCTTCCACCTCCTCTAAAAAATTTCCAGTTTTTGACATTTTAAGCTTTACAGTCGTGACTTGCAGGTAATAAATAAAAAACAACTTATTCTCATTTTGGAAACCAAGTAGATCACGGATGCCGGTAAAGAAAGGTAACTAATTACTAATTAGTAGTGCATGGATAGCATGGAGGTTGAGAATATATTTTTTGCATATTCCTTCTTTTGCAAATATACCATGATGATGACCAGAATTTAGCCATATATTACTTCACTGTCCTACTGTTTTATTGCCCCTCAGTTAACTGTATCTTTCCCACACAGTTTCATTTATCTCCAAATTATTTTAACAGTTTAACAAAACACCATATATTTTTCTTATTACTGAAGCTGGTGTTGGAAACTAAGTGTATGATGAGCAAGAAAACCTCTTATTGGCAGGAGAGAAGATCACAGCAATAAAACATGTAGGCAGGATTACTACTATCACAGTTTTCCACCTACATGCCATACTCTCAGCTCAACTCCTCCTGTTTTCTGCCTTGACTACCACATAACAGTGATGTTGAAGAAAGCTTGAGGCAGGTAAGTAACAACAGAATAGATACCATAAGACAGTAACCTCTGCCAGTGTTTAAGAGGAGGTAGGATTCAAACTGTCCAGTCAGGTCCAGCGGCATCTTTTCCTCTGACAAGCTTCAGGGTCAGACATACAACTCTCTGAGTCACTCTCAGAAGACGATGGTCCAGCCAAAGGAGGGACAGGCAATCGTGCGGGACGCTCAGGCCCATCTGGGGTTTCTTCTGAGCTGCCACTGCTGAGACTGAGCACCCATCCCAGTTTATTGTGGAGCAACTGACGAAGGCCTGGTGGCAATGGCAAGACGTCCAAAGTGTCTATACAGTCTGGCAACAGCTGGCGAAGGCGAGCACAGCAGAGGTACAGCAGGGAGGTGGGTGCAGAGCAGGATCTGATCACCTTCATGCTGCTTTTCGCAGCTGTTGAACACGCCATTGGATAAAACCTCTTATTTTGTAGCTCTGTGGCAGCAATACCTAGGTGGTGAGAAAATGTTCATGTTTATGTGGGATATCTTGTTCCAACACCACAGCACACTCGTTAAATAACTGAGCACAAATCAATTATGTCTAAAGGTCACCCTGTTTCACGTGAGTACACACTGATATAAAAGCTGTGTAGAAACACACTTTACACTCTTTGTAAATTTGCATCTGTAAAAAAATATAATAAAGCTTCAAATATAGTTGTTAGGTTATATCATTGGTAAATTGTAAAACTTTACAAAAACCTCATGTGCCAGATTGTTATTTGCCAGATGTGGCTGACTTACTTTAAACTGTGTCTCTTATTTCCGATAAAAATACTGTGTGTTTCAGTTACAGTAACAGCTCAACTACCAATCAGTGGTGAACTGTCAGCACTAACCTATGCATTTTCGATTCTTGAAGAAAGTCAGAGTGCCATGCCAGGTGTCCAAATGGACACCAATGATGGACCCTTGTCCAAATCGCGAAGAGAAGTTCATCTTGTCTCCTTTATGATGCAACAAACCTGAAAAAAGCAACTCACAAGATAAGCCTTTTGAGCAATCACTGCAACATCACAACGTGTTGTAACATGCTGGCCTTACCGGTATATGAAAGACCCCAGCTGTCTGCATCTTTTCCCAACAGGCTGCAGAATGTGTGTCTGTATTTGTCTAAGTTGACATCCAATGTGCCTATGCCAACCATCTGTTCAGAAATTGAGAGCAGTTTAAGAAGAAACCTGTGCTTCCATACAGTATTCATTGATTCCTGGTTTTAGACAAAATTTTAATTTTATTTTTTTTTTATTTTGTTTATTTGGAAAATGACTTTACATATAAAGTGCAAGTCAATGTAAGATGGTAGAGAGTTGAGGTTCACCATGTCTGTTCCATAAACTGGGGAGGTCATCTTTATTTCCCAGAAGTGCTGCCCGTCAGCCAGCTCTTTGGAGCCACGAATTGCAGCTGTACCACAGCTGTATTCAGAGTGGAAGTTTACTTTGCGATTGTCGCAGCTCAGTAATGTTGCCGTCGATCGACTGTTTGCATCCCACACCCAGTCAAATTCTAGAACATCAGAACACATTTATGAATAAATAAATTTTACCTAATATCAACTAACAAACAAAAATACAATTCATTTGAATAATTTGTGAACAAAAAACGAAACTGTGACAAGTAGCTGCAGTCTTGTACCTTGGTCATCCTCTCCACAGTGGCAGTCTTTAACTTGATGGAAACCTCGAAGTCGAGAGTTGTAGCTGGTCTCCGCCTGGGAATCACAGCCACAGTAGGACTCTCCAGTCACAGGCACAGCGCTGGGGACTGGAGGGACCATCACTGCTGAAAAGTCTGCCTCTGAGTCTGAATCACTGTACTTGGGAGCAACAATGCAAAAAAGAAGTAAAGAAGAAGAAAAGAAAAAAAAACATAAGCATCAATAATTTGAGAGTAAAGGGCCAACATTATTCCCACCATGGTAAAATGATTAGATCAGTGTAAACAACTTTACTTTTAGCTCCAAGCATCCAACATTAGTGTTAACAAAAGCAGAGTGTATACAATGTCTACAGACAAACAAGTCTTTTAGTTTTACAGAGATCCCTGAGGTGTAGTCTTCTCGTGATGACACATCCTATTCCCTACTTCAAGTGCAAACAAGTGGTGTCATATGACCCAAATGGATATAAACATGATCTCCAACACTTCCTATCTGTTCCGATGCTGTGTGCCTACCTCTAATTGGTCATAGCTCCATTCCTCACTTTCAGAGGCCAACACAAGTGCCCGAGCATCAGCATCCCGGCGTATTCCACCCCACACGTATCTCCATGCACGGCTGTTCCTGCTTCTTCTAGACATGGCAGCAACAACTCACAGTCTCACTCGTGGAAGAACCTGACAATCACTTCAGGTTTAGTCCAGATGTTGGAAGAACAGCATCAGTCCAGCTGCTGGCAAATTAAATGACAACACATTTATGTTGACAGCCAAAGACACTGAGGACAGATAAACTAAATGTCTGTTTGCATTGCATGTCCCCCAATACTGTTTAGATGATATCAGCATAAACACATATTTGTTAAATAAAAAAAACATATTTCAGCTTTTCTCGTATCTGCACTGTACTGTATTACTATTTGTCCCTGCAGTCTTAAGTGTCATCATAGCTTCTTCCTAGTGTTGAAACCATATGAGAAATTCAACTCACTGATTCAAGGATCAAACCGCAACGTAGCACAAAGGCACACACACACAACACCGTGACTGTTCAACGTAAGGCTTACATACTGTCAGCAGTCTGGTCGCAGGCTATAAACAACTGCCATCGTTGGTGAAATTAATTTTACGTACAGATGTTGTTGTCTTGAGTAGCTCTGGTTAGCCGCTTAGTCTGGCTAACGACAGCTGCTAACGCTAACCGCTGGAGCACACATGTACTGTACTGACATTTAGTAAGCTACAACAAGGTCAGCGACATCACAATATATGTTGTACTGCTAATGTCGAGTATGACTACATCGTAATACGCTCCTGCAAACCACCGACTAACAGCTTAATGAACTGCATAATGTAAAAAAGGAGGGGTCGCAGGCGGAATAACTAGCTAATGAGTTAGCCTTCTTTAGCACGATGCTGCTAATAACCCGGATAAAAGAATTGCGTTAACATTACCTGCGTGTTGTTCACATCCAGTAGGCCATGGGAAATCACTGATAGCACTACAGAGACGCTGTTCCTTGAAGCCACCTATAGCTATTTGTATGACACACAGGAGTTATATGAGGGGCAGGCTAAACCTCGGTCCCCCATGACCTACTTTACCGTAAACAGTCAGACCGTAAACAATGACAGGCTCACAGTGGGAGCTAACAGCAGTTTCCCCTCCACAGGAAGTTTTCAGTGCACAATAACATATTTTTGAGGAAGTTTCACAGTTTATATATTTCTGATCATTTTCTAAAATAAATTTATTTTTGATAGACTGTTTTTACATGTCATTTTAAAATTAAAGGGCTTAGTATTTCTCCCACCACTGGCACAAGAGCCCAGTTATTTTGCTCACATGATACTGTGTATAACTTCTCTTAAATCCAGTTTCTATGATAAATGTACTTTTTGACTTTTCATGAAAGATTAATAATTAAGAATGATTTTACACATGTTTTGGTATATGATTGTGTTCTCTTGGACGTTAAGAATGATTAATTCAAAATATGTATTTTTTGAAGTCTGTATTTTGGCTGTCTGAACACTACACTGCTCTGTAGGAATTATTATTAATAGGTCTATAGGTGGTCAGTATTGTATTTTCTCATTCCATCAATATCAAACACACATAGTCTGGACAATGATGTTCTGGAGGAGGTTGAGCTTTATTTGGAAATCTGACAGGCATGGCTGAACAATGACCTCTCACCTTAAACAAAAACAAAAAAGACAGCAGCACTACAGGTAAACGATACTAGTGTTTGAGAATGTCATATTAAACATAAATCCACTCACACATTAAGCATTCAAGTCATTCACACTCTCACACACAAACACACACAGTCAACTCAATGTCAACATGTGGACATCCTCTGTTAATAATCACACTACATCCAGAGGAATTTCAAGCACTGAACAATTACCCACAGTGCAATTAATCTAACTATACACAGATAATTTATATGTATTTTATGTATATAGGGTATTTAATATTAACAGTATTCCATTTAGACATTGTCATCAAGTCAAAATCGTCTTAGCTTTCCATAAATAGTGAAAAAAAATATACCTTGACAGCTTCTGATTCAAAAATGGTCCCCAAAAAGAACATGAAAAAATAAAATACTCATGTGCACAACTTTTTTAGCAGTTTCAAAACAGAGAATTACAATCAAAACCAACAACATAAAACAAAAAATCAAGGAAGGGGAATGGGCGCATGGGTAAACATTTATACTCACACTCACAGCACAGACTGGTTACTACATTTACAGGGGAAAGGGGACTCTGGGTCACTGTACAGATTAAGATCAGACAACAAATCAGGCAGAGTGTCCACACATCATCCCACAACAACCACAACATCTTCATGCCCGTTCTGTACAGAAGGACCTGACACAACTGGATGGCTTCAAACAGTATGGATAGATCACATCTACTGAGGACACAGCTGTCAAAGTCGACCGCCAACATGTATCTGTTGCCATCCCATCCTGTCAGACCCACAGGGTGTAATGGAAGTAGGTGAAAATCTCCTATTTGTTCTTGCTGCTTAACGTGGAATGAATGAGATGTTGTTTGATGCAGACACTTATTTTGTAGATAGGATGAGGGCCACAATAAGGCCATAAAGCCCCAGCACCTCAGCGAAAATCAGGATCAAGATCATGCCCACGAAAAGCCGAGGCTGCTGGGCAGTGCCTCGAACCCCAGCATCACCCACAATTCCAATGGCAAATCCAGCTGCCAGGCCGCTCAGGCCCACGCTCAGACCAGCACCAAGATGCAGGAAACTCCTGTTGGAGAGAGAGAAAAGACTGTCAGTGTGCAAACTATTATGTTGCTGTTTACAGACATGAACTCCAGAAAATGTCTGTTAATTCTGGTCCTGACATTTTCCTGTTCACGTATAAAAATGCAGCACAAGATAGTGGAGGTCATAAGCACTCACAACTGTGAGGAAATCTCCAGATTATTTAAATAAGGGAAGGGGCCTGGGTAAATCATACAGGAGCCAAGACATGGTATATAGACTCAACTGTCACACAGACTGTAATTTGGTCTTAAAATATTGATCCCTCATTTGCTATACACAACTGGATAAAGATTATATAACTAGCTGATGGTTTCTTAGGCCCTTTTTTCAATGAGCTATTCTCTTTTCTAACCAGATTTGCCATTGCTTTTTAAGATTGTGAGGTTTGTGAAGGTGTGCTTGTGCATGTGTTTATGATTGTGCATACGTGTGCACAATACAAGCATGTGAACTAAGATGAAATATATTCATTTAAAGGAGAACCAAAGAGTAAGTAGATTTTAATAAATAAATAACAGAAAATCAATTCTCATCAATTTCTGTATCAGAGGTTCATCTCACTTGTAAAGGCTGATTCTCTCTGAGATGTTGTTTGCTATCAGTACAGCAACCACCAGCCCGTAGATGGCGATAATACCCGCCATGACCACAGGGATGATGGACTTCATGATGAGCTCTGGTCGCATCACAGACATGGCAGCAATCCCCGTGCCGCTCTTCGCTGTCCCATACGCTGCTCCTAATGCTGAGGAAGAGCGAGGAGTTTGTGTTACTTTATGTGCTCAAGTCAGTCTCAAGTCTAAAAAATTCATTAAAAATAACTCATGAGAAAACAGAAAAATAATCAATGCCAAGCTCTCTCCTATCCAGCAATTAATGAGTTTATTTAAGAAGAAGAATAGGTATGAATTTAAGAAGAATTTAAATTTTGTGTCTGGAAACGTCACTATAAACCTACACATTATTTTATCAAGACTAATCACAACCAGTGGTCACTTATCCCTTTTCTGTCTAGTGTTCAAATGTCTGATATTATATGCTTGATTGATGTGTCTTTAACATTCAATAACAGTCATGTTTCCAGTCTTCTTCACTAAATATTTAATATGAGGCTTCCACTTCATTCTTCTGAAACCACTGAGAAATCCTAGACTAAGTCAACTCAAGGAACAGTTTTGACACTACAGCAACCAACTGGAGATTTATTGAAATATGGCCACAGTCTTTACTGATTTAAGCTGTAAAGGCTCCAAATGTACGTTTATGGTGTAGACATTGTGGTTAATGGTTGCCATGGTAGTTAATGTAACATGGTCTTTAAGAACACACCAGTTACACAACTTGCCCACTGACCCCACCGTTTATTATGGCTATATTATATATATCAGTATACGCAGTCACTATAAGTTAAAAAAATAAATAAAATGACTGTAAGTGCCTCTGTCACAGGTAAGAGAAGTGTTGACCAACAAGGCAAAGATAGAGGTGGGAGCTTCTAGCTTTAACATATAATCTACGCGCACACACCTGTAATTACACTACCAGAACGCCGTTGCCAACAACTAATGTTAAAATTTTATTCTTAAGGGACTTTGAATATTACAGCACGCTTCAAAAATAATATGACAAAACCATGCAGTAAGAAAGTGTACTTCCGGCTACAATAGGACACTGACACAATATTTGCAATACCAGGGCACGTATCAATGAGGTAATCCTAAAACTATTTACATTTAATAATAATGTACCTGATTGTCTTCTAGATTTATACTATGACCCAAGTCTACTGATAAATACATTGCAAACTCCATCTGATGTCATCCGATGCCATTCTTAAATAATCTGTAATTTACAAATTATGTAAACAGTTGTATGCATCCGCAGCTATCAGTGTCTACGGTTTAAATTCTGCAGCTGATAAGAGTTCCTCTAGGCCAGACTCGGTGTACCCCGCCTCCTGCAACTGAATGAATGGACGGATTCCCCCTTTAATTTCATAAGACTTGACGTGCAGGCCTCGACCTTCCCGTGTGCGGACTACAATGGCAAACATGGACTTAATATCAGGAAAAGATCGCACTTGTCTTCCAGTTTGCGAAGAGCTGCTGTGACGTAAACGGAAATAAATGATGGCAGCTGACAAATGGCAGATGCCACCTCAGCAAAGGTCTGCGTCACCAACCAAGCAGCGAACATCGTTACGCCTGAAAGGTTAATAACACAGGACACAGTGGTCGGCCACGATGCTGGCGGAGAGAGGAGCTGATGGTCGGGGTACACCTCCACCCGCCTCGCGACCATGACAGGTGCGTGCGCGTGCGTGCGAGCCGTGACCGACCTGACTGACTCCACCACCTCCTTCTCTTAAATACTGCAACCCGGTCCCGTTTACTAACATTCACCGAGTGTTTAAACGCAACATCAACATCTGGCATAGCTAAGTCGTCGTTAGCATCATCGAGGGAGGTGAAACGGGCAGGTGAAGAAGCTGATGTAGTTACCACTGAAGACCATGGCCGCAGAGGCTCCCATCACAGCGAAGAAAGACGAGTACTCGGGGTTCTCCGGGTCGGACATCCTTGCTCTTCTCTCGGGGCGATACAGCTAAGAGGCAGACTGTCGTCTGTTGTGGGGCTGCCCTTTCCTACCGTCAGCTGCAGGCAGGGTAAAACGCTGAGAGGGGCAGACGACGTAGCTGCCAGCGGGAGGACCGGTCTGGAGGAGGAAAATGGCGAAACGGAAAAAGTCACATGACCAACCACCTCGGAATGGTCCACTCATGCAAACGTGGGGGTGCATACTAAGCGCCTAAAAATCCATCCCGTGATGTTTATTACACTTTTAAATTTCACTTTAATATTTATATCATTTATTTGAGATATTTTGTATTTTAATTGGCATTTCAAGAACCGCTAAATAATATGTAAATGGATTTGTAAATTGTGGGCGCTGTGGTATGATCTGCTGCAAGTGTAGTGACTGCGGTTGAAACGCTAGTAGTCGCTGCAAGCTTTGTGTTAATTATTATGGGTATAATAAATTGAGAAGTCAACCATAAAGCACCGCGTTTTCTCCATAGTTAATAAACAAAACAACAAATAGACAGTGGAACACATAGACGTAGAAAAGCCAATATTTGAGATACATAATGGTCTTAATACAGCTCATTGTGTGCCTGTTGTATGTTGTCATAAGACTGGCAGGTTCATTTAAATCAACATTAGACAATTTGGGTTCTTGGTTAATAATAATAATTAAGATTTGCATATCTGAGAAACTCAGATTCATATTGAAGCTGCCTTTGACAACATAAAATGAAAATGTGTGTTTCTGGTGCCATCTAAAGGTCATTTCCCCTTACTTCCCCATAGCTCTTGTACAGATGATGTCAGTAGGTTACCAACTCATAACTCAGTAACTGAGTCTCTAAAATCTATAATTCACCCACAGCATCATTCATGGCTATATGAAAAACCAGCCAGTGTCATAGAGGATGTGATGTTTCCAATGATGTGTATCACCTTTGCCAACAACCGTCTCTCTGCAAAAATGAGGTGGCTCTCTACTTACAGTAAAAGTACTAATTGTGTAAAGATCCTCACTACTTTTCATCCAGACATATACAGTAAGAATGACTGTGGGAATAAAAAGTATATGCTGAGCAGACAGCAGGAAAGACCTGCATACACATGACTATCAGCAGTTTCACCACCACATGACATTAAAAGGCTATTACAGTAGTTCTAAGATCACCCATGTGACCTGAGCTCACTCATGTGACCATTCCTTTACAATAGGAAAGATGTGAAAAATGGGATTCAGTGCTGCTATACATTTAAAGATTTTCACAACACCACTCTTCTCACATTTGCTCAGACTGAATTTCATGGCTTTACATATTGTTTATAAAGACATTTTGTTTGATCTGGAATCAAGACTTAATCAATCAAGACTTAATCAATCAAGCCAATCAAGACCTATAACTTAAAGTTTGCAACATTTTACTCTTTTATTTGAGAGGCAGGATCAAAATTAAGATGTCACCACAAACAAAAGAAAATTGCAGCATATGTTACAGACACTGTCTTTTAATGAAAGGTTAAAGTAATACACTTTAATGAGAGAATCAATGAAGCAGACATTAAAAACAAACCACCATAAATATGCTACTCACACTTTGCTCTAACATGATTGAGTAAATGCATCAGTAAGGGCAGCTTAGTGTTAGGGTATACACAAACAAAAAGGATATATCTCATTAGCATTATGTAAAAGTGAAGATATCCCAACTGTGCAGTGGCAAGTCTCAATGTGAACCCCAGACTAATGCATATCAACACTGTCTAGCTTAAGGCATCTCAGCACACACTGCATTGGCACACACACTTACAAACGAACTTTAAAATATAGAATTAGAACCAGAAGACACTCAATCTCCAGATTTAAGAATTCTTTCACTATGTGGGCTTGAACATCATGTGGGCTTGCCTGTAGCACATTATTGCACTCATGATTAAAAAAACAGAAATTTCACCGATAAAAACAAGCTTTCTCACTGATACTCATACCTTTGTGTCATTCGCAAATGATCTACAGAACAAGCTGAAATATTTTACACAGCTTGGGCCAGATACTTTTAATTTTAAAGAGGATAAACAAATACCAACAACTAATGAAGGTTAGACCATTTGACTTGCACTGGCCTCACATTCAGTACAAAGAATGTGTCGTCCTCACCCATTGGAGTTTCATCACTCAAACCTGATTAAAATCCAACACGCACAAGTGCCTGTCTGAGATAACCCGCCACTCTTTCACACAACCAACCCTGCACTCATTGGTCCATGTCCCAGCACAACTAGCAATTAGGATAGCAATATCAGCAAATTTGTTTTTGTGGTTGCTGGAAAAACACAAAGAACAGAAAAAGATAAGGCATCACATGCTACTGTTGGAAAAGCCATATGAAGTAATGGCGCGGACGCAGGATAAGGAAGCTACATTGGAACCCTTTTACATTGAGGGGATGCAACTTTGTTTTAATAGTCACGAAGGAAGATGTAGACTCTCTCAGTCCCAGCCATTGTCCTTTATCATGTGGGACAGCTCAATGATGTACTTCCCCTCCTTGTACTTCTGACTCAGTTCAAAGGCTTGTTCCTGCAAAAGGGAAATTGCAGAAGGGTAAATAAAAAGCAGACTGATGTGATCTAAGAATTATGCCATCAGTGATTCCTAGTAAAATGGATTTGCATACACTTGAAAGAGTCATTTACTCACATCTTTAATGTAATAAGCATAAGCATGAATGCTTATGAATTTGTGCTTCAGGATTTTTAAAAATGAATTTATTCCTGAGCATATGACGTAATTCAAATATCTGTGCTATGAAAGGTGCAGTGCAGGACTGCAAGAACTGTGATGTCAGATGTTTAACAAAGCTTCTTCTGCTGAAAATCTTCTCATCACAATTGCTCTTCATCACAGTGAACAAATGACACTACACATGCGCAGGGCATGGTATATTCATGCATCATGTATCAATTAAGTGCTACAGTGGTGCTATCAATGGTTAAACGATTATGTTAAGCTGGAAATGAAAAACCAGAATCATAGAAATCTGTGGTGGAAACAATGTGAACCCCTTTCATCAAACATTAAAACCGCAGTGATGGTGAACAAGGAAGCAAGTGTGCATGCTTACATATTTCCAGCCCAGTGTGGTGTGACAGTTTTCACAGTAGATGTCAGCAACTGCATGAAGTCCAGTGAGCAGTAGCCTCTCCTCTGCAGGACCACAGCCAACATTAACCCTGAAACCAAATCAATCAAATCACAGCTGTACTAAAATTTGTAATAAGTTATTCGCTACATTTCTCGAAGTGACGAAGTTCATGAAATAGTCGTGGTAAGGAGGCAGGAAGCCATTTTAGGCTTCACCTGAGCATATTAAGTGTAAACTAATGGAAGCTATTCATAAAGTTAAATTAACTTTTTTAACCAATCAAATTATCTGTTGACAATGTGTAAGCATGTGTTATACTGAGAATTTATTTACAGACAGAATTTGACTATTTCTGAAATAATATACTGTGAAAACAAAACAAAATCATAGATTAACCAGCTTCATTTTGCTTCTAAGACCCACAAAATACATTAATGTTCAGTAATCTAATCTGAAAGTGCTTGGTTATGATGTACATATGACGAATAAAAGGTAATGCAGCCAATACAGTATGTACATATGATAAAACATTGTCAATAAGTTTTCCCCGTTGTCTTTAACAATGTAAAATACTCACACAGAGTTGAACAGGTAGGCTCGGCCTTGACTGCCTTGGAAAGACTAGGAGAAACAGCGAAAACTGCTTAGTTTTACCACAATCCAGTTTTACATCTACTTACATCTACTGTTTTTAAATCTAAGGGCCATAGAACATTTTATGACCCATCTGAAATGATAATTAACAACAAGGTGGCAGCATACTGACCTTAGAGATAAGATCATCATGGTTGGCCAGATGGGCGCGGCAGTGCACACAACTATACCGTCTGTGGCAGGAATCCAGGTAAGCCTGGAACGTCTTGGCCTTTGTCAACTTCACCATGGCTGAGAGAGAGAAGGGGAGAAGGAAATGGAATGAGGGTTTGTTGTAATACAAGGATTACTGATGCAGGCATCAGCTATGGCTCCCGACATCAACCTGTTCATTAAATACAAATTGATCAGGTGCGGGGGCCGTTTCTTAACTTTAGCATTCACATTTTATAGACAAAAATAACAAAAAAGAGTATTTTTCATTTCCTTAATCAAAATTATAACGTTTGACTCAGCCTCTTTACATAGCTGCAATAGGTGAATTGGTCAATTCAAAGAACTTTAATAGAAAACGATTTAATTGTTAATGGTCAAATGGAGTCTTGAGTGTTTCCATATATATTTAGTTATTATATTTCTGTTTTGCAGAAATGAGGCCGTCATACAAATGGATTAATCAACAACAAACGATTAAAATGGTGCCCAAGCAAACAGCCTGAACGTGTTGCCATCATTCGTCTTTATTATGGTCACTGTACAGAGACCAATGATAGCAGCTGGTTTAGGGAACAGTTGATCAGGAAGCTTGTTTCCTGTTCAACAGTTTGCACAAACAATCCTCGTATCATTAGATACGATCAGCTAACCTAAATTCAAAAGAGTGAAAAAGTGCACTACGACATTATCGGCACTGCCCACATTGGTTGACCGTCTGTCGGCCCTGATATGTGCGTTAGCTACAGGAGTAATTAGCTCTGACTTAGCGCGTGTGCGTGTGTGCGTGCTAGCTTGCCTGTTAGCTTCGCACAGTCAAAACAGACAGTGGCTAGCGTCAGGTTAGAGGCGCACTGCGGGGTATTCCCCGATGTCTGTTGACTCACCTGATAACACCGGAGCTATTCACAGTTTACGCAGCGGGCCGATGTGGCTGGCAGCTGAAAACCATTCGTTTAGAGCTGGTATGTTGTCCGCAGGCTCCGAGCAACAGTCGACCACGCGTTGACCACTCGGACTATGAACACAGCACCGACAAGCCTCCGGTTGTTGCAGCGTTTACCCGCGACTCCTTTGTTTTGTTTTGTCTTGTTTTTTAACCGAACCAGCCCCCGCAGCTTCGACACGGCCTCTTCGTTAACACGGCGACAGGAATCCGACAACACTGGCCAGTTGACAGAGCAGCGGCCCCGGCGGGAAGCGAAGTATGGTTTGTTTATGAAAACGGGCAAAGGAGGAAGTCTAAAGACTGCAAAACAAAGCCCCGTCGACCAATGAGCGCCTCAGCGTGCTGTTGTGAATGTGGGTCAACCAATCAGATTCGACCTCACATGAGCCCTTCACGGTTATCTGAATGATTGTTGATACAGTTTCCTAATGGCCCCGAGTGCCTTTTCTTTTCCTGCTGCCGGATTCCGGGAAGTTTCATATAGATTGGCAGCATTAAAAAAAAAACATATAAAGTTAATTTCCTCTGGAGCTGTACTGGAGCCTGATGTTTTCATGCTCCGTCTTCTCCACTATATCAGTAATTGATCACTAGATCCACAAGAAACTGATTTGATGAGAGCAAAACCAAATTCTTCCAACTCACCAATCATGCAATATATCGCTACAACATTCAAGTGAGTATATAAACACTCAAATACATGTACTTACACACAAATTCGAATTGCTTTGGCATGAATAAAACCTTCAAAGCACTTCAAAGCCACTGTGTCCTCAGCGGTAAATATATATGTCTATGTTTGTGAGATCACAAAGGCCTAATTTTCTCTGCTGGATCACCTATTCAGACCTTTGCTCTTTGCATACACTGTATTAAAACCTTAGTCCACACTGATCCACTTACACTAGACTGCTTTTCATTAACTCACTCGTCACACTGCAAAGCAAAGCCAAATAGGTCAGAAAAATATAATCATTGTTTCACTAACAGACTGGCTGAGCACCTATGAACTTTGACCATGGGATGGGAAAACAAGGAAACGGGCGTAGCGATCTGCACATACAAACCCTCACCTGAATGCATATATAGTAGATGTGTGGCTGAATCAAACAAATCATGAAAACACCTAGATGGATATCTTTGTCGTATCATTAATATATAACCCTACATATCTGTTTATTCTAAAAAAAATTGAAAAACAAAATAACTCCATGCACATTGTCCTAGATATTTTATTTCTTAAGCCCAACTCCAACTCAGACCAATCAAATAAAGTCATGTTAGATGATTACATGTCCTTTCTAACAGTTAGAAAACAGAAACTGACACAGGCAAAACAGAGTCACGTTTACGCTCTTGTCATGAGAAAAAGGCCGTCAGCTGACATTGTCCAGCTGGTTAAATATTCACTCTGGCACTGGTAGATAAGCTGCAGAGAAAATCAATGGCTGTTAGTTTAAACATGGGGCTTAATGGCTGTGGGTGGAGGAAACAAAAATGTTACACGTCACACCACAAACAAGTAATTAAATCAAAAGTGATTAAAGCTTCTTGTCATGGCTGTGGTCTCATCTGACTCTCACACTTCTTCATGTCTCATTTATAGTGTTGTCTTTTTCTTTAAAAACATAGGTGTGTTTTTTAAGGTCAATCCTGACTTCTGTTTCTGCAGAGGTATGTTGACAGAACAGTCGGATAGTCGCTCATCACCCCTGTAGCTCCTACTTTGAATGCAGCCTTTATGTCCTCGTCTTCATTGCACACAAACAAATGCACCTGCAATCAGATGAGGCAACACTGAGTGACAATGAGTACTTTCAATAAAATGAAAGTTTTCTGTTTTTCTTTTTTCTTAATATAAATTTAAACTGTGGAGCATCATGGCACAGCCACAGAAACTGATATACCACAGTGTCAGGATATTAAAATGGTGCAATAATCAATGTTAACAGGGCCGTGAGAGCAGAATTGTGATATTAATCTTACTGTACATTATTGAATTACATACTTCAGTGTACATACATTGTGAATTTATAATGTTAAGGAATATCCATTAATATTGTAGAGAAAGCAGTTTTCTATTTCAGGCCAAAGTTTCCTTCATCACTTACATGGAAGTCACAACATATAATAGATCAATTCTTGCAATGTATCACATTCTGCTAAATCATGGAAAACACACTGTCCTGGCCCATTGTGTCTGAGTTAGTATATTTTGCACGTGTACAACTGAAATGTCTGTCTCTCCAAAGGGGTGAGGTCTATTTTGTATGTTGATGGTTAGTCACTTCTTCAGTATTGCAGTGAGGCACTCAGCAGCTGACAGAGCTACAGCATATGACCTCAATTGTTTTCATGCTTAGACTATTGAGTGACCACTCATGGCCTGATGATGTCATTCCAGCAGAGATAACTCACATCAGGACCAGGATGATGCACCAGGGACACAGAACAGTGGCTGTGTGATAGATGGATAGATAGCTAGACAGAAAGTCAGACAGTCAGACAGACAGACAGACAGACAGACAGACAGACAGACAGACAGACAGATAGATAGATAGATAGATAGATAGATAGATAGATAGATAGATAGATAGATAGATAGATAGATAGATAGATAGATAGATAGATAGATACCTGAATTCCTCTGGCTGCAAGGTGTGTGAAAAGACTTTTCCTCATAGTTACTCTGAGTAAAAGCACAACACAATTAGTCTTTAATGTTACCACAAGTACAATTATGCAATGCTGCTCTCAGTAACACATCACATTTCTTTTTACTCACTTTTCTAACAATGAGGCAGCCAACCTGTTCCTCAGGATGTGGTTCTCAGGTATGTATGTCCTTCGACAGCACACACACCCACAGAGAGAGAGGGAGAGAGAGACGCTTACATTAAGATTAAAGACCACACAGTTGTCATGCAACAATACACAAGCATGCAGCAACACCTGTTGAAGATGCGTGGCAGGTAGAACTGCAGTAAACTCTCGCCCAGTGGCACGAACGGCAGCAGGCCGCTGTAGAAGAGAAGCAGAAGCAGCACACCTCTGTTCACAGTGAAACTGTACGGCATTGAGCTGTTCTACAGGGAAGCAGAGAGAGAGATACAGCTGATGCACTGGGAGAAGCTTGCATAGCCATTACATTTGTATACGTCTATGTTAGATACTGAAGGAAAACACTGTACAAGACGCTTTGTCTCCCTCAAGTGGTTTCTGTACCATTCTTTGACATTCCTTCATGATCCTGGAGTCCACAGAGGCCCAGACAGTGATCCCCTCCCTGTTGTAGTGTCTCACCAGGTCAGACACCTACAGACAGACATGATAGGATTAAATATGAATTCAATATGAATGATAAGATATGTGACTGAAAAATCAAATGGGAGTCAGCTTAAAATGGGAGTCAAATGCAATATAAACATTACGTGTTAGATGAAATCAGTAAAAAAAAAAAAGCCTTAACAATGACATTAAAAAATTCTCATAGACAAGACCATAATATTAATACAGTATATTTAATTCGATAGTTGCTAGACACAGTGTTGACACACTGTGACACAAGTGCTGTCACTGCTGTGTTTTTAGGTGTTCTGTACCTTTTTTATCAGCTGGTGGTTGTTCTCTTTGATCTCAATGCTGACAGGCATCTGAGGAAACTTCTCAAACACGTCCTCCAGCAGTGCAAAATTCCTGTCGGCACCACTGCTGTAGCGACCTGGGGGTGTGTTGTGTGTGTGTGTGTGTGTGGTGGGGGGCACATACAATTTAACGCACTTCTACCTATTTCTTCATTTAAAGTAGCTTTTTTGTTTGATGATTGTTTGATAATTAGGAATTAATAAAAGAAAGAAAGGAACTCACCGACATAAAATGTCACCTCGAGTCTCTCCTTATACAACGGTAAATCCTAAAAGAGGAAAAACAGTGATATGGAGACAGAAAATGTTGTGTTTTTGTTGACTAACTGTATATCATGACAATCATATCCATTCATCTTTCTACATTCTTGGTGATACATGCCACCCAGTTCTCTCTTTGTGAAAGTAAAAGAGTTTATCCTTGAAAGCAGTTGCCAGTTCATTATAAACTCTGCTCGTAGTTATGTTTAAAGTGAATATTTCAGTTTGAGAGGAAGCAACACATTTAAGTTAAAAACTTGATTTTATCTGAGCTGCAATGAAGAAAAGGATCAGACACAGTCCAGGTCAACGCAAACCAACACTGCTCTGACCTGTAGATTGAGATCCGAGACGGTGACATCGTGTCCGGTCTGTCTGAGCAGGTTCTCGTCATGTGACACCACCACATGTCCATCCTTAGTCAGGTGACAGTCCAGCTCCAGCATCTGTGTCCCCTGCTCCACTGCACTGGAGAGAGTTGAAATTTTTTTTTTTTATATGGGAAAAAAATAATGATAAGAACAGAACCGAACCAAGCGCAGATTTCCAGAAGAGACCCAAACCCTCACATAAGGGACAGTTAATAAGACAGCACCTGGATAATTGGACAGATGCTACACATATAATGAATGGATACATTGAATCACTATTTTTTTTACATAAAAGCCAGATCACTAGGCTGGATATCAAATCGATGTCCAATGCATCAGCTTGGAAATTAGGGAAAAGTAGTGTTTTTTCTTTTCAAAACTAAGTATGATCTTTTTTCACCACTAACAGTTAGATACTCACTTTGTGAAAGCCTCCATGGTGCCTTCTATTCTCTCCCCACATCCTGAAAACAAACATTAGAGTCAGGGATAATGATGGGAGCAATCACCCAGTGATTCAGCAAGGGACACAGAAAATTACTAAAAACAAACATGAACACTGGTCTACATGTGGACAAACAAAAAGAAAACACTGTTGTTACTCTCCTTTTATTTACTCAGTTTCCACATTTTACTTTTATAATTTAAATCTATCCATCTACTTTCATATGTATAAGGAAGCAGAAGTTGGAATTAGATTCTTGCATTATTACAGGTGACAATTTATATCTTTACAGGTAGAAAAAGGATATTTTCAAGAATAAATCAGCAAAATAAAGCAGGATTGTGAATAAAGTTAGTGATTTTTTTTAAATCTGTGAATGAATAATGTATTCATTCACAGATATGCAACCAATAATGTGCAACCATGGGAAACTCTGTGATTGCAAAGCTCTTCTCTTCAGTCTTACCCCCGCAGGGCAACAGTGTGTGTTACCGTTTCCAAAAACAAGTTACTAACTCACATGACATGACATCCACCTGTTTGCACTGCACAAATCATGATCCGGTTTTGAAACATGCAGCTGGATTTTGGATCCGTCTTCCTGACAGACCGTCAATTCCTTACCCCCTCTGTGTGAGATGTGTCTGCAGTAAAATGCTGTGCGTTTCCTCCTGTGGAGAATGTGTGGGTTCTTCAGCAGGTACAACGAGGTGAGGGTGTATCCTCCCAACGCCGGGAGGAGAAAATACAAAAACCCGCTCATTCTTCCATAAAAACCACGCAGGACTAGGTGATTACGTCTCTGCAAGTTGTCGCCCAACAAAGACTGTGTTCAAACAGAACTGACAGAAACTTTTTTTTTGTCGAGAGGACAACCTGCTGAGTCTCCTTCAGAAGATAAGAGAAAACTGGACAGACTGGTAAGACAGAAGAACTGTCTCCGACGTATGTTTCATTTTGCAGGAGCAGAGTTAGTCATCGATAACCCACACTTGGACGAGGCAGTTTAAACATTCAGAGCTGTATAAATGAGTTAATGAAGCACCAGCTCCGAGCCTCACACCTCTCTCTCTCACGCTGGCCTCACCCCCTGCCTGTGGCAATACTATATCATTCTCTGTAAGGTGCTTTTGTTCAGCTGGGGTGAGTGGCTGTGTGCGTGTGCATGTTTGCAAGCACTTTCCTCGGATTTCTTTTGTTCTGATTTACTATTGAGAGGATTGCATTTATTTATAATACAATATAAAACAAGACATCGTATCCAACATCAAAATAGTCTCATGATAATCTCACAGGAGGTGCAAACAAGGTCAAAGGGCATTTGTTGGCATCTTGTCTTCCCCAGATTCAATTATAAAGAAATGCAAGCAGACAGACAGGGGGAAAAAAGGTATCGATGAGAGTGCAGCATTTTTTTTTTTCCTCTGTATGTTTGACAAAGGGGAGTTGCTGGCATGTGGAGATATGTAAACTCAACCCGGACCCAGGTGGCCAGAAATAAGAAAACAGCACGTCTGGAAACAAGCATGCTTTATATACATATGGTACAAAGTCAGCAATGTGTGAAGTTCCATATTGTTCAGCTTCAACAGTGTCGTGAACAACAGCGCAACAGGTCAAGCCCTCACTGAAATGTTGCACAATCAGCCTGGTTTACACCAGAATATGGAAATCTATTCACCCTGGTACAATGCGACTCTCCAGCGTTTTCTCATGTTCAGGCTGGTTGCGTTTGTCCACTCGTCCGTTTTTCAGATACATTTCCAACATAAACGTTGACCCTCATTCCACTCGTTCACCAGGGACTGTGGGAATGTCAGGGACGGAGGGAAAAGCCGTGCAGAGACATGTCAGGGAGAGGGTTGTCGTTTAAGGTGAAACGCCTGACGGTTGAACGCGCTGACTCAACACTTAATGTTTATTCTCTGCGTTGAGCCTGTCTTAGATTAGGCCAGTGTAGATATTTTAACAAACAAATTAAATCTAGAGCCAAGTTTCCATGGTAACAATCAGTGAGACTGGCAACCAGTGGCACAATATAAGAGGAAAATGTTGCTGACTTACTTTACTGAGTGATTCAATGCTCATGCAGATAAAAATATACATTTTAATTTATTTTTATTTTTATTCTTTTGTATGAATATAAAAGATGCTGAAAGAACCCGAATAGAAAACACTTAAGACCACAAGAGGAAAGAAAAGATCCACAAGGATTTGTAACAGTATCAGGAAATTTTATTTAATTATATGTATATAATTCAGTTTCTTTGTTAATCGTTTAATTCATATTACCCATAGAATATACAGACTATAACCCTCAATAACTCAATCTCTCTGACAATCTACTTAAATCTTCTTTAAAATAATTTCTTGTAGGTTTTTGAAGGGAAATTAAAAAAAAACAACAACTCTAGCTTTCTGCAAAATTGAAATCACTGCCAATAATAACCACACCCATGAGAGAAACAAAGAAGAAATACAAATAAAAATATTCTAATAATTAAAAAACAACAACTTTAACTCCCCTTTTCTGTAAAAAAAATGTAACAACTCAACAGTATAACAACAATTGCAATGATAAGAACAGCCATTAAAAAAAAAATCTGGAAACAGGCCTACTGTGTAAATGTACATGGTGTGTTTAAGTGCAACTTTTCACACAGATACACTCCTCAACAAGAGAAGGGAAGGTGTGCGTCAGTGTGTGTGTGTGTGATTGCAAAATGTGGTCCTCTTGCTTCATTCCTATGGTTACTGAGTTAGAAGTTTGGTCTAGTGGCAACTAGGGCCTGTTTGACGAGTGATGGACTGAAGTAAGAGATATACAGAAAAGAGTTGTGTGTTCCAATTTATGTAAAAAAAAAAAAACGACAGTTCCAAGTGTTACAGACGTACAAGCAAAATCAAAGGGAACTGCAGGGAGAGGGCCCAAGTTCTGAGGAAAAACCACACACACGCACGCACACGCACGAGACAAGAAAGAGCCTTGGCTTTATGTTACTGATGAGCAAATACACAAATACGGACAAATTACAGCAGACAGTCCTTGAGTTTTCTCACACACACAGAACGCAGGTGAAACTTAAAGCTGGATGAGCCAAATACAAGACAAGGAGGGAAGGACCAACCAAAATAACCTTGAAGTGTACAGAGCGTGGCTGGAAGGACAAAGTGCCGGTGTGCTGATTGAGTAATGTGATTGGAGAGAGGGTTTTCCTGCTTGTGCAAGCGTCCATGGTCTACGTGAGGGGAATGTTTTTCGACAGCAAAAGTCAGTGATATGGGTCAGAAGATCATCACAATCCCACAGTAGTTAAGCAGAGAAGGTTGAGTCTATAAAATCAGGGGAGGGGAGGAGGAAGGGGAAGCAGCCCTTTTTTTTTTTTTTAGTAAAGCATGGCGAGATTTGGGAGGGTGAACAAAAACAATGCACGACACCACAAAGCCTCACAATGATCCCAGAATGCTGGCTATGGCTTCAGAGAGGACAGCCTACTGTGTTAAACAAAACCGCTTTGTTTGCTGTGAGATGGAGAGGCCAGCGAGCGTTCCAGATCTGGGTCTTTACACCGGTCCTGGTGCAACAGGCAGAATTCAGTGCAGACCGAACTCGAGGCCGAGGCCGACGCGCCACCAAGCAGCAAGTGGTAGTACAGTCACAGAGAGAGCAGACACTGGTAACTGATGGACGACAACAATGGACACAGACACAGTACGGTGTGCGCACAGTCCGCAAAGCACAGGGGAGCAGTCTCTTGAGAAATGACACAAAATCAGCCACACTGAACTGAATAATACAAATCTGTGTTAGGAGGTGACCAGAAAACACACACACACACAAACACAGGCAAAGGACGGAGCACAAAAAAACAAGCAGAGGGGGATATATATACACACACACACATACATATATGTGTGTGTATACATATGTATATATACTGTACAACCAGGAAGTGGTGATGTTTGCTTGGCTGAGCACTGAGCAGGAATAACCGTACAGCTCTTCTGGGACATTCCTGGGCTTGACTGCTTAGTTGATGATTAATCAGTAATGTGCAGTTTTTTTCCAACTCAGTCATCCTATAATAATGTGTCGCTCTTGGAAGTGGATGCAACTAAGGCGAGCCCAACTGCAGCGACAGAGTCTACAATGTGAGGCCGGTTACATTAAACAGTCACATCACATGGCCTTGTCCCACAGCAGACATTCTGGCCTGTCACAGCGGTACACAGAAAACGAGGCCACTGCTTTCAGATGACCGAGCTTCACTGTCCTGCTAATGTGTGTGCGCGTGTGTGCTAGGTCATATGAATGGAGTCAATAGTTTCAGCCATGCTTTATCGTCTATGACAACTCAAAACGCCTGCTGTAGAAAATGTGCACCCAAACGACTATCATCGAGAAACGCCTGTTGAAAACTGTGGGTGATCTTGTTCAAGTATGGCGGCTTGAAATAATAAATAATTACATGATGCGATTAAAGGTTTCACTGTCAGTAAGGTCCAAGCCTCCATATACATCTTACAACATGTGGTTGTCCTGGATCAAAGAGCAGCAGACAAGAAATCAGTCCCTAAAAACAGCACTGTGCAACGGAAAGACTAAAGTCAACCAGACCCCCATTTTCCAGAGTAGCTGTTCCCTAAAAAGCGGTTTTGGAAATGAAGGATTCAGTGAACTAAGAGACAGAGGAGCTGAAGAATAAGAGAGGGCTTCAATGGTGTTATGAGATGAGTAGTTCACAGCCAGCTACTGTGCGTTTGTTACCGGAATGTAATTCAATATAGGAATGTGGCACTGACATCCAATCAGCTATGTGATGATGATGTCAGTCATATTTAACTGAAAGATAACGTTACAAGGCCAAATGTGAAGAATACAGTAATGTTACATCAGTGTGTGTGTATTCTGGTTGCACATCTTCACTTATTGATCATTTTTGGTGTTTCAAGCCTCCGATTCTCACAACATGGTGATGATGTTGGCATTTTGGAAAATGGGGCTTAGGCATCACAGTTGTCAAATCTGAATGAACATGTAATCATGGAAGTTATTGTACAGTGTTTGTTGTAATCTGATTTGTTCCAAACACACTGAGCCTTCTGAATATGACTGTTCAGTTCTCTGCCCTTGGTACAAGTTTTAAGTCAAGAAATATAGTTAAGATAAAAACTGATTTTCCTTAGTTGATCCTCAACCATGTTCCTCGCATCTCTCAGCCACTTTGGTAAATTTCAGGAATGCATGCATTCATATGAACATCATACAGATTTTTTTAAACAAAAGAGCAACAACAAAGAAATCAATAAACCTGCCAACATGCCGATAAAACACTGAATGTTTTTTTTGTCTCAAAATCCAAGTGTTGAAAAATGACTTGCAAATATAAACCCCAAAACAAACGAATACGACTCCGAACGGATCCAAAAACACTCAAACAACGGTATACAAACGAAAACTGCGACAAGCACAAAAAAAAGAAAAACAAACCAAAAAAGTTTTATATTTTTGTATATACATACACACACCCAATTAGCATCCCCGTTCTTTTAGCCCTCGAGTTTTTCCAGATTGTAAATTACATGGAGCCAAGACGAGAGAGTTACGGTGTTGGTTAATACAGTAGTATGTCTATATGAGAGGGAGCGACAGAGAGGAAAGACAGATCAGCGACGGAGAGGAGAGGAGAGGAGAGGAGAGGAGAGGCCGACATGGGAAAAAAAAAACTAAGAGTATGTATATGACAGACCCCAACATCCCACCCAAACACAGAAATCAGAAAAGTTAAACTTAGCTCTCTCTTGCAGTAGAAATGGAAAGATAAGCGGTTAAATGTTCATATTTCACGTTTTCTCTTTTTGTTGGTTTCTTGAAGACTGTTTTTTCTTTTTGTTGTAGCATGTCATTTGGAGTCTTCTTCTTCCATGCGTCCGCAGGGTTCTGTCACTCTTTGGGGCAGAGAAAAGGGAAAAAAGGAGAGATGCTGTTAGAAAACCCCAGATTTTAAATCTATGCATATTTAGCCACATTGTTACTGCAGTTTGGGACACATTACTTTTCTCAAATAAAGCATTTTCAAATGCGTCCAAATGACAACATGTTCATAAGGTGAGTCGTTTTCATAGAAACACATGTTACAAGAACTTACAGTGAAGAGATTATAGAAAACATTTATTTCCCTGTTGTGTCAGTGTGACAGCAAACTGGTTTGGTGGCTGCAAAGTTCACAGTTGAGGTTTGGGTGTGTTTACTCATGTATGGTTGACGCACGCTTCACTGACATCTAGTGGTTTTTACCAATCAACCAATTCAATTCAAATGGTGGACAACATTTGTACATATGCTTTTCTAGCATTAACAGCCACTCAAAGTGCTTTACAGCACAGGTCACATTCACATTCAGAGTTAGAGCTCACAGATTGAAGAGTGAGAGTCAACTTTGGATGAGACAAAGCATAAGTCTCTGTTGACAGCTGATGTTATATAGCCAAAGTGCTGAAACTGAATTTTAGTCCTGCTGTTATATGCAGCTGTGAAGGTGTGTGTGTGTGCATTTTATGTTTATGTACCTGTGTGTCTCAGGAACCCTGGTAGTTTTCCTGGAAACGAGCCGTTTCCTCAAAGATCAGTTCCTTCAGCTTCTCTTTGGGAAGGTCATCAAGCTCCATAGAGAAAGTGAAGGGCTCCTCCGCTACTGGCTACACACACACACACACATACACACACACACACAGATATAAGCTCTTATGAAACTTCAGTGCTAACAGTAAGTGCACTGTACTGCCTGTTGCAATGTTCTGCAGACAGTTACACAACTTAACCAAAACGTAGCAGCAGTGTGGTACGAAGGCTATTGCTGTTTATAGAGAAAAGCATAAAAAGTGCAGAACAAAGTCCAAATTGTACCAACAACCATAAAACAAAAGGCGAAATTAAGAAAAAAACTCTCCTACTTTTACGTCTGCACTTACATCAACTTAAGATGTAATGACTGGTTATATTTTATCAACATTCCAAACACAGCTAAGAGGCTTGTGAGCACCAGGCAAAGAGGTAAACAATTAAAGCTTAGCTTGTGGTTTGAAAAAATGGAAAAAAAAAACATGTTTGAATTAATAAGCCCTTTGGCCAACAGCATTAGTGCATATCTCAGTAATTGGCTGACTTAGAGGTTTTTGTTCCAATGTGTTGTTGATGCGTAGTCCAGTAAAAATTGACTGAGGGAATATTCAACATGGCAATGCTATTATGATTTCAAGCTGGATGTGTACCTCATCTGTAGGGTCATAGTACTGCTCCAGGTAAGGATGAGCCAGAGCCTCCTCAACGCTGATGCGCTTGATGGGGTTAAAGGTCAACATGCGGCCCAGCAGGTCCAGAGCTGTGTTAAATTCAGAGTTTAAGTTACCAAACATCAACCAAACGTCACTTTATGTGTTTTAGGTGAAAATCAAGTTACTGTTCTGTATGTGAACATAGCAGTCGTCCTTCTGTGAGAGCTTTTGTAAGATTTTTCATCATCCGCTTTTCCTGGTCACAATAAATGCTGCCAATTGGTAGGGGTAAAATAATGCTGGAGTTCCCCACTTGTACACATCAGTACAAGTTTATTAATTGACAAGTTGATTATTCTGGGGTCACGACTCAAAAAGGTTGAGAACCACTCGTGTGGAGGTTTGGTCATTTCAAATAAATGTGCCCTGTTCCCTCACATTCCATTCCTAGAAACAAGTGGCATCATTGTACCTTTGGGATCTGCCTTGTAGAAGAGCTTTTCCCAGGGGATCTTGGGTTTGTCAGGCAGGGACTGCAGGTAGTTCCTCGCCTTCATGTTGATGATGCAGTTAAGATCTTCTTGAGACGGAGAGCCAAGAACACCTGCACAAAGAAGAGAATAGCAGACATCTTTCAATATGGCCTCTCATTGGTTTAACGTCCTAAATAAGAGGCTACTGTGTCTCACCCAGTATGTGGTTGAGCTGGTCCAAGTAGTGTTTCCCAGGGAAGATAGGCTTATTGGACAACATCTCAGCCAGGATGCAGCCCACTGACCAGATGTCAATGGACTTGGAGTAGCCCTGAGATGTAAACAAACATAGTTAACAAACTGAGGAACTGTTCAGTCAAACACTAAATCCACATCAGTAACTCCCACATGTTTACCTTTGAGTTGAGCATGATTTCTGGAGCCCTGTACCAACGTGTAGCCACATACTCAGTCAAGAACCCTGTGTGGTCGTGCTCTGGGTCGGCTATCCGTGCCAGGCCAAAATCACAGATCTGAGGAAGACATAAAGGGTCAGAGGTCAGACAGATGCAAGCAGGTCACACTTTTTGGCAGACTTAAAGAAGTCAAGAGCAACACTCATGATCTTTACAAAACAACAATTAGTTGGTCAAATAAGATTAGCTGAAATTACTTTTATGCACCTCTGGCAATTCCTGTTTTTATGCTTGTCTTGAAAACGTTATTTCCCCTGCTTTACTTTTTAGTCTTAAGACCCCATTTATTTAAAAGGCTTTTAAATTACGTTTTCATTTGATGATCAAATAGCAGGAAAATTGAAGCCAAGCAGTGAAATCCGGCTGGGTAATACTGTACACAATGCAGAGAGATGTGGGGAAATGGGGCTTAATGGGGTTTGTCTCAAATTACACACGCTAAATAGATACACATTAAGAAACACTAGTGGCTGAAAGCCAGAGATGTAATGTGTAGCTGAAGTGATAAGGCTTTATTTATTCTTTTGTCCTAAAGAGGAACGTAACAGAAAGCTTCTACAACATATGCTGCCTTTGTTCTTCACTCCTCCCACATGATCAACTAGTCCAGGGATTGGTGGTTGGCTGCTGAGAGTTCACAAGTGTACTCTGAGGCTGAACAACACGTAAAACAGCAGAGTGATGGCTCATTTTACCTGTGATGTGGTGGGTTGTGTTTTTGGTTTTTAGATGGCGATGGATCAAAATCACCAAAACAACATTCAGTAGCTGCAAGTCATATTTTCACCTACTTTTTTCAAGAAATTTATTTAAAATATAGTGTTGTGTCTTAAAGCCCTCAATAAATTCTACCCTACGTCCTTTAGTTTCGATTTGTGGTTTCCAACTTAACCTGAAACACCAGTGGAGAAGGAACTAAACAACACTACACTGGCTGTTTTTTTCCCGGCTGAGGAGGAGCCAGGACTCTGCAACTGGCACACCATCAGCCAGTTAAATGCCAAAAAAAACATCAGGAAAGCAAAATACCTTCATTTAAAAAAAAAAAAATCAGGCTCAAGGTTCCTCTGTGCAACTGTCTATATTTCACATCTGAAAGGAAAGTCTTCATCACTAAATAACAACCTGGATTATTTTGGCAGGGTCATACAAAGCAAGCAATGGCCAAGTCAATCCATCACCTATAACCAACATTCCTCTGATTTTTTTCCCCTTGCCTCCTATTGATGTTAAAAAACATAATGGCAAAGAAACATGATAGCTCTTAAACAGGAGCAAATAGTTTCAGTTAACTGCAGGAGATAAGAAAATATTCATTAATATCTTGAAAAAGATCACCTGTTAAAATAACTTAATTAAGACACAAGTAATTTTTCATGAAATGGGATAAAAACTTGGGGACAAAACCGCTTTCACCAGTGAAGATGGTGTGGGTGTGTGTATCAGTGTGCCAACCTTGAGGTCGCAGGTGGTGTTGATGAGCAGGTTGGAGGGTTTGAGGTCACGGTGCAACACGTTGGCTGAGTGAATGTACTTGAGTCCTCGCAGGATCTGGTAGAGGAAGTAGCAGACATGGTCGTTGCTCAGCCTCTGGCTCTTCAGCAGCTTGTACAGGTCTGTCTCCATCAGGGTCTGCACAATGTAGCTGGAGGGACGCGCGAGTCAAGGAGACTGACGATAGCCAAAGCAAATCGAGAAGACAGTCCTTATATGTCTCAAGCACTTTTCAGGATTGGTAATTTATGAATAACGTTGAGCCAAGAGTTGCTGCTACGTACTTCATATTACACTTTGTTTAAACATGTATTCACAAGTCTGGAGGGGCTTGGAGAGGCAGCGAGGCAGATCATCACTCTGCAGCTCACTGATTAGACTAGCCTCTCGCTCCCAGGCAAACTTATTCTCTGTTACAGTTATTAGACTTGGATCTTGTAGACAGTCCTGTGTCTATTAAGACACAAACTTACACAGATCTGTCAAATAAAGACTGTGCCATGATTCCATTGCATTAAATTTAAATAAAATAAACGATACTATGGCGACCAAAACATATGAATTATCGGACAGTTTTTATATCATTGACAAAACGAGACGAATACATGCAGAGAGTCAAGGGGCCACAGGAGTCTAGAGGAGTCTAAAACGTCTGCACTAATGTTCTTTAGCAGCACTTTTTGCAGCACTATAAAGAAGGAGGCTTTTTTTGTCAAATGCTGGTGGCTGGGGACTTGACAAATTCAAGTGTATCAGTCAACCACTTCAGTGGTTTATATATTTCAACAACTACTGGATCAACTTCTGTTTAATTTGGTACAGACATTCACATCCTCCTTAAGGCAAACTGTAATAACTCTAAAGGCACCCTATCTCTCTCTCATGCAACCATGAGGTCAACATTTAATTCTGGGTAATACAACTGCAAAACTAAAAACATTTCTGCCTACTGCCTCACAGAGCTACTACCATCACTGTAGACTGCTAGTCATGTTGATTCAAGATGCCCTGGTGTTAGTGTTTTCCTTTTCTTAAGAGGACAATGCAGCTTTTGACAGAGAAACAGTTGGAGCAGCAGCCGATCACTGCAACTCACTGCCAGTCCACTGCTGGCAGCTGCAATTTGGGGAAAGTGCAATTCAGAATGATTGTCAGCGGCACCAATGCAAAGGTGTTCTTTCATTTTTTCCATTACATTGAACTATATGTCAAAATGGCACGGTCTCTGCAGAGCCACTAATTCCAGTTGTAACTGCACAATGGTGCAACAAGGAATGCTACTGGCTGCAAAAGACGTTTTGATGTAAATAAAGAGGCATATGTGACATATGTGATCATGAAACCAGACAAGGCAGTAAGGATACACATCCCTCATGTTGTCAATGTGCCGTGCCCTGATGATGTCGTTGATGCCGATGATATTCTCATGGTGGAAACGCAGCAGGATCTTGATTTCCCTCAGTGTGCGCTGGCAGTATGTCTGGTGCTCAAAGGGGCTGATTTTCTTGATGGCGACGCGCTGGCTTGTCATGTTGTCTAGGGCAGAGCTGAACAGGGCGGAAAGCACAAAACAGGTCTCATATTACACATACACATTGACAGATTTGGTAACAGGGAGGGTTCTAAGCACTGAAACGGACATCGCAGAGTGTCTCCACTGCCCAGATGCACATGTGACACGTCTTTTTGCCGTGATCTGCTGTGAAGGACTGTATGTGTAGACAGGACTGTACGTGTTGGTGCAGCGTCAGTGTGGTGGAGGCGTGGAGCAGACTGAGGACAGGCGGTGCTGAGAGCAGCTCCAAACACTGTGTCTGTGGGTCTACTGCATTTTTTGATAATCCCCTGTATATTTCAAGTTCAAAATTATATTTAGCTGTGAACTCCTTCACCTATTTCCTCACTCCCCCTTTAGGGGGGGAGGGGCGGTTAGAAGAAAAAGATACAAGCTTTTTTTTTTAAACACAGAAACTCACTCTCAACAGGAACAACAGTTACATCACTTTCTTCCTATTGGTAACAGCCTTTTCTCTTATCACACAACAGGCTGCATAAAGTGGGCAAGTTCACAGCTGGAACAACACATCTGCACATCTGGAATAGCACACAGTTATGAGGCTGCTGTGGGTAAGACTGAAACAGACAATAATCTACCAGACTAGTATCTGGTTGTCACTCATTGTAGCAACCAGCGGGTGTTGACGATGTTTACAAACCCCAAATGCTGCAAAGGCGGAATCACATGACTACGACACAGCAACACAGCACCGCGCTGTCACACTCCTGTTTGGAGATGACAGGGATCATCCTGCTGAGATGGGTGTGTGGGCTCAGCTCTCATGATGCTATCAGTGCTGTCACATCTGATGGCTCCCCACAACTCGGCGTCCAGAGGAGACGCTTGGCTTTGATATCAAGTGCAACATGGTTGTTTAACGCGTTGACACTATGTTGTGGATTATACAACACAAGACAGACCTCGCTAAGGTGACAAATCCCACCTCAGCATCATATGCAGCGGCTTAGCTGCAGAATGAATGTTGAAGTACTTATGTATGAGTGAGTGTGAGTGGGAGACTGACGGAAAAAAAAACATGGCTGCAAAGATACTAGCATTGAACTGCGGTCAGGTGCAGCCTGCAAAAGGTTTCTGATCAGATAGCAAATAGCGTCCTGCGCAATCACTCCCAATCTTGTTTCCTGTAAGGCTCGTAGCCACGCCTGTAGCTAGTCAGCTAACTAGCTAACCACAAGAAAAGCTTGTTCAGGATTAACCCTGTCTGAATGTTCGACAGCTGTGTGAACGATAAACATCGTGACCGCACTCCTAATCGCTGCACACACAGTTACTGTTGGCTGGCGGCCTGTATGTACATTTATTATTATTATTATGTTAGCTACCACTTTTGATTCACGATAGTACGGTGGCCCAGCAGAGACGATGATGGGCAATAACAACTCACCACACCATTCCGTACGCCCCCTCCCCGATGTAAGACAGGTTCGTGTAGCGGGGGGCCACATCAAATATCTGGCCCTTCACGGACTCGGACCCGGTTTTGGGTCCGGCAGCTCCCGGCGCTCCATCATGCGCAACAGTGCCAGCCGCCCCGGCAGCAGCAGCGCTGTCGGAGCCTGCGGCCCCGACCGCTGCGGTGCTGCACGAATCCGCCATTCTTCCTCTCCCTCTTCGCTCCTGCTCTGTCAGAGTGTGTCACTGAGGGACCGCCGCCGCTCTCAGCACCGTTTACCGTCTGTCCGAGGCTTTAACCGTGCGGATTGTTTGGCTAACGGAGCAGAGTACAGACCACCAGGCCCTCTCTACTACACCACTGTAAATGGATCTACGGGCGCGAGCGCGGATTTGGCCTCAGTGCGGAGCGTAAATGCGCGTGCCAAACTACGGTAGTGCAGTTGCGTTAGATATGGCTTCGGGGGTAGCTTGTTTGGGCGGAGTCACGTCAGCTGGCTACAGTTCCGAAAAGAAGCACCGCCTATCCAGCTGTACTGTTACACTATAACAGCACAACAGGCGCAATCTGCGAAATAAACACGCAGCAGCTACGAGTGGGCGTGTCGTATATGTTGCATGCCGCCTGTTGAGCTAAGAAAAATTGAGTCTAAGATCAAATTGTGAATTTGTTGATTTTCCTTTTGTGATAATTCTCTTCTAACCACCACGAAAGGTGTGTTAAGCCGCTGTTGTCGCTTTGTTGAACACGCGTCATGTTATGTTAGAGTACATCACTATTAACAGTAATTTTAAAAAATGTAATTTATATTTTGTGTAACGAAACACTACAGTTTACCCTGATTTAAAGAGGAATATATTCTTTTAATCCAAACAAAGACAAACAAAGACAAAATACAAAGAAATGTAACGAAGTCTATTTATTTATCGAGGGGACAGATTCGCCAGTACATGGTCACCATGGAAACGATTGCGACTGCTGAAACCACGCCCGTTTGCGACGTCACAAGCAGGGCGTATTACTTCCTGGTTACTGCTTTGCCGCTTGTTGTGGTCGTTGTGCTGTTGTCGATCGGTCTGTCAGGAGGAATGGTTCATGTCCCTCTGCGGCGAAACTGGATCCGAAACATTCGTGTAGTGCTCACTGTCGTCGGGCTCCCGTACATCGTCTGTGCCTCTGGAGTCCGGTATGGAAACATTCATGCTGAAGCTATCTACGTTTTATATTAATAACCAACAGTATTTTGGAAACGTTGCTATCCGAAGTACACAGTTACGTGCTACCGCAGCTGTATCTGTCAAAGTCCATTGACTATATTATCAGAAACAGGCGATATAATTAAAGTCAGCATTATTGTACTCATTCAAAATCCAATTTACAGCAAACTTTAACAAATAATTGCTCAAGGTTTGCTCAAACTAAACATTTATTAATTTAGCTGATAGATGCTTATACTGTGGTGATGTTTAAATTGATCTTGTATAGTGTCTGGTTTCAACTTGACGATCCATCAGTTAATGGCAGAAGTGTTTTTTTTTTCAGTCTGCATTAGAACTACAAAGGCACAGAGTGGATGTGAGGATGTGCCAGGATCTCTTTGCTGCTGCTGCAGTGGTGTACAAGCAAGGCTAAAGATTTATGTGTCATATTTCTTTCCCTGCAGGGCTGCCATTTTTGGCCACTGTTCTCATCATTTCAGTACCAGCTCCATCATCAGACCAATAACATCGAGTTGCTGTGACCTCTACATGACCAGTGTCCACACAATGCTATCCTCAGCAGTGCCTCATACAAAGTCCAGATGCCCTCAGTATCCAGGATCCAACGTCAAACGCTTCCCAGTGCCTGATGACAAGGTGGACTGGAGTAAGAACTGGCCACAGTATAACCCAGTCAGCTACACCAGCCCTTCAGTAGCAAAGGTGCCAGCATGGGCGGATCCGGATATTGGGTCAGCAACATTTACCAAACATAATGTGTATGAAGTATATATTGGTAAAGCAGTGCATGCCGTTTGAAGTAGTTATACAATAGATTCCCCATGCAGTTACGGTTACCTAAGTATTTTTATAAGTCATCGTCATGACTTACAAAAGTCATTAATTTTATTTTCCCCAGTTTTGATGACGTTTGCTTGGTTTGCAGCTCTTTCACTGCACATTTCAATACTGTGGATGGTGCTGTGGACAGGACAAGTTTTGAGGGCACCTACAAGTTGGATAATGGAAAACCATTGTAAGTTATTGGGTACCAAGGGCAAGTGATTTAATTATAAAGACATGACGTCATTGTCTGCGTTTTACAAGTTTCCAGCTTTTTGGGGGTACAAAGCAGATGCTAGAAGAGCATCTAGTTCAAAAGTTTTTATCTATCCAGTTCTGTTGGCTAATGTGCCAAACACTTTCCTAATGTAATGTGAAGGGATGCGATGTCAAGTCCCCTGTGGGATGTGTAGTAGTAGCAACCCATTTATATTAATTACATTGATTAAATTTTAATGTTAATGCTGTCACTTAATTAAGAATTCATACTAATGCACAAACCAGAGTACTTTAGCGTTTTGTCTTTGTCCAAGACTTCCTATGTTTATTTTGGTGTTTATGAACATATGTTCTTAAAACGGACAAAAAAAATGAATGCCTTGACTGTGTACTGATTTAGGAATCCTCGTGGACGCACAGGATTGACTGGTAGGGGTCTGTTGGGACGATGGGGACCCAATCATGCAGCAGATCCCATTGTCACTAGGTAAGCTTTTCTTTACTTAACACATTATCTAGATGTATTGTAACAATATATCATTAAACCAGAGAATTTTGTGTACTTTGCAGTTTTTTTTATACATGTCTTTCGTATGGCACTGTCTGACAGATGGAAAATAGATGCCAAAGGGGTGAAGAAACATCACCCAGTCTCCAAGCAACCTATCCTCCAGTTTGTGTCCATCAGAAGGAAGGACTGCGGAGAGTGGGCCATTCCTGGGGTCGGCGGCCTTTACACGTTAACTTTATTGATATGATCGGTCGTTTTGCATTTAACCATTTCGGCAGCATATCCACTCACATTGTGTCATTCTAACCTGCATTTTATTGTGCCAATCACTTCATGCAGTGACCACAGAAAGGAAAAAAAATCATAGCCAAGGCTGTGTAAAATGTCATGTTCCTGTGACTTGCTTGTTGATGTGTGCATGTATGTTTCTGTTGCAGGGGATGGTGGATCCAGGGGAACAGGTTTCTCTCACACTGCAGCGGGAGTTCTCGGAAGAGGCAATGAACTCCCTCTCAGTGTCCCCAGCAGAGAGAGCAAACATCCATGGGCGCATCACCAAACTCTTTAAATCACCAGGATTTCAGGTTAGCAGGCAACAAACTCAAACATTTTTTCTATTAGGAAAAGCAGTACTTATTAGTATTTTTTCTTCTCCCTCAGGTTTATAAAGGGTATGTGGATGATCCTAGAAACACTGATAATGCTTGGATGGAGACAGTCGCAGTCAACTTCCATGATGAATCAGGTGTCAATAATTCTGAATTTCTATAATCATTTGCCACTATTTATATTTTAAACTTACATTTTAGATCCAGTGAGTCATTCATGTTACAACACATTCAGTATTTATTTTGTAGTTAATTTAAAATGAAAAATGATAGTTTATAATTTTTTAAATGGCATTTTCTTTCTCGGTGCATCATACAGCGTATGTGTCAGATAATGAGATAACTCTGTCTTTAATGTAGGCAACAGTGTGAGTGAGCTGCCACTGGAAGCTGGTGATGATGCAGGACAAGTCCAGTGGGCAGATGTTGACTCAACGTTAGCCCTTTATGCAAGTCACTCCCATTTCCTGGAGCTGGTTGCCAAAGAGAGAAAAGCCCACTGGTAACCAACCCAACACTCTCTTCTGACAAACGATGAAGGAAAGATGAAGAGCAGAATGTATGCCGAGAGCACTTGTATAACTGGAATGCATTATAACCAAACATTATGTACCTCACTAATTTAAAACATATAAAACACTTATGATAATGAAAGCCTAATATGTATCTTATTACTTTGAACTGTTAATATTGTGGCTATGCAGATTTACTAGCAGTTAAACAGAACGTAGGAAATTAATGCAACGATGAAATGATGCGAAGAGGAAATGTACATTATTTTGAACGAGGTACTAAGGTGCTGAGAGTGTGGAAAGCAAGCTGCTGCTCATTGGCACACTTCACCAAAGGAAATGGCTTACCACTTTTTTTTTATTTGTACAACTTTTGTTAATTTACTCAGTGTCAACATGGATTACATTAACCCAGAGAGCTTGTGTAAGAACAGCCAGAGTGAGCTGCTGAACATGTATCAACATGTACATCATGCACAATGTGTACAATGTAACTGTAAGTGTTTGTGTATGTTTACATGTGAAAAGAAAGTGAAGACATGCTGGAGCCCCTCATTGCCAAGCAGTGCTATTTCACATACAGCAGCCAGGTCTTTCCAAATGTTCACATAAGTATGTGTCATCTCTCTGGTGGGCATATTATGCACTGAGAATTACACATTTTAGTGTTTTGCATTACAGGTGTCTACTTCCAATCATTGCACTGAATTTGTCCAACAATAGAACTTGATTTTGGATTCTTTTGATTACTTTAAATAGTGTTCAATAGGATCATGTATACTTAGGATCATGTATACTTGAATGGATGTACATTTTTAACACAAGATGCAATACAAAATGTGTTTAGTCTCTTACCGTGTGTGTACCATTAGCTCTCTTGTTCAGTGTCTCACAGTTGTATTAATAGAAGTAATCACCATAAGCTCAAATTAAGACCCTATACACAATGAAATGCTACAAAATCAATAAAAATCCAAACAGACCTATATGACTGATGTCTAAATGAAGTTTTTTTTTTCATCTCTAAAATCATAGGTGGATTTAAATTTATCGGATATTAGTTGTTTATAATTTCAGTTCCTGGTTCTCAGAAATTGAGCACGTGTTCCCACTATATAAACTACGTTTCCCATAAGCCTGAGCGGTAAAAGCGGCTGAAGCTGACGACGTGGCCGTAGTACGTCTGTACCCGGCGTTTCAACGGACCGGGGCGATTCAAATAAGGCAAACCGGCTTTGTTCCGACAGTTTGGGACTTTAGCTACATGCTATATCGGGTCTCTCTGAAACTTAATATCGCCACCGTGTAACAATGTCTGGCAAAATCAGGAACCGAAGCGCTGCGAACGCAGAGGCGATATCTGGCGGTGTGTCCTGCGATGAGCGCATCTTGCGGGACTGTCATCAACTGTACACGGATCCTGACAGCGGTCAGTGAGGTGTTGGAAGCACTACCAACACAGTAGAAGTCGCTCCAATGTTCACACGCTTGATTAAAATTAAAGATAGCAAAGTCGAGGGTTGACTAGCTACGTTAGTGAGTAACGAGTGTTAACAGGGAGCTAACGTTTAGCTAGCTAAAAACCACGAGATTTGTAATGTGGCTGATGTTAAGCTAGCTTACTTGGTTAATAACAACTGATGTGGCAGTTTTTTAGGTTAAGTTTGCTTCGACTAATTGAATTACAATTAACAATAACCAATTATTAAGTAAATAATAAGCAGATTTTTCAGGTGCAGCTCTAAAATCTTCTACTTTGGCTTGTTCAGGGTTGATCACGTTGGCAGAATCCGTTGGTGTGAAGTTGCTGCCACCCAGGAAAAAGATCACTGTGATGCTGATGGGCAACCACTCTGCTGGGAAAAGCTCCTTTATCAACTGGTAAACCATATTAGATAGTCTGTTATCATTTGTGTCTATATTACGTAGTTACATCCCTCCATGGCACAGTTACTATGAATATGTGTATTACTTGAAACAGAGTATACACTGCTGGTAGATTTTGCTGGATAATGTGCATTACTAAATTGCTTGGTACAAGTCACTTCATGTTTTACTTTGTTTTCTTTGTCAGGTATGTGGAGGAGCACATCCAACGTACTGGAGTGGCCATTGAGACCCAAGGCTTCAGTTTTGTTACAAGTGGCCGCAAGAGAGAGTCTCTCACTGTGAGTGCAACAGTATCATATGTTTGTGAGACAGATGTATGTTTTAGTGAATTTAGAGAAAGGACATTTCAGAATGTAGTATCAGCCATTTTTACTTGGGGATATACGGTTAGATGCACAGTTTCTCTTGAAGTCACTTCTCATGGTAATGACTTACTACATGAGCTAAGTGATTTTAGGGCATCCTGAAACACGATTCCTAAACCCTGTTCCAACTTGTTGTTTTTTTCATCAGGGAAATGCCACACTTCATCTATATCCACACTTTAAGCCACTGCAAGAGTTCAAAGGTGAGATTTTTTTAAAGTTGCTTTGATCACCAGTTCCCTTATTATCCTTTCTGCATATGTTGTTTGTCCATTTTTACAATTAATTCAAATTAATTTGCTTATAGCTTGTAGATTTGAAAATAGTGTTTGGAAGATAGATATGAGTGTTGGCATGAAGTTTCTGATCTCCTTTTGATACGCAGGTGTTTCCGAGTACCTGAGCACAGAGATCTGCACTTCACGGCAGAAACGGTTCAGCTTGGTGACGTTTGTCGATTCCCCTGGTTTGGTGGATGGTGATATGAAGTATCCCTTTGATGTTGACGAGGTTATCATGTGGCTGGGTGCGTTGCCACTAAATGACTCCTGACTGTCTATGTACTGTAGTTATAAAAGCTAACCCTAAAAACTGTTGATAGCTTGTTTTTTCATGTGAATCGTGTGATTTTCCACTGTCTCTCTCAGGAGATCTCTGTGACCTGATTCTGGTCTTTTTTGACCCCATGGGTCAGGCTCTTTGTAAGCGCACCCTCAACATTGTGGAAAGCCTGAATGAGACGCATGGGGACCGCCTGCGTTTTTACCTGAGCAAGGCGGATGAGGCTGGAGGAGAGTCAGACAGACAGGTACGCAAAGCAACAGTGTAGATGAAAACATGTTGAAAGTCGCATCGTATGATAAAGTTTAAAAAGGGTCATCTCTGGTTGTAAGAATAAACATACACTCACCTTCATACAGTATTGCTTTTAAACAGAATTACTTAAGCAATAGAAACAACGCTGTCTTCTCCTTCTGACTTCAGTGTGTTTTGTTCTTTCAGAGAGTAATGATGCAGATTGTCCAGGAGCTCTGCAAACGACCAGGACTCAACAAATGTGGCTTTGACATGCCCACCATCTATATTCCCAATCCTAACAAGGTAAAATCTTCCATTTTATTCTATATGAAAGCCAGCATCCGATGCTCCTGCAACAGCTCCCTCCAGTTGCACCTTGCAAGCATTGTTATTTCAATTACTTACCATACTGGCTGGCAGGAAAATGACACTTTTCCTGTGTTCTTCTCAGCCAAGTCGCTGTGTCAACCAGATTGAGGAGGTCTGTCGCTCCATTGAGAAAACTATCAACCAAACGGTCCAGAATACCCTCAACTCCTTAGAGAAAGACTGTGAGCTCATTAGTGAGGCCATCACTGATACACTCAATAACGACAGGTAGCACACACAGACACTTTGCTTCACAGCAGCATCATTCAGTGACACCCTCAGAGATTAACATTTTGGGCGTTTGCTCTCTCAGGCAGACCAGTGCAGCGAACCGCCGAGCTCGCTGTAAGAGCTGTTTCCTGACTCTCCTGGGCTTTAGCATCCCGATGGCTCTGATGGCGATACTAGTGCTAGGTGCTCTGTCCAAGGAGCTGCTGGAAATGGCTTTGGGCGGCCAGGGCATAGAGACACTGTCACTTTACCTGGTGAGTGTCCAAGCAAGAACATACGTACAAAACGTCTTTAAAGTCATCAAGTCTAATTCTAGCTTCTTTTGTAATCCACAGACTCCCATAGTAAGACTATTGGACTCGCTCCCTGTGGAGCAGCAGCTTTACGGTGGCGGTGGACTCATCCTTCTCTCCTTCCTCTTGCTCATCATTTCACACTTTGCCTTCAGGTATAGGCCAACATACCAGTCTATTTTTCAGTCTGTGCAATGGATTTTATGCTGATTCCAAGTTTTGAACTTTGAGATGTTTCCCTTGAATTCTTTCCAGGACTCGACCAACTCTGTCAGGCAAACAGAAAAGACAGCTGCAGGAGAAGCTGGAGTACGTTCAGGAAGTGGTCAAGAGCAAAAAGGTAAAGTGAAAGTAACTACTAAATATTAGTGATAGAAGATGGGCTGAAATGAATTATGTTTTACCGTCGATTCCTTCCCTTCAGAAAAAGCTCTATGAAGAATACCTTCGCCAGAGTGTCAGTGATCAGGACATGGATTCATAAAGACAGCTGAGATGGTGACACCTTGTGACCACTCAATACTCTGTTTTTCTTAAGTGTGTGAATGTTCATTACAGTGAAAAACAATGGCGACACATTTAGGTGCTCAAACACTGTATCACAAACTATTGATGATGTTACCTCTGTTAAAACTGTTAAACCACACTACCTGCAGTTAAGTAGGCTTTTGTCTAATGGGAGATTTTTTTGATTGTGAGCATTTATAAACATGTCTCTGTAACTTTGCTTCACCCAAGATACCGCTTCAAGATATTTTAAATTTTCAATCTATTTATAATATTTCTTTTTCACAAAAAAATATATTTTGCTAAAATGACATGCCACTGATTTACTCCTGTTACTTCGTATGCGTTACTATTTTGGTAGACTTTCACCAGTATTTTATTCAGTACTTCAAATTGTGTAATTACAGTTTTGGTATTAATGCAAAAATTTATATCATGACCATCTGTGTTATAATATTTAGAATATTCAATTATCTGCACCATTCCAACTAATGAAGTAAATATTGTTAGCCACCAATCAAACTTTTCCTCTGTGACTAATTCAACTTTTTGTATATTCTTGTTGTATGTTGACTATTTTAATTACAAATGATTAATAAAAATAATGTTCAGCATAAGAATGTGATGAGTCTTTTCTTGACAAAGACATAAAAAGATGGGAAATTGAAATTAAATTGTAGTTATCATATTTCAGTGAAGATAATTTCGGAGATTTGGTTTTTTTTTAAAATTCTACTTTTTAATATACAATACAATACAATTTCCCTTTGAATAAAATTGAATTGAAAGAGGAAAGGTGTATTTTAAATCTTCAATAGTATCCTTGGATAAAACATAAAAATCTCTAAATGTATCTTTGTCACAAGGCTAACGTTTCTGTTCTGCTTTCAAATAGCAACAAACCATATGTTTATTATCATAAACTGAGTTTCAGCTCAGATGCTGTCACATGACTATTTCAAAAAATATAACTTTAACTATAAACTTTTTTCATTTATGCATCCAAGTTAGTCAAAAGCTGAATAAACAGAATATAGGACAATGAAAAAAGAATTGTGTATAGTATCACTTTTATGATGAAAAGGCTTGACTGTGTTATAAACTGCAGGTCAGTGACCTGCAGGGGCTTGGTACTGAGGATATGGGTGTTGCAGACACACATATATATATATGTAAACACCCCTTGTCCACTTCTCTCTGTTTTTTAAGACCATAAAACTAAAGGCAAGGCAAACAGGGTGGAAAGGTATTTGGGAACAGGAAGGAAGCTGACGTCTTTTCCGCAGGCACAGACCGGGGAAAGTTGTTTCCTGAAGTTGACACTGCGCTGATCATTTCCACGCTAAAGTTCTGGTACTTGAACAAGACAGGAGAAAAAAGCATCGTAATAACAAAATGACTCTGACTGGTTTTCAGGACTGTTGTTAGCTTTCTTCAGCCGGTGAGCTGTTGTCTGACGAGAGGATGAGCTCCAAGACTGAAGACCCAGGTAATAACAGCAGCGTTAAACTTTAATCTGCTTCACGTCTAACAAGCTTGACCGTGAGGCGACAAGCGCCACGTTATTGCTTTCATTTGAGTAAACATTAACCTGTTGCTTATCTTTACTGAGGCCTGTTGATGTCGGATGTTGGACCGAGCTAACGACCTGATAGCCTCGCTGACCGTAGAAAGGGACGGGCGCTGCTAGCTGCTAGCTAACACTCAAACTTGCGCCTTGTAAAACCGATATAAACACACCGACGTATACACGGTGTCGCACAGTTTAAATGCAAGTTCGCATAGCAAGTCTCAATGTACACATTATATCTTTAAGTATTCACTTCCTGCGATCAAACAGTATTGCGTTGATAATGTCAATAAAGAATGTGTTATTATCTTAATGTGTTAACAGAGTAATTATAATCCAGAAAAAATGTCTCCAGTGGATGTTAAGCTCATCCCTTTTAATACGATTACTCCTGCATGAATATGTAAGCACTCCACTGGTCTAGTTAAGTTCATGTTGGACTTAATTTTTACAGTTTAAACTATAGTCTAACAGATACACACATATTTTAACCTCGTGTTTTGCATATTTAAAAAAAGCTGTTCATTTAATGTAGTGATGTAGAATGTGCTCTGTCGTCTGTATTTTAGGAGAAACTGTGTAGAATAAAGTACCAGTGTCCAAGTATAAAGAGATTCCTTGTGTAGTTTGAAACGAAACAGTATTGTGAGCTTTTATTTAATCTCACTGTATTTCCAGGACCGGTATCATATTTGTGTGATTTTATGTCTCTTGATGCAACCTATCCCGAAATAATAAAGGGGACAACACTGCATGTATCCTTTTTTATTCTCCCAGAGGTGAGCCTGCAGGTCCAGCTAGCCGAGTGCCGATCTCAGGTTGAACACTGGCAGGGAGTGGCGACGATCTGTGAGTTGAGCAAACATGAGGAACTGGCAGAGCTGCAGAAACAATGTGATCAAGAGATTCAGTCACTGCAGGAGGCTCTCAGAGGTCAGTGTTTGGCCGATGGTCTAATAAAATCAGTGATACTTTCAGTTTTGGTGAAAGTACTTTTATAAGGAAAGAAACGAAAGCATTATTTTGGTTTGAGATTTTGCTTGAAATACAAAACCACCAAATGCAATTACACAAAAATAGCACAGGATATTTTTGATTTGTGAATATATTCAGTGTAAAAGAAGCCATTATTATAAGCTAAACCTGCTTGTATTAAGTGTTTAAACAATCAAATAGTATTAACTTTGAATCTTTCTCATACCAAAAACTTAATGTAATCGAAACAAAACACGATGGATGGAGGATTAATTTGTTTTCTAATTGTTATTTTATTCTGTTGTGTTTACAGAGACAGTAGCACAGTATGAGGCCAGAATAGCTGTTCTCCAGTCTCCGCCTGTGGAGTGGAGGAGAGCCAGTGGACAGTACATGGTCAGTCTTGTGTCACGTTATTAAATTGTGTCCAGATGTACCTGGACTCAATCCCATTATTTGCTTTTCTCTGCCTATTAGATCAGCGGACGGAGGAACAGGAAGGATGTGGAGGTCTCAAGTAATGAATCCTCAACCTCAGTCAACAACAACCTGACAGAGACTGAGGCGATGGCATCACCAGACAGGAGGAACAGCCAACCAGCAGAGCTTGAGGCCGCAGCAGAGGGATATGGGGCTCAGCTTGCGGCAGAAGGTTATTTTTCGCTGAGGAACTGCGACTCGGCATCTTTATCCTCATTTTCGTTAGACACGCCCTCCCTGCCCAGAAAACTCAATGCCCAGGAAGACACAGACTCACTGGTGTCCACAGGAACATTGGTGCCTGAAGCCATTTACCTGCCACCGGCTGGACACAGGCTGGTCACACACAGCGACTGGGATGCGCTCAACGCTCAGGTAGTCTCCACTTTACAAAGACAAAAAAAATCCACATACAGGACAACATTCTTTACCGTCTGACAAATGATGCATGCAAAAGTGTAAAGAGGGTGTGGTGTTTTTGGCAGGTGTCAGAGCTGCGAGGGGAGGTGAGTCGGCTGCAGGCTGAGAAGGAGGAGCTGGAGAGAGAACTGGACACACAGACCAACCATACGCACAAACAGGTGAGTCTGAGCCAGTCAGACTCAGCGGCTATATCCACACTAATGACATGTACGGTCTTATGCACATGTTAACGCGTTTGTGTGTTTGTTCAGGTAACAGTGCTTCAGTCTCAGGTGCAGGCTTCAGAGTCCCTCCTCCAGGATTTGCAAAAATCTTTTAGCAAATCTCAGAACGCAGTGCATAGCCGCCTGGTGAGTGACTGATCAGTTGAGCCTGTGAGTCTGAGTCTGCTGTGTGTGTGTGTGTGTGTGTGTCTGTTATAGTTGTAAACAGCCTAAGATAACTAATATGAATAAATTCAAGGAGTGCTGAGGTTTCCCCAGCCTTTATTCTGAGCTGTTCTACCTGGCTGCTTGCTCTGGTGTTCAAATGAGCATGTTTGTGTCCAGGCAGAGTTGTCCTTTTCTCAGAGGAAGATGTGTAATGAGCTGTCCAGACTGAAAGGTGAAGAGGTTGAGGATGAGGTACCAGATTCAGCCCTGTCATTCCCAGCAACACTGCAGGTACCATTCTAATCTGAGTGATGTGTCTTTAACAGTGGATATTTAGATTCTTATACTTTGTTCCACCCTTCAAACACCTGAAGATTGTATGTGTCAGCTACTCCCAGTGTCAGTGTATGCTTACAGTTGGAATCACCTGCAGGGGGCACACTGTGAGGAGCGCCTTCGCATTGAGATAGTAAACCTGAGGGAGCAGCTGGACAGTCGAGCCGAGGAGAACGGTCTGTGGTTGTATTATTATTTAACCGGATCTATAACACTCACTGTCCAGACTGTGACACATATTTTACTCTCCCCTTTTTTGCTTCCTACCTGCTTTCACCCATATCTTCTGTCATCAGAGGTTTTGGAAGGTGAGCAGACAATTCATAATTATTGGTGTATTTTATTCATTTTTAATGATTTAGTTCACTTTTAAGCCCTTTGTTCCCATAGGTGAGTACAGTATTATCTGGAATGATGGAATATCTGGAATCTGGAATTCATGCAGACTGGTGTGTGATTGTATGTGCAGTGCAGCTGTCCAGTCTGAAGACAGAGACGGAGAGGATCCAGGCTCAGAGGGACCGTTTGCAGGCTGAGCTGGGGGCCTGCCGCACTGAACTGGAGGCCCTACGGGTGGCACTCTCTCATGTGCAGAGCACCAACAAGGCACTCAGCAAAGATAAAGTAAATCCAGCACGAAACCTTTTGTTGATGAATGGACGTTTTTCAATGAAGTCTATATGTCACTGCCATGACAAGATCATATTAAAACCATTTTAACACAGGCTCAGCTCTTATTGTTTTAAAATCTTTAGTTGGAATAATCTCAAACTGTTTGGTGAAACTGTTGTTTTCAGCAAGTCAGAAACTAACAGTTTCAATTATTAATTCAAATTAGTCTCAATTTAAGATGCTAATCCAAAATAAACAAACTGCATGCTTCCCACTTTATTTATTTATATATTTTTTTAGTTAGGAAAGAAATTAAAATTGTTTTCCGCCTCTGTATTTAGGCTAAATACATGCAACTATTAATGATGTGCAGTATGATAATTTTGAGACTCTACATAGAAAACAAGTCTTAGTAGTGATTAACAGTATTGCTTCCTATAGTGTCATTAAACACTCTTGATGGTTTGTACTCTCTTTCAGGTGGTTCTGAATCAACAGTGTCTGGAGCTTCGAAGTCAAGTGATCAGCCTGCGCTCCCAGGTCGACACCAGCCAGACTGTACAAAGAGACTTTGTCCAGCTCTCCCAGTCACTGCAGGTAGGATTCAATGGACAACAGTAGAAGTAACATTGGGAGGTGGGGGTGGTTACAAACTGTAAGTAAATACAGATAATTGAAATTACTAGGAGTTTTATAAACTGCTAAAATGAGCAGAGCTACTTCACCATGGCTAAACTGTACATTAATGACAAAATGTCAATTTATTCATCCCTTTCTGTCACTTCAGGTGAAGCTGGAGTTAGTTCGGCAGGCTGAGAGTCTGGAACAAGTCAGGGAAATCCTGGAAGAGGGAACCAGTGAAGATGCTTCCTCGCCTGCAGATGCCTCTTGAGGTCACACTGGCAGCAAAGACCACGGACCAAGATATAATATTTGTCGAGTGACCAATAAAGACCAGCTGACCAGAGTTGCACTAAATATACACAGTGTGGTTGAGAGCGCTGAAGTCAGTGCTGCTAGCATAGTATTATGACACTGGAGATGCTCCTTAACTAGTGTTGATTTCGTCAGATGAGACAAGACGAAATATGTTCGTCAATGGCCCTTTTTTCCACGACTATGATGAGATGACGACGAGACTGTACCACTGTTCTAAAAACACTGAGTCACACTATATTGAATAAAGTGTGAATAAAGACGAGACTAAAGTGTTTTGTACGAAATACAAACTAAAATAAAAATCCCTCCTCGTTTTTGTCTGAAACTCGACAAAATTAGCATTATCCTCAACAGAGACGTTATGTTTTTTTGCTTTTTCTTTCAGAAACCATGGTTTTGTGTCAGTAACTCAAAGTGTTGCTTAGTGACCAAAGTGATGATCGATGAACCATGAAATCCCTGGTGACGCTGATTATTGTCTCGCACTCCTTTTTTTTATTTCTGTACCAACTCATGTTAATATACTGTATATGACACAAATTCAGCAAAACACTCAACACTTGACTTTCCACTGAACATGTAACTAATATGCAAACTACTCAGTCATTTTCTATATGCATACTGCTATTTTCCAGTGTCTTTGTGAAGAGATGGGGACCTCTGCAGGCAGTTACACAGTGAAATAATATATTCAAGATCGATTTTCTAAATGATCCGCATTTCAGATATGATTTTTAAAATATTTATTTTTTGTCTCTTTTCTCTATAATCTTGGTATTGTTAACTACTGCAGTTTTGAGTGTGACCACAATAGTAACAATAAATGAAGAAATGTGAATGTGCAACATCTAGTCACTTTGTTCTGATTTAATTTTTATCACAGCTCTGCACTTAACAGTCGGAAATCAGCATACATTCATATATATCTATATCTATATCTACTGTATATATAATATATATTTACAATAAACAGCAGCGACAAGCTACAGAGCAACAGTAGAAAAAGTCAAAACAAACAAAACAGATGACTTTGGTTTTCATTCACACCAGGTCCACTAAACTAATCTTTGCTGACCACATTGTAATTTCCTGCTGTGCTCTGCTGGGAAACACAATCTCCATTAATCCCTTCATTTTATTCTCAACTGTTACTAATAGCAAATTACACACACCAAACAGGAAACTGAACACTGACATCCAAGTCTTGACAGTTTCTTCAATACATATCTTTATTCTTTAAGAATAGAATCAACACAGAATAGTTTTAATAACTTTAACCTATATATTAATTTCAATACATACACAGACAAAAAACTATTTTGCAGCTTTTTTGGTGTATTTTCAGATTTTCCTTTGTGTCATGCCACTTGATGTAATGTCACCAAGGGACTGTAAGCAGGCTCGCTTTCAGTGGAAGCACTCAGCCTTTTGTCTCCATCCACTGTCTCTGTTGTCTCTCTGCTGCAGATGCTCTGTTGCACTTTGCCTCTACACTTTCCCTGCAGGAGAAAACAGAGGCTTGTTAGTGGTAAGGTAATGGCTGCAGATTGATGTAAAGTGAATTCAACACTAAATGGTCCATTTGATAAATGGAACTGGAAGAAAACTTGGACATTTTGGGACGTGTCTTAATTTGCTTTGTTTCCAAAAGTCAGATTGAGAAGACTGAAGTTGGTAATCAAACCAATTTTACAAGTAGTATACAAACTTAAAGTAGAAAGTAGAATTAGCTGAGACCAGTAGTTTTCTGTCTCTGTTTAGTTGCTTGGCAACAGCTGGGCAACAGAGAGCCAAGAAATCATGGCCGGAGAGGAAAAGGGACACATCTGGCAGTCTCACACACACATTTGTTTGCAGATTTTTAACAGCGTTGCCGACACTTTGTGCCTCTGGGTCTGCATGAGCTGTTTTCAAGCGCAGCATCAAGCAAGCCAAGGAAGCCTCTCTGCACAGTTCCGAAAAATTTATAGTCAACCTACAAATTTAATGTCACAAATTGGGAAAAAGATTGCCCATTTACCTTGCTGCAAAAATGCACAAATTAATTTGATTGCAGTGAAGCGCTGTCAGAGCATGAGGTGCACGAGCGCCACTAATTCATTGTATTCAACCAACTGTTTTAGGCAAAGAGCTGAAGAAGCATGATCAATCAATACAGATATAGATAGATAGATAGATAGATAGATAGATAGATAGATAGATAGATAGATAGATAGATAGATAGATAGATAGATAGATAGATAGATAGATAGATATCAAACAATGTTGTGAATTATCACATTTAATACCCAGCTAAAGTACATTTTAGAACATGCACGTGCAGTTTGCTTAAACCTTCATCTTGAGTGAGGGAAGTACCTTGTTTTGTTACAGGGGTATGTTTGAGGGGGAGCAGGTTTAGGCTGGAGTGTCAGAGAGGGAAGAGTGAAGAGGAGCATCCAAGGAAAGGAACATTGGATAAATAGGATACAAAATGTAAAGGATAGAAAGTGGGGAACGTTAAAAGTGTAAATAGGAAGAAAACAGAGAGGAATAAGGAAAGAGAAGTTAAGAAATACAATACATTAAATGGACATGAAAACCAAGAAGTGATTGTTTCATACCATTTCATTAATCAATAATTTTTCTTTGAAAAACAAAGGCGGTGAAAGCTAACGCGTTCAGCTTACCCTCCAGATATGTGCGAGCCACAAACTTGAGCAGCTCATCGATGAGGATGACGGGGATGGAGAGTTTCAGCACCATCAACCACTGCTCCACATTCAAGTGAGTGAGCTTGAAGATCAGCTGTGGACGAGAGCAGCTCCGTGTTAGAGTCCATCACAAACTATTCTCTTCAGGTTTGTACTGGAGTCAGAAATCATGTCACAGTTGAGGATTCAGAAAAAAATATATAAATAAATGTACAATGTCTAGTAGATCGGCTTCCGGCTTTAATTGTATTGGCACATATATTTCTAAACTGATGTTACAAACTTCTGTGTACAAAGGTAATTTGGGAAAATGCTATTCCCCATGCACTGTGAATGCCACCTCTGTTAGTAATTTGGGTGACAGAGAGCTGTGTGAGCGATGAAACTGGGAGAGAGAACATGGAGGCTGTATGTATACGCGGTAAGAGTGGAGGGGAGATGGATGTGGTGCAGGAGGCCAGACTCACGGGCAGGGGATCGACGTAGATGATCATGAAGTGAAGGGACATGGAGAGGCTCATGGCAGCCACCAGCCATCCGTTGCTCCAGGGGGGCATGCGCACCAGCGACTGGTTCTCAGACAAGCTGGGGGATGTTGGGAGGAGGGCGGGGTTGATGGAGAGGCGGAGGTGTACATTAATGCGTGTGGAGGTGGATGCATGAAAAAAATATAAATATATATTTATTTATATATTGGAAGAATATAATTAACACTAGCTATGGAAAGTGCTGAAGGAAGATGCTCAGTTACAGTAAACAGTGTAAAATAAATGTGCCTAAATATATTTAGGAAAGGTCATGAAAACATTAAAAGCAAGTTAACTATATTAATGGATTATTATCACTGATTAAGATGTAAGCAGTTAAGATGTTTGATGACATCGATGTAGATTAATTAAGTTAATTCCAACCATAATAATTATCACTATCGCTAAGAACATAATTTATCTTTCATTTACGATTTTATGGTCAGGTGGAAAAAAAACCCAATGCTCTCAGTCTGGACAGACCTGTTCAGAGCGTTGCACATCTCGATGGTGACCAGCACAGACAGAGCCATGGTCATTGGAGGAGAAGCCTCGAACACCTCACAGTGGATCCCACTAAAGTCCTCGTTGTCCTCGCTGCACTGCATGAAGTGCGACTGACGGGAGAGACACCAACAAATCTATCAGAGTCTGGCACCGCCTCTGAAGCTCAGAGCCCTCTGGGTTTGTACTGGGATGCTGTACTCAAGACTCACACGGCTGATCTAAACAACAGGGTTGAACACTAACCAGCTGGTAGAAGGTGACCATCGGGCCATCGTCACTGTAAAGGAACCACCAGGCAGCTGCTGCAACAGTTGCAGCACCAACATACCCTGAAAGACAAATTATTATATTTGGATGAGAATCAGAAATCTTGAATAAACACGTGACTGCTCGATATGATATGGCTGCCAGACAATCTCGTCAAAGGAACTAATGTGATATCCAAGAGGTGGACTAGTTAACATTTAAATGATACTGTTTAGATGATAACTACAGAGGAAATTGTAATAGACACATTTTTGTGACTACAGATGTTTACGATTAACCAGTAATTACCTCCAATGGCCAGATATCTAAAGAAGAGCCAGCCAGAGATGAGGGGCTCCTTGGGGGAGCGGGGGGCTCTGCCCATGATGTCCAGGTCAGGTGGGTTGAAGCCCAGTGCAGTGGCGGGCAGACCGTCAGTCACAAGGTTGACCCACAGCAGCTGCACTGGGATCAGAGCCTCAGGCAGACCCAGTGCCGCAGTCAGGAAGATACTGAAGTAGAAAAAAAAGTGATTCTCTGAGCTTTGAAACGCTTTTTCTTTTTGTCTAATACTGAAAAATGATCGAACGTTCCTCGAATATCACGTCCAGGAGCAGTGGTGTGAACTCACCAGACGACCTCGCCGACATTGGAGGAGATGAGGTAGCGGATGAACTGCTTCATGTTGTTGTAAATAGCTCTGCCCTCCTCGACAGCAGACACAATGGAAGAGAAGTTGTCGTCAGCCAGGACCATCTCAGAGGCAGACTTGGCAACGGCAGTGCCAGAGCCCATGGCGATGCCAATCTCCGCCTTCTTCAAGGCGGGGGCATCGTTCACTCCATCACCAGTCTTAGTACAGGAGCGGTGAGAAGAAGAGTGACATTAACCGGAGATACGATGTTGTATTTGCTGCATAAACAAAGTGAAAGCTCTTTTCTTATCCTCACCATGGCAGTAATCTCGTCAAAGCCTTGCAGGAACTCAACGATCTTGGACTTGTGGGACGGTTCCACTCTGGCAAAGCAGCCAGCTTTTCGGACGGCGTTCTTCTGGTCGTATGGAGAGAGGTCGTCAAACTCTCGTCCAGTGAAGGCCTTGCCAGTGACATCCTCATCCTCAGTGAAGATGCCGATACGACGGCAGATGGCCACAGCTGTGCCCTTGTTGTCACCTTCAGAAGGAGAGAACTTAAGATTTAATTTGTTTGTTTTTTTTGCCTTGGGGCTTGAATTCATTTCCTGAAACACTTAGACTGACCAGTAATCATGATGACACGGATGCCAGCAGCCCTGCACAGCTCGATGGAGCTCATAACTTCCTTACGAGGAGGGTCGAGCATGCCAACGCAGCCCACAAAGGTCAAGTCAGTCTAGGTTTGATACGAAAGATTCAGATTTCATGATAAATAGTGGTAAACAATGGAAAGACTCTACCATTGAATTGTACAGCTTGATGTGTTGTCTTTCACCCACCTCATAGTCTACAAACTTGGTCGAGTCCTCCAGGTTCATCTCCTCCTTCCTCAGAGGAGTGTCACAGGTGGCCAGTGCCAAACAGCGGAGGGTGTCACGTCCCGTGCCCCACTCCTTGATGACAGACATGATGTGGTCCTTGACTGGTGCAGTCAGGGGTATACGGGTTGTGCCCACTCGGACATAGGAACAGCGGTCAATCACACCCTCTGGAGCACCCTAATGTTACGGGAATGACAATCAAACAGTGTTTTGCTTCTTTGTTTGTTGTGATTTGCTGTTATGATCACGTTATAATATCTGTTAAACTCACCTTGACAAACATCTTGTTGCCCACAGGGGCTTTGGCAGACTTGGCTGGGGAGCAGTAGACTGACATGGACTTCCTGTCTCTGGAGAACTCCAGGGTGAACTCCTTTCTCATCAGATGCTTGATCACCTATGAAAATAAGTGAAGCAAACGCATCTGAACTGAATGAAAAGGGTCCAAATGTGACTTTTTAGCCACTATTAATGTAAACTGTAAACTTTTAGTTCCAAAAACACAACAACTTGCTGAAACATGTAAGCATGTAAGGGAGCTGCAGAGCTACACTGTTCGGGGAAGTAAAGCAGAACTTCAAATCATTAAAAACCTGTATTACACTGTGAACTGAAGACACATGGAATTGTCCTCTGTGATAGTGGGACAACACATTGCGTACTGTGTGGGTTCTTTTCTAGACTTACAGTGCAGCACGCATTTGCCCTCTCCACCTTGGACAGGCCACGAACTTCGGTGTTGAACACGTTCATTTTCTCCACCAGACAAGACAGGGCTGTTTCAGTGGCTTCACCCACTTTCTCATAAATGCCCTTGGACTGTACGAATAGAGACAGTAGGAATAAGGAGAACAATTTAAGATGGTCTGTTAGCAGCAGGTTGCACACAAGAATGAACTATGCCAAATTCACAAACTATGCTTTACTTCATACCTCATTGTAATCCAGAGAGGAGTCGTTGCAGAGAGCGCAGATGGTGGCCAGCTCAACCAGTCCATCATACTGTCCGCACTTCACCGACCCTCCATTCTTTGTTCTAGTCGAAAAGGTTGGAAAAAACCATATTGTTAATATATTGTTTTTAAAGAATGGGACTATTCCATGCATGATCCTGGACTTTGTGTCAGGAATTCTTTATTTCGACACTTACACTTCTCCCTCAGGTGTGTACTTAGAGCCAGAGATGTCGAACTGACTGAGGGAAACATTGTCACCATCCACTTTATCAATGATGAACATCTGCATGGAAACATTACCAAAAAAACCCCACACAGTTTCTTTATTACATCTGCTCTGTATTTCAGTTTGAAGATGAATCAGTATTTTTGTGCATGTGTGACTGTGACACCTGCGAGTATGAACGCACCTTAGTTACACACATCTGGTTGGTGGTGAGCGTACCAGTCTTATCAGAACAGATGACTGATGTGCAGCCCAGGGTCTCCACAGAGGGCAGGCTTCTGACGATGGCGTTCTTCTTTGCCATGCGACGGGTTCCCAGAGCCAGGCAGGTGGTGATGACAGCGGGCAGACCTGATGGACAGATGGACAAAGTGCAAGGCGAGAGAGAGGCATGACGTGAAGATGAAGTTGGTAAAACGTAAAAGTAATTTAAAGTAAACATCCGGGGGGGCTCCCAATCCAAACAATAGCTGGTGAAAAGAAAGAATGAGCTGACATGTCTGTTCAATAACACCTGGTTTTTAGGGACTGTGCCATTTGGCAGGTCAACAATAGTGGTGGTCCCAACACAGTTCTTAACACATCAGTTGGAGTGAACCCAAACTACCACCAGAGGGATTTGTGTTGGATGGCAGGGGAACCTGACTCTGCGCCCAGAGTCGGGTCTGTGTTTAGATTCTTGGCAAAAATCGGCACCAGCAGTTGCGTGGAGAAAGTGTGGAGTGTCAAGCTTAGTGACACTGTGGTGGCATCAGTGTTTGTGAGTAATGTCTTTTTGACATCGTACTGTTGGTTCACCCTCATAGTGACCCGGGCTAGAAGATTACCAGTAATAACAATTGTGATAATGATGCAACTTTTTTTTTGGATAACTATTGTACTGTATTGTTTTGCATTGTAAAGCATTAACAAATTCATCAACAAACTCAAGTGTGTTATAACTGCAATGTTATTAAACAGTGTAACACTGTAAGGATCTATCTTAAGACAAATCTGTTGATGGGCTGGGAACATCTTATAGACAAGCTACATAACATGATTCCTAGGTATGGTAATCTTCTTGGGCACCCAAATGGACATTAATCCAAGTGGTTTACCTTCAGGAATGGCAGCCACAGCCAGAGCCACAGCAATCTTAAAATAGTATACAGCACCGCGGATCCAGGAGCCTCCATGGACGGGGTCATTGAAGTGACCAATGTTGATTATCCAGACAGCCACACAAATAAGGGAGATGACCTAGAGGGGAAGCAGAGGGCTGCATGTAAGAGTTTTTGGTTTAAGTTTCATGTCTTACATGAGCTTTAGGTTTGTGCCACACACCTTGGAGAGCTGCTCTCCGAACTCATCTAGTTTCTGCTGCAGGGGGGTCTTCTCCTGCTCAGTGGCTGCCATCTGGTCACGAATCTTACCGATCTCCGTGGTGACGCCGGTTGCCACAGCAATACCAGTGGCTCTCCCAGCAGCGATATTGGTGCCCTGAACACAGTTTCACAGTGCAGAAACCCATCAGAAGATTGGTTCATCTTAAATATGTCACCTCTCCAACAAGATGATGTATCCCTGTGATTTTAATGATCCTCTGACTTTTCCTCAAGTGCATCCATTTCAAGGGGATAATTGTAGCAATCAAAATATGAGCCAGGAGAAAAAGACTCACAGAGAAAAGCATGTTCTTCTTGTCTTGGTTGACAGCTCGGAGGTCTGGCACAGCATCAGTGTGCTTAATCACACTGACAGACTCACCTACAGGAAACACATGTTGGATGAGAGGATTGAGGAAGGATGCAAACATCAAGAAAAAAATCATTTCCTGGGTGTCAGAATAGACCTACCAGTCAGAATGGACTGGTCCACGCGCAGGGTTGTGGATTTGATGGCGATGATCCTGATGTCAGCTGGCACTTTGTCACCGACTGCATCCACACACAGACACATTCACAAAAGAAAACTGCATTAATATTCAGATTTGGTTAGATTTTTCTACTTTGCGTGATGGATTCATTTGGCAAGTTTGGCCTTTTGTGCAGTTTTACACAACAACACGCTTCATCATCAGTCTGAGTGCAGATCACAGACGAATGGGGGTTTGGGAGAAGGGTGGGGTTGAGGGGAAGAGTTGATTGACTGGTTTTAGCACTCGGGATGGATAGTGTTGTTGTTGAAAACTGATACCACAGTCAGAGTCGGAGGGAGAGGGAGACCTTGGGGAGATCGTGAGATGAAAAGAACAGGTGTAGAACAAACACAGTGTGGGTGAGAGGGTGAGACAGAGAGGGGAGTTGATATTAAGTGTATTTATATTCAAGCTTATGTTTTCTTCTGGCTTCTCCCATCATCCCTCTTGTCTCTATGAGCCACAGACCAGTGGCTCTCATGACAATTGCACATTTAAAAGACTGTACATGTAAAAAAATTGGTATTATGGTAATAATACCTCACTTAAGGTCACACAACAACAAGTGTCTTACTTTGCCAGCTAAAAGTTTGCCTTGCAGTAATGTAAATAAATATGTATATTGTGTGTATTGAATACTGGCTTCTGATTGATTGGCAGTGTCGGTGACTTGAAGATCAGTACTGGGTCCAAATCTTCATAAAGGTTATAGGGTTTGTATAAGTGTTGACAGTGACTCTTACCCGAAACCTCCACCACATCACCGGGAACAATCTCCCTGGCTTTGATTCTCTGCACACTCTTCCTGTCCGCCCTGTAAACCTTCCCCATCTCAGGCTCATACTCCTTCAGAGCCTCAATGGCACTTTCTGCGTTGCGCTCCTGTGGTGAAAGCAACAATGATGCTAGTACACAAACACGTGCATTAAGAAGTATTTACCACTTGATCCACCAGGATGTTATAGTTTAGTGAGCCCAGATGTGTTTGCACAGCGCCATGTCCATCTGTCTGAGCAGCATCGCACAGAACAGCAGGCTGATCAGGGAATAATGTTCTGTTCAGTCTGTTCTCAACCGCCTCAAAGTGTAAAGCCCAACTTATGCCAGTCGCCCCCCCATCTCTATTCTCCCCCATACCCTCATGTGTGAATCCTTGTGCATAGTTTCCAAATGACTACCGCAGGGTTGATATGAACCCCCCTCACCACACACACACACACACACACACACACACACATGGCCTGTGGTAACTTGATCGTCCCTCTGTATTCTTACTGTGGATTGTAACGAAGCGCACTGCATTGTGAACCTTCAAGGCAGGATGGGTCCCAGACTTGCACACCCCACCCCAACCCATCCCTCCTCTCCTCACCTCTTCCCCCCACTTGCCCCGTTGGCTTAACCTTTCACCCTTTTACCGCTAGCTGACGTCACACCTCTTATTCTGGCTTCCCTTGAACTTTGAGCCTCGAGCCGCTGCTCAGGAAAGATGTGTGCTCACAGCAAAGGACATGACAGTGACCAGACCAGGCCCGTCGTCATGTGTGATTTACTGTGCCTGACTGTTGCTAAGTTAAGAGTCTATTTAAGTGTGTGTAAAAGACAGCATTCACGGGCAGGTATGTGTCCTTGTGGTTGCAATTGTACCTCTGTGCATGTGTGTGTGGGTGTGTGTGTGTGTGTGTGTACTAACCTGCCACACTCCAACAACAGCATTTGCAACAAGGATAAGGAGGATGACGAAGGGCTCGACAAAAGCAGTAACAGTCTCCTCACCTTCCTCAAACCAAGCCAGTACCTGAGACAGACAGACAGACAGACAGTGTAAATTTGATTGAGAATGTCATGTGATCATTCAGTTAATTAGTCAATCAGCCGCTCAATCAATAATAAAAACGTATGAGGAGATTAGAGTTTTATAGATTGAATAATAGTTTTGTTGTTTGAGTGACTGTTTCATTTACACGTAGGAAGGTACCAGAGAGCTTCTGATTTTTTCCTCTTAATTATTACTTAGTTGGGTGAAAGTGCTAATTAGTATTTTCTATTTTTTTTTACTTCCAACATCTGTTATATTATGAAAAAAGAGATAAAATTGTTGTTTGCTGTTGCCCTAATACAATGAGCAGACACTGAGTAAATATTTAAACCAATGAGTTTCATGTTTTATATACTAGGAACAACCTGTCTGGGTGGGATGAAGAGTTTAATTGCAATTATACTGACTCTTACATGTTGAAATGTAATAACTCATTTTAGTGTTGTTGTACGACGACTGTCTTAAAGTATGTTGTGCACTTGCAGCTAAGGGTGACAGCATTATCTTTGGTGCTGCAGGTCACAGCGAGGTTCTATTTTTGAGTATGAAACATAACTGGATCAAATGACGTTTCACTGTGACAGTGGTATCTTATGTTTTCCTATGTGTGAAGCCCTCCCTCTACATGGGACTGTTTTTCAACCCTATAGTGCAACACGTGTGGCCCCCTGTGAGCGGGGGTCCCGTGTTACTATGACAGATCTGGTTCGGAAAGGGTTTGTGTTGACATTGACACAGATTAGCTGCAGGCCAGCGGAGCACAAAGCACTGACTCCTCATCCCCCTCCTGCAGCACTCAGCATCGAGCGCAGCATCATCGTATCCCGTGTTTTTCACTTGTCTGTTTTTTAATCTCGCATCTTTTCTCACCCTTATCTCAAAAATAGTTTCTACTGCTCAGTCTCTCCGCTCTGTCTTCACCCTGCTTCTCTTCAGAGCCTGTCAGCAGGCTGCAGCGGTAGGACATTCCTGTGTGTATGAATAGGACGACCGTGTATTTGCAGCGTTTAGTGTTCTCCTTTTTAGAAACCGTATACGACTCTGAATCTATTGCTCTCGTTTGTCATTGTAGCAAACAATGCCATTGCGCAACCGAACCCTTAACCCCCCCACCCCCACCCTTTCTCTGTCTCTCACTCTCTCCTGCTGCTGCAAACCATCCCTCGTTCCTTCCATCCCTGACCTTTGTCCAAGGATACAGTTTCTCATCCAGGCTTGAGACTTTCTTAAAATAAAGCATCTGCCATGCATATGCACACACACACACGCACACACACACACACACACAACAGGCCACACTCTTGTCTTACTCTTTATTTTGCTCTCTCTGTTACACACACACACACACACACACACACACACACGTCAGACCTTCTAAGGCCATAGTGACAGCTGTACAGATACAGACAGCAGAGATGGAGGATTAAGACAATGTGTCCAGCCTACTCTTCCCCACAAAACTGTTTTGGAGAGACCAACAGAGGGGAGGAGGGAGAGAGGGAGGGATGGATTCCTTGTGTAACGGCGAATGATTCCATGTGCAGTTTAATAACTCGTTGATGTCCTTGCTGTGTTTGTTGCCGCATTGTGTGGGAGTGTATGAGTGTATTAAAACACAAGGGGTTAAAATGGTTCCAGCTCATTGCTAAGATTTTAGCAATTTAGTGTCCCTTAATTTTTACATTTATAATCCCTTTGTTATTATCTATCTTACTCAATCAGAGGTCTCGGCTTTGTTTTGATTTGTCTGTCAACCAGCTCTTCCAGGACCGGTATTCCTTATATTCTAACTTAACCAGACATTTACCTTAAAACCCCTGCAAAAGTATTATTTATCGAATGTTGTCGAACTATTATTGTCTCTTAGTATTAAGAGGCAAAACCATGTGTAGTGAAAAGTAAACAGACTCACAAAAGAGATGCAGGCGGCCAGCAGTAAGATTCTGACCAGCAGGTCCTCAAACTGTTCCACCACCAGCTCCCAGATACTCTTTCCTGGAAAATAACATACAATCACACACAGCATTCAAGGATGTGTAGTCTATTATGCAGTTTTCCCCTGGTTAAGCAGGAACATCATATGATACACACACACACACACACACACACATATATGTATCTGCTCCAAAATAACACACCACTTTTTGCACAGATGCACATCTCATGTGTAGATGTAGACAGGTCTATTGTGCTAGTTAGTGTAGCCTGATAGCTTGAGCTGTTCGTGGTATCAACAGATTATCTGGGTCACTAAAACGATCCTGCATCCTGTGGGATGCTCTGAACAGAGCAAGAAGCCAACGACAGGTGTTAAGCAAATGACTGTGACTTGTCATCACAGGAAGTGAGAGGACTGGGCGTGTGTGAGTGGCACAAAGTTAGATGATTTATAGCTCTCGGATTCACAAAACACTCTTTATGCATGGATAACTGAGAAGCAGATGTTTACTCACCCTCCTCTGCTGGAAGCTCTGCAGATGGAGAGAGACAAAGAATATTAATACAGCACAGCAGCCCGCCGCATTTACTGCATTTGTATTTAATGTTTGCAGCATTTAATGCCAAAAAGGACAACTTGAGTTTCCAACCTTAAACAACTTAAGAAACAAAACACACAATAAAGTGAACATCACATGACAAAGTCTACAATTTCCCCTTTTTCTCTCTCTATATATACACACAACATAAAGACAGTTTCACGGATTTAATGTTTTTGCACATCAGTGATTTTTTTTAAAATTACTACAAAATATGTTTTGATGATTACATGACTGCAGATGTCATTGATTTGCCAAAATAATATTTAAACCAGTCTCGGTGTTCTGTGTATCCGGCACATCTCTACTGTATGAATACAAATGTTTCTTTGTCCTGCATCATCAATCTCTGAACAACATTTAAATGAACTGTATGTAAATGGAAGTTGGTTTGTTAAGGCCTTCTTGTCCTATCGCCTGCAAATAACAGAAATAAAGTGACCTCAGCAGCTGACCTTTACTGTGACCCATAATTACTCAATCTGTCATTATAGTTTGCTGTTACTCTGTCAACATCCACTTGTCAGCTGTGGTTCTCCACACCAAATACAGCCACTGCGCCCTGGCTGAGCATGCAGTAAAACAGTACATTTACCTCAGCGTGCTGGTCCCCAAAACTACCTAATCATACATACATGTGTGTAACTTTCCCGCTATGTAGGATGCAGGCGTTATCTGAAATGCCAGAATGGAGACTCCATTGACTTTTATATTATAATATTAGTCAATTAACGCATGTGGATAAGCTTTAATCTAAAGTCAAACCAGCAGTGACTGTCAGAAACCTGAAACTCCGATGCACCTGCTGCACAAACATCACTCCCCCTTTGTGTCATTCAGTTATTTCCCCCTAATTAGACAATCTTAGAAAAGTCACACACTGTGCCAGTACATCTATCAGTCCCCGACAGTCTGTCTTCCCACCTCCACCCCTCCCCTGTCTTCCCCACTCGTCTGTTTCTGCCAATGTTATCTCACTTAAACCCCTCACATGTTTGTGTGTGTGTGTTTCTCCACTCGGGCCCCTCCATCCTGCCGTTTCTCAATCACTTAATTTCCTCCTACTCTTTCTCTCCAGTGATCCATCCATCCACCTGTTTTTCTCCCTCACCGTTGTAGCCGTACTTGTCCAGGTTCTTCTTCACCTGCTCGGGAGACAGGCCGATGTCTTCGGTGACGCCAAAGTGGGACAGAACGTCCGCTGACTCTTTGGTGTGTGCGTTCTCCATCCTGGCTGAAACGGAGAGGCTTCAGGGAAAAAAAAAAACACAAACACTCACATCAGTCTGAGCAGCTCAGCCGGCCAGAAACGGACAATTTCAACTATCTGAAGAAATTCACCCACCACTTTCTTAAAGCGTGGGACTGGGATTAAAAACTGGCAACCTCCTGCGTTCACACTTGCTTTCTCTCTTCCCCCCCTGTCTCTCTCTCTCTCTCTGGGCTGTTGCTCACCTCTTGGAGCCCTGGACTGACAGAAAGTGCAACCCGGCAAACTGTCCCGAAAAGTTTTATACAGATGAAAAAGTGGCCTCATTGGTGCTTGCTCATCATGCACTCACTCCTCATTGGCTGAGAACATCACAAATAGGTGGGCAGGGATGGCCCCTGTGCTAAAGAATAGGCAGGAGGGGTGGTGGGTGGATAGAGGGGCAACAACTGCAGAGGGGTCTACTGCCTGCTCTGCAATGCTGGAAATAAGATGTGCATAAGAGAACATGCATGGTCATGACAATGAGGAGGGGCAACATAATGGCTTTCTGAATGAGAGGTAGGGGACACTGACGGCCATGTGACAGAGCTTTGCTCCTGTTTCACATTTACTCAACAAGTTCTAATTAATCATGCATCATGCCATATTTCATTTGGTACTTTTTACCCCCACGGCTTCATTTTAAAACGCAAGAACCTGATCTGACGTTTAAAACGAGAAAGTGCTATGAACACACACCGCTGGCAGTACCTGAAACACCCTTATTCACCATGTCATAGAAAATAAAAAGCCCTCCAAGATTTGAAACGTGATCAATGAACCTTTGTGACCCTTCACACAAGATTTATTAGAAAACATACAAAGGATATATGGCAGATTGTTATTTTTATTTTCTCCCATGTATTTCATATTTATCTTATCGCCCTTTATTGGCAGGATGGCAGTGGAACTGATGCGTCACTATTAACAATCTGTGTCATATGGGCTGCAAAACTATGACTTTCAGACACACAGTTGTGTAATCATTCCACCATGTGGACGAGCAGCTGGAAAATGCAGCTTGGGGAAAGTGTCTTCTTAGTGTGTTTGCTTAACCTACTGCCACCATAACCCAACTGTTCCAATCCCACAAACAGGATCAGGGCAGGAGTGAAACAATAACAGTGATTTATTGCAAAGAGTCTGTGTGTGAGTCTGAGGAGATCAGAAGGCAGGTTGGCAGCTGAAGATCTCCCCCCTGAGATCTGAGACCAGGCAGCTTACACACACACACACAGCAAAAGGCACATTGAGGAGGCAAGAACTCAGGCGAGACACATTCACATACACACACAAGCACAATCACAATCAGCTGAGCAAATGAGAAACACAAGTTGTGTAGCTACAAAGCATGACAGAAGAAAACCTGACATGTGGTTTGCGCCGGGCTTTTATGGACAGGTAGACGAGGTGATTGTCTGCAGGTGTGTTAGCTCCAGCTCCGCCTCCTGCTGCACTCACACAGAGGAAAGAGTGGAAACACAAGCAATCGACATGGCAGCCAACAAAAACACAAACCAAAACACAACCATGACCCCAACCTTGGAAATTAATAGAACATGGATGTATGGAAGCATGGATGTATGGATGGATGGATGTATGGATGGACGGATGTATGGATGGATGGATGGATGGATGGTGTAATAAGAGGTGTGAAAATGGAATAAGGTTGTAACAATCTGAGAGTACAGTATAACAATCACTCATTGATATAGTATTATACTATTTTCTGTCGTCTGTAGAACCATCTCTTTCTCTCTATTTTTATTTCTCGGTATCTGCGCCAACATGTGTCTCTTCCTTGTGTCTTGCGTCTGCCTCCGGGCAAACATTTCTTTTAAAGCCGCTCCGCCGTGTGTCTCCCCTCTGACCCCTTGGTGCTGCTGGGGGGGCTCGCCGTCGCGGTGCAAAGCTTAAGGTGGCTCACTGACATTTAGCTCAATCTCCCTTCGGGATCAGGTTTCCGCGGCTCATTCTGAGCACTGTGCTCTAATAAAACGCAGCGGTGCTAATGCTGCACCGCCCGCGCAGAGGCACATACACGTCACAGTGCTCTTGCACAGTTCTTGAAACACTGGTTAGGGATCATTACTTGGAAAGAAGAATTAGGTGGGTGTCATGCATGTCAAGTCATCTGAGCCGTTTGTCGTGAGGGTTGAATTCAAAAGGATGCTTAACCCCAGTGCCAATACTGACAAATATAAATAAATGTTGTCTAACAAACAGGACAGAGGTTTCGCGCTTCAGAGTTATTTTTTTTTGATATAATGATATTGTAATTACATTATATACGTTCACAAAGTGTTTATTGCACTGACTAATCGTTACATAATGAGAATAATTATCTTAACATGACTAACTTCTGTCTTTTATAATAAGGTTATTCCGAGTTACAGCTGTTAGCAGGACAGTATAGTAGCTGTTCTACCTTGTTTTCGGGGTTTTGATGATCACAGAGGTTTGTCATGTTTTCTGTCTTGATTGTTGACTTGAGGTCATGTACTTTAAGCCACGGGATAACATGGACAAGTCAGAGGACACGGTGCTCTTGAAACAGGCTGTCCTCTTACTGTCGTCTCCTCAGTGCTCTGTAGGCGGTGAAGAAGTTTACCTTAAGGCTAATGGCTAACTTACCCCGGACATGTTCCCCTGCCAATGGAACACACTCTTAACAAAGAATTATTATTAGGAACAAGTAATAAACAGTAATAAAGGTAGTAGTCAAGTTATAAATGTGCTTCTGTTCACTTTTATCAATACAAAAAAGAAACTGAAAGTGGAAAGTGGGATATCCTGTAGTATAAACGATAAGTAGTAGTAACATAAGTCGTAACATACTGGATGGATGGATGGATGGATGACTGGTTGGATAGCGTCTTTTAACTCATAAAAGCTAAAAAGACGCTTAACTCCAGTGCTGAACTCCAACTTCAACACTGTGACCTTCAATCAATAATCTGTCTGCTCTGTTTGTTTAGGAGTTTTTATGGGGACATTGGAATCCGTAGACAAACATCCTGCATTTACAGTCCGCATTCTCCTCTCCCCTCAAATGATTATGTGCATAATGATTAGGAGCTGGGACGGGGACCGGCTCAGTTGTGATGTAATAAGTGTGTGTGAGAGCTCGCTGGCAGGCAGCGCTCAGCGTGGGAGGTGGGAACATCAGGACTGCCTGTCTGTGGCTGTTCATCGCTGCGATAGATACTGGATGCATTTAAGATTGAGGAAAAAGGATGAGGGCCAAAAGGTTGAGTGTGTGTGTGTGTGTGTGTGCTCAAGTATAGGTGGTGTATGCACTGCATTGTATTCTTAGCTGGGAGAGGGCAGCTGGGGTTTGAAGTGCCTCACTGTAACTGTACCTATAGCAGCAGTTGTGTTCCTCTGGTATAAATAGTGCAGCGGGCATGTGCGCAGGCAGCTATGACACAATGGCAGTATTTCGATGTTCTTTCAGGGAGGTTTGAGAATGTGACACCCTGCATGCGAGGACCCCGCTAGATGCTGCGGCGAGGCTTGAAGGTTACATCAAGGTTGGGATAAGTGCTTAGCACTGCTCCGGAGTAATAACATTGTTCTTGCTGCTGCAGTTTTTTTTAAGGTTTGAACACCTGATGAATACAAGTCAAAACTTTCACCCACTTTTAGCTCTGTTTTTGGTCACGGCCTCCTCCTGCCTGTGTCTGAAATGGCTCGACTCTACGCTAGGTTCACTGGTTTTTATGTTTCTTTTAATGGGCGCCATTGTGAATTTTTATCTCAAGACTGAAACATCAGTCCATATTAAAGAATTGTACACAACTATGAATACAATGACAACTACATAACTTTGTTCATGACTACTCGGTTTTAAATTTAGATTACCAAAACACGCAGCTGCCCTCACAGCAATCTCTCGCCTGAAACATTTCTGCTCTCCATTTCATCAGGCATGATTCCTGTCCTCTCCTTCACTGGCTTCCCTCCTTCACTTTGCTGCCACGTGGCCTGAAAAACTGTCCTTGGAAGTCAATCAAGGCCAGGCATCCTCATAAGTGCGTCCCTCACAACATGAAGTGAGGACAAACTATTTGTGCTCTTGTTGCTCTGTTATGTCATCAATTCTACACCCGCTCTCCCACCCCCCCACACACCGCCCAAACACACACACTTCGTAAGAATGACTTGGGCATGCATAATATATTCCCTAGACCCATACCCTAACCCTAATCATCACAACTGAATGCCTAACCCTAACCCTAACCCCAAACAAAATCTAATTCTAACCCTAAAACATGTCTTAACCCTCAAGGAGCCGTTTGAGAAATTGAGGCCTGGTCAAAATGTTCTCATACACACAAACTAACTATTAGATTTTAGAAAAAGGTAGTGCTTAAAATTAAGTACATATGTAAGACACATAGGTCTATGCATTTACTTGCTTATTAATGCACTTCACTGGATAATTATGATAATGTGAATTGCAGTCAGTGGAATTTAGTTCAAATTACTGGTTGCTTGTTGGGTTAGGGTTAGCCCCTCCATAAACCTAACCCCAACCCTTGTCGTTTTGGTTTTTATGAGGCCCGTCTCAAATTTTGCATACATCACCCAGGCTAAAAGTCCTCTGCACTATGGGAAACAGAACATTTTTAAATATTTGTTTGAGCGCGTCCTCGGTCAGTGAATAAGAGGTCTAGATTTGCTGATTACACCCAATGGAGCTGGCATGAAGTCATAAAACTCTTATAATGCTTATGCTAATTAGACAATAAGCACATGTGCCCATTGTGTGTCCCTGTGCCCTGCAGTGCATCTCTCTCTCTGTCCGGTTAGTTGGAGGGGGGGGGGCATTCTTGGAGCTTCAGAGTATATTTAACCCTGTGGCTCCCCCGTTGGATAGCCCCGCCATATACGGGCCGGAGCACAGATAGGCTGGGAATGACTGGGTGCAGAGGGATGGAGAAACAGCAACGATGACAAGATGATGGATGAGAGATGGGCAAGATGGAGGAACTTTAAAGAAGTTGAGCAAGAGGCATGGAAGTTGCAGGGGATGGAGAAGCTCAGCAACAATAATGACCCTATTGGTTGTTATTGTCTTGTTATGCTAGACTCATTGAAAATAACATGTTGTCTACTGACTGACAGTTGTTCAAACTGCAGGTACAAGCCAGTTTCATTTGATTGGTGACTTCAGTCAGTTGCATACACAACCCCAACCCTGGGAAAACGTCTGGCAGTGGTGACGGCAGGCTGTAATCAGAAAAACAAGTGTAACGCACATGTGAGAGAATACTGAAATGTGACCTTCCAGACACAAGCGTCAACATTACTGAGCATGTCACAGAATGTTCAAGTGTGAGTGCGAGACAGGCGGACAGGCGGACAGACCGACACAGTCTGTGGTATGCATCAGACAGGTGTGTGTGTGTGTGTTTGTGTGACAGGTGTTTAGTTGGAATGGTGCTAAGCTTTAAGTGTTGTAACCCAAGCCCTATTCCTGGGTTATACACACACACACACACACACACACACACACACACACACACACACACACACACACACACACACACAAAGTGCAGGTGTTATTTGTGTTTCCCAGGCAGTTATTTGCTATAAGTTATTTGAGTTACTAGATACTCCAGCTTTCACCAGATGTTTAATTAAGGTTTCTTTTTCTAATACTCTTGTTTAAAGGGTAACAGAGGCATGCAATGCTACTTGTGTGGGAATTCAGATTACATTAAGAACAGTGATGGCTACACTTTCACTCTGTGCAGTGCTATTCCACTGAATACAGCATAAGTTGCGTTTAGCCTAATGTTAGCGGCACAGTCCAACTCTGATAGATTTGGGGACACTCAATTTGTTAAATGTTATTTGCATGCGATTTAAATCTCAATCGTGAGAAAGTAGTTGTTGTTTGTAGAGTGACATAAAACCCCTTGTATATAAAAGCACTTTCCACAGAGCTTATAAATGATTGATGGATGGCTCAAGGTGTGGACAAGTTACATAACATCAAATTCACTTGTTTCATCATGCACAAACTTTAATACAATAATCTCCTTGCTAAGTCCTACCCAGGGTGTCTGGGTTAAATTGCTTTTGATTTAATGTACTTGCAGGTAAATTGTAGTAGTTTGGGGGATAGTTGAAAACTTGGCTATATCTATGTCAACCCAAGGGCCTATAAATCACCTGCAGTATGTGTGGAGCTCCATTACCGCTCCAGAGCTGGAACCAAAAGACCCAAGTGCTGAAAGAGTTGCCAAGTAAATAACGTAACACCGAGTCCATCACTGCTGATCTGACACAACTCTGTGTGGGAGCCTCTGGTGTGCACCCAGAACTTGGTCTTTACAAAAATAAATCCTGGGAAGAGATTTAATAGTTTAATGCTACTTTAAGTTGTTTCCGCTACTCGATTGTCTTTGTGCGTCCAATGGTTTCTATTTGAGAGAGAGGAAGTTTCAAAGTTACTGAAAAGGTTTCGCCCGTGTGGTCCATCCATGAAACATGTTTACGTCGTCTATAATAGTCTGGAAAAGGGATGTAATTGACAGTGTGAGGGGTCGTGGCTACAAAGGGCCGCAAAATAGTTAGGCGAACAGAAGGTCTCCATTTCTCCAGAGCCAGTTGACAACACTTCCTATTAATAGTGAGGATTGTCCTTGGGTATTTTTATAAAAGGAGATGGCGTGTGAGTGTGCGCATGAGGAAAAGCAAAGGCAGAAGGGGATAAAGCCTTTACAGAGAAGACAGACAGAAAAAAGCTCGTATTACAGAGGCCTTACGCACCAATCAGCTCATGCTTCACTGGCTCGTATCGCTTTCCCCAAATCGTCTTCCCCATCCTTCTTCACACACTTATTCCATCTATCTCTGATTTTGGCAGTAGTTTTCACAGCTGGGCTCGCCACACAGACACACACAATCACACACACACACATGTACACACACACGGATCTATTTTTAGTACGCTGTGGGGTTTGAAGGTAGAGTTGTGCCGACCCCTTGTCTCACCCCAGCTCCAGGCCTTACAAGGACCCCCTGGCGGACACGGTTGCCCAGCAACCGGTCTTGTTTGCACCTAAGCTGTGAAGGTCCGGCGCACAACCTGCACCTGCCCTTCATCATCTTAATTATCAACATCATCACTCCCCGTCCTCCTTCACAGCGGCACCATCTTTACAATGTTTCAGTGGGTCATGTAGAAAGAGATGAGATGTAATTAGCGAACACATCCTTGTGCTAAAAATCTTAGTGTTTCTGAGTAAAGATCAACACAACATCATGATGTTGCGATGGCTGATTTATTACAGTATATAAATCACTTACACAAACTACCAAAAAATTCCAAAATGATCTCTTTTCTCCAAATTGGACAAATATGTGAAATCCAGTGAAGCATAGACAGAATTACATCATCTAACAGCATCTGAATTATTGTTTTTAAGACATCAATAGAAATGTGTAAAATCTCTCAAAGCATTTTCAAGGAGCAATATAAATCTTTATATTCTAGACATGTGAACCGAGCAGCCATTAACAGTGGACATGATGGCAAAGTTAGGATTGTATAAGTTACTCATATTACACTGTAATTCACATTTATTCAAAGATGATATTTCATGTATTCAAACAACGCATGGGTGAATGGTGGACGGAAAAGCAACATGGGATTAAGCCACTTTCTTTTCAGAAAGTGAAATTTAAGTCACAAAAAGAAAAAATCTACAAGATATATGTTATGATATATACATGTATTATATGATAACCTACTTTAAAATGTGGTACTTTCCAGTTTAAAGCCTTCGGTAAATATTTCCCAAATAAATGACAAATGATTCTCAAAATAGGTTTCATGTTAGAATGATAACATGGAGACTATATGAAACCAATGTGTTGTGTTTTCCCCTCTTTAGGGTAAACACAAAAATAGTAAATAACTCTACCTGATTGAAAAGAAAACACTAAAATAAATGTGTCTGATTTTTTTTTCATTTGACTCAGTTCTGTGTCTCACATTTTATCCTATAGATAACTATAACACACTGAGGCTGGTTTTATAGCATTATCAATATAAAGGAGCAGGTCATTAAATGTAGCATGATCAGTAACTCCACTTCATTTCCACAGGCATCAAACCAGGGGTCAGGGGTCACACATATCCACATACATGCAGAGGGAGAGAGCATAAATAGCTACCTGCACACATTCACACACACTCTCAGCATGGTCCAGTTCTTTTTCATTGGCATATACCTTTAGCTTTCATTGTTAGTAGAGCATTATATGTATAATATCTGGGTTATAATAAGACGTTATATGGAGAATACTGTATTTTTTTTCTGCTGACAAAAGTTAAACTGCTCTTGTAATGTCATTATATTAAAAAAAGTCTCTTTTTAAGAATCACTATAGAAAAACAATCAGTGTGAGCGTGTTTCTGTTTGCGTTTATAGATGTGTGTGTGTGTGTGTGTGTGTGTGTATAAGGTGACCTCAGGTGCCCTATAGGTTACTGAAGAGTTCATTTTTCTTGGTCCAGTCCATGGGAGGGGCTCTCTTGTTGGATCGTTTCTGGTGGGCGAGCTCTTTGACCTGCTGCAGAGACAGGTTGAGAGCCGGGATGGCATCTGCCATCAAACCCTGTAGAATGAAAACATATGAACATGGAACAAATCATTGTTTGAAAAAAAATTTTTTTTTTCATCACATAAGATCTTTGAGCTGCTGACTAGTCACTGTGACGTACCTCAGGTGGGGTGTTTGAAGGTGGGGTTGTGAGCGAGGTGTTGGAGGAGGCATTGGATGGAGATGGACTGATTGACAGCTTCGAGTCCCTCTCTGCCTCTTTGGCTTGTCTTCCATTCACCTGCAGAACACAGGGTGAGAGTCAGGATCACTTTATTACATGTACTGGCAAATTAGCATATTTCCCCAGGTACAAATTAGTGGCAAGTGACACGCATGGGAACAAGTGCAATGTCGAAACACCCATCCATCCCTCATTTGTACCATTTATCCTCTGAGGGTCAGGGGCTGAGCTGGAGCCAGTCCCAGCTGACACTGGGTGAAAGGCAGGGTACACCCTGGGCAGGTCGCCAGCCCGTCACATGGCCAAAGAAAAAACAATTATCTTTTTTTCTACAGTGGTCCTAGTTCCATACCTCACCACAGGGAGGCAGTCTTGGATTTGAGTTGCCTTTTTTTTGCTATTGAGTAGAACAGTAAAAACACTGGAAGGTATCTGTCTTGTAAAAGTGCTGAGAAACTTTTCCTGCTCGTTTTCCTGTTTGAATTACTCATCTAATTGTTCGATGGATTTCCTGTTCTCTGTCTTCTGCACCAGTTTAAATAAGATGAGAAAGTTGCACAGATACTACTACTATAGTACTACAGTACTACTGCCTATACTATCAAACCTCTCTTTACTCTCAGCTACGCAACCTTTTCAACAACATCTATTATGCAACAATAGAATGGACATCAACTTAACCCTAACCCTATATAGTCTATAGATATATAGACTATAAACTGTAAACCAGGGGTTAAGCATCGTTATTTATTGAACAGCTATTATTTTGTACACGCTCGTCGTCCTTGGTCGAGCCCCGGCTGGGTGCGGTTTTCTTCCCCACACTGTACAGTGAACACAAGAGAGTTGAGACAATCACAGGAAAGTGTGTTCACTGCACGGCTCCGTGATTAATAACTCACTTCACCCGCCTCACGCGTCTTTTATGTAGCAAACCACACCTGCAAAAACGCTGCATGTTACGTTCAGACGCCGTTTGACCTTGACCCCGGCGCGTTGCAGTCTGTGCCACGCGAGGAGCTCCAGAGAATTCAGAGCAGGAGGCTTGAACTATTATTGTCCCCTCTTTGGCAGGAAGGAGAGGCTCCTTCAGCGAAGAGGGAAGCGGTCGCTGTGGGAAACCGACAGCTCTTCACGCACTTCAAAGATCAAATCCCACTTCTGGCTTTGCTCTAAGGCTGATTTCAAAACCTAATCATAGCACTACACACTGTATTTGTGCGCTCGTGCGGCTTTTCTCTCTACTGTTATATGTGATATGTTTGCTGTTGGTCAATCTTACCTTCTCCTCCATTCCTCCATTAACGACAGGTTCCGGCAGTGGACCTGTTGGCATGGAGACGACACAGGAATCAGTCAGGCAATTGACAAATACAACTCTCACCGTCTGTCAGTATCGACGTCTTCCTGCCTCAGACTGCGTCATGATACCTACAGCCCTTCCAGTCCTGCACCATCAGAGCAGAGAGCGCCACTCTGCTCGGTCAGGACTCTTTCTGCAGCTCACCTTTCATTCCACCAAAACCTACTCTATTACATAGCACAGGTATGACCAGATCATCTATTATTCACACATGGTTCATCCTCTTCGAGATGGTGCTTCCCTTGGTTCTCTTTGCCTCCCCTCCTCCACTTCCTCCATTGAAGCCTCTCGCCTCCCCTATCAGATAGGGATCATATACCAGTCGTTTGACCCCCAGTTTTTTTGTTGCAGAAATTCACTGACGTTCTCATGGAGCCGTGTCTTAACACAAACCAAACATGGAGAGGTGGTAGCTGGAGACAGATGCATCAGAGGTCGGACTCATCATCTCATCCCTTACCTTCCATCCCTCTGATCCTCAGGCGAAAACGTGTTTATGGCTTTTAATGAGCTAATAAAGCAGGTGGCAGCTGGTCCTTCAGCGTTAATCTGAGACTCAGCTCCTCCTCTGGTCTTTGCAATGTGTGTGTGTGTGTGTGTGTGTGTGTGTGTGTTTGTGCCCCTGACTCTGAGAGGAGCCTCTCCAGGTCCTAACGTGCTCTAGCTCCAGCCTGAGAGGCCACTTGGAGGGAGCGCCTAGGAAACCAAACAAAATTGGTGTGTGTGTGTGTGTGTGAGAGAGAGAGAGAGAGAAAGAGAGAGAGTCAGTGCAGGCAGGTGCCTGCTGAGTGGGCAGTATGTGCAGGCAGTTACCTGGGAAACATCTCACTGGAATCTACAGGGGCGGAAAAACCTGGATAAGTACAATATACTGTAAGTGCATGAAGTACGGTATTCCGTAAAGATCCCATAATTTAAATGTTTGACCTATGAGAAGATAAAGCAGTGTAGTTTTACATCTCTTCTTTAATGAGTCTCGCAGAAGCTTCAGGCGAGGACAGCTTGATTAGTCATTGGTAAGAGGGACTCTTACCAAAGCCTTGTGGCATCATAGTAACTCAAACAGCATCACACCACCACCATCAACTGATGACATGAGCAACATGTAACATGAGCAGCAAGATAAAGGAATATAACGAATCGAAAATAAACCAAATCCTGATCAGTGGGTCTGGACGGGCCCAGCTGGGAGCAAAGCTGAGTTTTTCACATGTCACACTGTTACAACAGGCACATACACCTCAAATATCAGCTGTTAGGCAGTGACAGTGTGGTTCTGTGACAGGTACCAAATCACAGACTGTACTAGGGCTCCCTCTAGGGGGGCTGGAAGACATATCAGAAAACTTTGGACATACAAAACCAAAAAAACTTTTTTGTTTTGAACCCTTCACATGTTGCAAACATGTGCAATCTCTGTCTGATCTGATCTATTTACGCCTACAAGATGAACTTTCTCTGGGGGTGGGGGTGGAGTGGACCAGGAAGTGGACCAGTCTCTGTCTGTCTGTGTTTCTTGGCAGAGAAAAGAAAGCAGGATATAGTGAGGGAAAGAGAGACATTAGGAAATAAAGGAGGAGACAGAAGAGCCATGGTGGTTGTGTCTGTGTGTCCTCTCACCGGTCAGGTGGTCCGAGGCGGGGGCCACTCTGCACCTCTTGAAAAAGGCGTCCGTTTCGGGGTCCACAACCAGGAGCCGGGTCTCGTGCCCCCCAGCTTTAATGGCCGCCACTACTTGTGAATGTGTCTTCCCCTCCACTGACACACCATTCACCTGAGGAGGGAAAAGATGTTGTTGTTTTTTTTAAGAAAACGTGCGTTCTCTCTGTTTTTGTTCCCACACAGACGTGAACAAACTGGTTTATCACTGTCAGGAATTCTTTCTCAATATTATCACTTTGTCCACCAGCAGCTCCAGGGCAGGAAATCCTGTATCCACACAATAATACACGTATGCATGTACACATACACATACAAAAACGCTTTTCAACAACCAACTCACACTACAGTCTCCACAGCTCTCATGTGTACATCTGACTTGGTATTTGTATGACAGCTGTGCGACTGCTGTGTATGGTAACTCATGTCAAGCGGCTCCCTCCCAGACCAGCTGAGTGCAGTGGGATAAAATCACCATGGGAAAGCATGTAAGAAATGTCTCTAAGTGTGTGTGTGTGTGTGTGTGTGTGTGTGTGTGTGTGTGTGTGTGTGTGTGTGTTTAGGTCGTAGGGCGGTCCTGCACATCTAAGTCAGTCTCATGGAGGAAGCTGGACAATAGTCTTTGGCCTGTATCACTGGTAACAATGGCAATCTGCTACCTACAAACCCCTTTCGCTCCAGTGGGTGGCGTGGCTGCCTTGGGCCTCCAGGGGCCTCCAGGGGCCTCCAGGGGCCTGCAAACCTATCACAAGACTCAGTGCTAAGACTCTGTCCTTTCTTAACCCCTCAGAGTCTTCAGCTTCTTGTTTTTGTTCAGTGACACTCACGCGCTTGGTGGTAAAATGTAATTCAAGTAGAAAGCGAGAGGAAGAGAGGTCACTGTAAGTTGCTTCTGCTTCTGCTTCTATAACAGTGGGATTCATGGTTTACAAGTGACCCACACGTTACCCACATCTGTGACGAGAGAGATGAAGGCACAGACCAATGATCTGTCTTAGACGTGGAAGTACACATAAACTACAAAGCGTAACACAAAGAGTCATGTTGCGCTGCGATCAGTTTGCAATGTGTGATTTTGTGGATGAAACGGACAAAAGAAGAACAATTATCAATTAAGTTACTGAGGGTTTTTTTTCACTTCAGACTTATAATTAGAACATTTCATCATAAACATGTCTGTATTTAATCCCAATTATATACAGACATATAAGACAAACATATAGTTTTCCTTACACACACGTGTCTCTTTGAAACCAGTCTACACTGTAATAATACTGGCAGAGCAGACCCCAGACCAGTGAAGCTGATTAGATTAGTGTGAGGCTGCTGGTAGTGACAGTTACAGGGATTTAAGACCCCACACAGCGGCTTTTAATTCACAACACATTCTTTTGAACAATACAATTTTATGTAACCAGTTTCCCAAACTTGAACATTCACATTTATATAAAGCAAAACTGTCTTATAAATACAGGGGGTCCTTGTGTTACGACGGTCGCGAGATACGATGTTTTCGTGGTTACGACACATCTGCCGTGAACTTCCTTGTTTCGGCTTAAGCGGTTCGCCCCGTAATTATGTACAGACTTCACACGGGAACTAGTTGGTGAGTGCTCTCTCTGTCTCTCAGCGCGCCTGCCGGCTCTCCAACACCTCCACTTTTAATTCACAACACATTCTTCTGAAAGTTTCCCAAACTTGAACATTCACATTTATATAAAGCAAAACTGTCTTATAAATACAGGGGGTCCTCGTGTTACGACGGTCGCGAGATACGACGTTTTCGACACATCTCCCGTGAACTTCCTTGTTTCGGCTTAAGCGGTTTGCCCCGTAAATATGTACAACTTCGCACGGGAACTAGTTGGTGAGCGCTCTCTCTGTCTCTCAGCGCGCCTGCCGGCTCTCCAGCACCTCCACAGCACAGCTAGGCTACTCTGCCTTGTGTTTACTTATGTGAAATGGACGGCTGGCAGGGGGTGCAGCGGCAGCCGGTAAGGAGATGCGTTCAGAATCATGGCGATACCGTAGGTTTATTCACAATACAGGGTCTACACGGTTGATATCAGAAATCTAAAGGAAATGCTCATTACACTCGCGATATCAACCCCTTCGTTGTGTCAAGAGGGACAAAAGGCAATTCACCATAATAAATTCTTATTTTAGCATGGTATTATAGCGACATCTGGTGGCACAACTTATTATCTACATACGAATACATACATATGAATGTATGTTCCGACTAACATCGAAATTCGGTTACAACACATTCTCAGGAACGGATCTCCGTCGTAACTCGAGGACCCCCTGTATACAGTTCTGTGACACTTGGCACAGAAAGAACTTTTAATAGTTAGGCAAGTCACGTTGGGGTTTTTTTGTCTTTTTTCTTGGAGAGCTACAAGCCGTTCTTTCTCATTAATAGTGTAGGTGAAGCCTGATTACAAACTGCACCATTCTTCTCTATTTATATCCCAATAACAGAATCACTACAGGCTGTGTGGAGGGGAAGTACGGCAGACCGATCAGGATCTACAATCTGTGTGGATATTTTTGGATAACTATAATAATTTTGTTACTTTTTAAAAAGATAACAATTTTCCTATTTAGTACAAATAACAAATAGCAAGTAACTTCCTGAAGATTGCCCAGGATTTCAATCCTGATAGATGATATCAGATTGTATTTCCATATGACCAGAATCTGTCTTACAGCCCTGCATGGTCTCACAGTATTGACCTCATTGCAGTACCTGTACGATCCTGTCCTGTGCCAGCAGGCCTGCCCTCTCTGCTGGAGAGTCTTCATCCACAGCTCTGATGTACTGGCCCGGCCGCGCCCGCTCGCTGTGCAGGTTGAAGCCATATCCGTTAGGCCCTCGCTGGATCACACACATCCGCGGCCGCAGTTCAGAGCACACCTCCTGTAAAGACACCACACGTTGTGCGTTAGTACCCTGTGTGCGACATTTGCATGTTTACCAGGGATGTCTGCTTTTAGAGGTACCTCCACCATGGGCGACTGTTCAGGGAGGACAAGAGGCACAAAGATAACGGAGAGTTCCAGTGAATCGTTAACCATGAATATGAAGCCGAGGTTGAACATGCAGGTGGCTGCTGCATGCTGATGTGTTCTGCAGTGTGTTTTTAACAATCATGGGTAAAGTGAAGTTGCTGCTCGGCTCCACGTGACTGCGGGCTGCTCGCCAGGAAGGAAGCCAGTCTTGTAGGCATGTGATTGGATGTCTGCTGGGAGTGTTTGTGGAGAATTTGGGGAGGGGGCGAGGTTAGAGGAAGGGGTCGGTTCCGGTGTGGTCCGTAGCCCCGCTCTCTCCTGGCTCCAGCAAGGACAATGGAAGTTGGGCGTTGACCTCTGACCACCTCCCGTCGCCCTATCCCGTCCAGTCCTCTTCTGGGATGGCAGGAAGAGTTCGAGCTGTATTGTCATCCAGGAAAAAACTCCGGCTCAATCCCAGAACCTCCCTTCCGCTGCATGGACGAAGCGGTTTCTTTATTTAGCAGAAAGTGGTTTTGTTATCAAGGAGCTCAGAGCGCAGCGGGCCACATGGCGTACAGGAGAGCGGGTCAGGACGATCTCCGTCAGCGTGACCCAGTTGGCCCTGACACCCTATCAACTGAATCCTCAAAGACAATGGACAATGTCGATAAGTCAGAGTTGAATGAGTCACTTGCAACAGAAAAAAGTAACCTGGCAGGGTGGTGATTGATTAAAGCCACTAATAAACATCAGAGGACGAAAATAAACTGTGGACTGACTCAACACAAACTGACACCAGCAGTGAGTGACTGACACTTCACTGTATCCACCCACCGCTACCAAGAATTCACTTTTCCCTTTCTCTCAGCAAAGCCTGACCTTTTCACCTCTGATCACCTTCGGTCCCAACACGCAGGGAAAAAAAGCAGAAGGAAAACATGACCGTGTTAAACTGAAGCTTTGTTATCTCTTATATATTTATTTAACTTCCACCTGAAGTTCATATCTTTTACTGGGACTATGGGATGGCGGGATATTGCATAAATATTGCGTTTTTTTTGGACTCATTGAGTCAATTATCTGGCCGGCGTTCAGCGGCGTGCAGGGTTATAAGGCACAGGAGGCTCTGTCAGGAGAAACAGGGGAGGGTTTGTGTCAGGAGAGGACAGGAGGGCAGAGGAATCTCCAAGGGATCTGAAATCTGTGGAATCTGCTGAACACGCACAAGCAACAAGGAGCCGCAGGGCCCCACTGCTTATTAAACATGTGCTTGTTCATGTGTCATGTGTTTGTGTTTGGCCCCTTACTTGGCTTTGAGTGCCAGTTGTAGACCCTGAAGCATGGATGAGTGCATGAAAGACAATAGAGACTAATTTGTCACCATTTGTTTGTAGTTGTAGTTGTTGTTGCAAATGATTTGGATTTAGACTGGTTATTGTCTTGTGACAGGGCCTTTACAATGCTGGGATTACCATGTGAAATATGATGCATTATCAATCCACCACAACATCATTGATAAAAGGCCTCTGTGCCCATCAAACAAATGAGTTTAAACACACAATGTGACTGATTGTTTATATTTCCCAGTATTTATGTGTGTATTGCATTATTGTGATGTGAGGTAATTTCCGATTGTGTTAGTTTCCCCCTCAGCCCAGAAAAGCAGTGTTTTGAGACCAACACGCTCTCTCAGTGACACAAACTTTCCCTTTGAGGAGGGAAGTGTTACACAGGAAGGGTTGACACATCTTCTCTCACGATGATCCTCTCTGTGCTGACTTCACTTCCTGGCATGACAGAGAAATACACAAAAAACCCCAAACGAATGACACAAAAAAGAACTCACACAAGCACACCGTTATGAGAATGAACATTTGGATTAGCATGTAGTGGGTTTGTAAGATGTAAACAAAAGGACATTTTATCTCCCCGGAGAGATGAAAATGAAATCACCGTGTTTGACATCTAACAAACAAAGCCAGACATTGGTGAGCCACTAACATGACCACGAGGCAAATAAGACAAAAATACGAGATGACAATTAGACTCATTCTGTGCCTAAAACATACAAGCTGAAGGAGAGTGAAACACGGGTAAGACTGTAATGTTTCTCATAACAAAACATTATTATTATTATTATTTTTGTTTGTATTATTATCATTATTATTATTGTTGTTGTTGTTGTTATTGTGTTGTTGTTATTATTATTAGTTAGTAGTAGTAGTAGTAGTAGTAGTAGTAGTAGTAGTAATAGTAGTAGTAGTAGTGTCATCACTATTACTATTACACTATTACAAATACCTCACAATAGTGAAATGTGATGTCACGTTAAGATTCAATTTTAGCTATTTTGATTAAAATTACAACTTAACAACAACTAAAAATAAGCAGTTGCTTTGAATACTAATCATCCCAAAACAACAGCAGGCCTGCACCCTGATTCCTTATGCGTTTTCTCAGATGAATAGTTCAGAGATTCCCACTCCAGAGGCTGATGTAACCCCCTGTGCAGACAGGTTTCTGGTTTCCCTCAGGAAACAGTGACAAACAAGAGATAAGATCCTGGGGCAAAATTTAACTCGCAACACAACACTCACAACCAAAAGCAGCCATGTCTAAAATAAAATTAAAAAACCTTCAACAAAACAACTTTTGGAAACTTCACTTCCTCTTAAAAAGGGAATGGCTGTCAATGGGGTTCATCCTCTTGAGACCATGAATCTCTCAATAACCCTAATGGAAACTTTCTTTAAATAGATGCTGAGATATTATTCTGAACTGTTGACAGACTGACGTTGTTATCCTGTGCTTCACCGCCAGCAACTCAATGAAATACCAGCATTTACATGAACTTTGCTCCAACGCAGCACAGGCAGACTGGCTTATCATCATTGCCTCAGAGCGAGCGTCACAGTGTTTGACTGATTTCTAGACTGACTCATTTACATCCTCCTCAGGGAGCATTAAAGCAATATTTGCCTCCATAATACCCATCCATCATGTTTACCAGTCTCTGAATCAGCCGCTGGAGGTGAACGTCTATCGGGCTCTCCTGCTGAGTCAGTCTGACAGAGCAGCACAGGAGCTGCGAGCCATTCGGGGGAAAGAGCAGTCAGCGCACGCGAGTGTGTGTGTGTGTGTGTGTGTGTGTGTGTGTGTGCCACTCATCCTGCCAGTTACTTCACATTTTCCCCCCATGCCTGGCCAGACGAGTGATGTGTAAGTGCGCTAATAAAGACGCACACATATGGGACATCTATTACTGTAGGCGTGTGTCACGCTTGCACAGCTCCTGGTCTCTGATTGGACTGGTCTCTCTGAGTCACATGACCACGCAAAAGGCCTAAAATGTACTTTTATAGCGTAAATACTTCTTCTTCCATCCAAACAGCTGCGTCTGACCACGGATAAGGTCCAGTGAACCCGCCAGTGCTGCTAATCATCAATGGAAACCTGTCACACTCAGCTGAGCTGATATGTCATCTAAAGCAGTCTCTTCATTATCTCTCTCTCTCTCTCTCTCTCTCTCTCCCACTTCATCCCCCC
>JAFBJQ010002446.1:340585-370585 GCA_016785345.1 Trinectes maculatus | reverse complement strand
ACCTGGCTTTGTCAAATTGGCTTCATTGATACCCAGCAAACTGTCTGCTGGAGGTGGTGTTTACTTTGAACCATGATTCAGTTTCTGCTGCTGGAACAACACAGTTGGACTCATGTCTCTTATGTGTATTTCAGGCTTTATACAATCGCAGCTAACTATTTTTTGCTGTGGTACAGTGATGATTGCACAGTTCATCAAGCCTTAGTCCAATAGTTTACTGCTCTACAGTGAGCTGATAGATGTCTACGTGCAGGCTGGGGAGGAAGAGGGCTGAGAAGAGGATCAAGACAATAAGGGGGAGGAATCTTCCACCAACAACAATGACAGGAAATCGGCAGAAATGTCCTGGGGTCTCTGCAGGGGCCAAGACTCCCACAGACACAGCACCGGTCAGCCAGAAACACGCCCCCGGCCATCCTGGCTCAAATAGCTCACATAGGTGTGGTAATTTCTAACGCAGGGCAAATAATGGCAGACCGCTGAATCTGTTGAGAGAGACTTTTTCCCACAGGCTTATTCCTGAGGGCATCGCTTCAAACATCACCGAATGTTGGATGAGACAGCAGCCGATTGTAAACTCTCCATGTAATAATCCTCCCCTGCTGAACAAGATGTGACAGACCACACAGCCGAGCGCCACATCGGATGTGATGGCAGCGTAAATTACAGACAAATGTTCAAGCGCTCGGCTGAATAAGTCCTGTGGGAAAAAAGACTCCGACTATTGTGACTATTGTGACTCCTCTCGCACAACAGAGGAGGATGATGATGATGATGATGGTGATTTGTTTGGGGCTTAAAGTTGTTGTCCCATGCAGTCAAAGAAAGAACCACGCTGCCTGTGTAACTCCAGTGTGGTGACTGTACTGAGCTCTTTAATAAGCAGCTTTCACATGAGAGTGCAGATTAGAGGAGAGAAAAGACAACCAGCAGAGAGACAGCACCACATCAAGTCACCATCCTGTCTCATTTCAGCCTTCGACAAGTGACCTCTATCTGGATACTGGAGAATCATACACAGTATACACTGCTTTTACAGAGAGAGTGTTACACACACACACACATACACACACTCAGACTAACAAAGGCCTTCCTGCCCACCAGATCTCATCTGGCCACAGTCAATTTTGTCTGACACGAGCGCTCGTCCCCTCCAGTAATTAGTGTTTAAAGGCTGGCTTACATAAGCACCCAGCAGGACGGGAGGGAAGACTCCCATAGGCCTCTCACCCTCACACTCTCCCAACCAGTGCCTGGCAAACAGATGACGACAGTGTCACACAAACGGAGCACAACAAAAATAGGTTTTTACTGGTTTCAACTCCAAAATGTTTGTTTGTGTATTAAATAGTTAAAAACAAGGATTCAATTTATATAACCATAACACAAAGTAAAGCAGCAAAATATTATATGAATATATATATATATATATGTGTGTGTGTGTGTGTGTGTGTGTGTGTATATGAATAATCAATTTAGTTGTCAATCTACAAAACGAGTGACTATTCACTTAGTCTTTATTTTTCTTCTCTACATGTTATAATGCAAACGTGGACGTGAAACGCCCAGTGACTTCTAAAGACACAAATATGCACAAATATTAGACTGATATGTGTAATATGAGCTGAGAGAGAGAGGGCTGTTGCTTCACCTCACTCCACTGTGGCAAAGGAAAGATTTTTACTGCCTGGTAAACTAACCAACGACCTTTGGAACCGTGTCTGTGTTTTTGTGTGTTTTGTTCCACAGCGACGACGGCGGCTCTTGTGTGTGTGTGTGTGTGTGTGTGTGTGTATATGAATAATCAATTTAGTTGTCAATCTACAAAACGAGTGACTATTCACTTAGTCTTTATTTTTCTTCTCTACATGTTATAATGCAAACGTGGACGTGAAACGCCCAGTGACTTCTAAAGACACAAATATGCACAAATATTAGACTGATATGTGTAATATGAGCTGAGAGAGGGAGGGCTGTTGCTTCACCTCACTCCACTGTGGCAAAGGAAAGATTTTTACTGCCTGGTAAACTAACCAACGACCTTTGGAACCGTGTCTGTGTTTTTGTGTGTTTTGTTCCACAGCGACGACGGCGGCTCTTATTTTCTTCCCAGGCAGCGCTCCATGTTTTGACCTCAATCCCTGCTCATCCGCTTTTCGCACCTCGCCTGCGCTGTCTCATGTTCGCCTACCTCCATCCTCACACTTTAAACACGCTCCACATGGAGCGAGCTCACAGATGCACACACGCAATTGCAACATCAATGTAACCATGGCAACCTTGAGCAAGGCTCCTTGGTTTCCGGAGAGGGCGTTGCTCTTTGAACCCTCTTTTGTGTCTCTTTAAAGACAAGGCCAGACAAGCAGTGTGCGGATGTCAGTGTGACTGCGAAACTAAGGCTGTGTGCGTCTTACAAGGCTGTACATGGGTGTGTGTGTGTGTGTGTGTGTCACTGGCTAAGCCACAGGGCCTGGGCATAGGAATGCCGGACAGGATGTTGGGAGAAAATTCCAGAAAGAGCGAAGTCGATGCAGAACACACCCTGAGGTGCCTCTGACTGAAACACAGCAGACTCTAAACCCAAATCCCTCGAGTCCAATTTACACTGTGTCACACTCCACTGTGTCCTCGTCTGTCCCCTTGGTAACTTCACCAGCGTCTGAAATCATGAGTTTCTACAGACTGATCCTTTAAATAAAGACGAAATGACAAAAACGGAATCACTGCTCAGCTTTGTTTCAACTGCTCGCTGCTCCATACATGAAGTTACAGGAGCTCGTTGAAATGGAAACGTAAAGGGTGAACGCGCGTTTGCATGGAGCGCTTTTGTGTGTCACTTCCCTCTGGGTTGTGTGCCAGTGTGGCGTGCTCGGCCCCGGCTCCATTAGCCCATCTGTGCGGAGTATCGAGGGTAAACACAGGCACAATCGCTGTATATTCTCCGGACAAACAACACAACCCAGCAGAGCTCAAGTGTGTGGTTTTTTTTTTTAATGCCAGAAACCTAACTCATAAAAGCCATGAAAATGTGAATGCTGTCATTACACAACATGTGATGCACTGCAACCAGTAATGACAGTGTGACATTTCAGCTGAGGAGACGCAACGTTTATGCTTTTCTTGAACATCTCCTTGCTATAAATGGTCAAATGTTCTCTGGGGGGAAAAAATATTATGGATGTGAAAACCAAGCACAGAGAGCATTTGACAGCGAAGATGAAAAAACGAAGATCAGAAGATTATAGAGGATGCAGCTATTTTCAATCATATTTTCTATAAGTGCTATAGTATCTGGGAAATAAGCACATATCTCGTATACGCCGACCTTCAAGTTCAAAGTGTCACCAGCCTTTGTGACCTTCCTGACCTCCTGTCAGTTTCAGGAAATCATCAATAATGACCACTGAGCCGGTTATACACTGAATGTTCATCCATGCTTCCCCCATATCACGTATCAAAACTTAATTTTGGGGCTAGATTAGGAAACTTTTTTTTTAAATCTTTGTACGGCATGAGAGACAGAACTGGTGGGCAGACTGACAGTGATGATAAAGCAGCGAGGAGGAGAAACCGCCTCAGGGGTAAACATCCAGGATGCGGCAGCGAGGGGACGCAGATGTCCCAGACTGGAGAGACCCTCTTCTCCTCGAGTGCTTTCTAATGAAGCCACAGACAGACAACTTGGCAGGAGATAACAGGGCTCACACACAGCAACAAGCGGCCACTGCAGTGAGGCCACGGCCATAATGTTTTACAGACAAGGATCAAAGGTTGCACAAAAAAATATATAAAAGATCATGTTGTGGGATTCGTTTATGGTTGGATTTCAGAGGAAACGACAGTAAACTATTTCCTGTTGTTTGTTGTGGACGGTTGAGCAATGTAAGGTATTTTGTTATGGTGGTTTTAGACGACACAAACACAACAGCGTTTCCCCCTGTGTCTGTCACTGCTGCTGACTCACTCCAGGTTTTATCAACTCTCAGGAGTGTGTGTGTGTGTGTGTGGGGGGGGGGGGGTCCACGGCCTATAGTTTGGTCTCTGTTTTCCTGATCTTAAAGCAGAGCCAGGATTTTCTTTTGTCCCCTCGCCCACAGTGAACGCACCATCCAGCTGACGCGGCCCTCAGCTTGGCAGCCTCAGCAGCGAGGGCCCTGTGGGTGCAGCCTGCAGAGTGAACCGGACACAGAGCACCTATTCTCTGCAGGGAAACTAATGCATTCAGCTGGGCCACTTGTAATGTGGGAACGTGCGGCCCATTGAAAGCCCTCATTGTGAACGCGGAGTGCAGAGCAGGAGGGAAAGGCATCTGCACGTGAGAGGTGCCATGAACTCACCTTCTCGGAGCTGATGCTCAGCTTCTTCTCCACGTGTTCGTGGATTTCCCCGTTGCTCTTCGGGACTGGCGTGGACTCCCGGGGTGTCTCCTCCTCCTGCTGCTTCTCCTGCTTCTCCTCCTCCTGCTGCTGCTCCACCATCACCTCCTCCATCACCTCCACCTCAGCCTCGTCCCGCTCGGTGCGCAGCGCGTGCCCGTGATCCGCCTCCCCCACCTCCTCCACCACCACCACTTCTTCCTCTTCCTTCTCATCCTCCTCGAAGGGTAACGGAACCCCCTCGGTGACAAACTCCTTCAGACACTTGACGTTGTGTCTCTTCAGCAGCTGCTCCGTGTCCGGGTCCACCACGATCAGCTCCAGCCGGCCCACGGTGGCTCGTATCCGGGACACGACCTGCTGGTGGCTCTCGCTCTCCACCTCCACGCCGTTCACGAACACCAGGCGGTCTCCCGCTCGCAGCCCCGAGGTCTCCGCGGGGCTGTCGCTCTCCACCAGCCGGATAAACTGGCCCGTCTTCCCTTTCTCCCCGTGGAGGTGGAAGCCGTAGCCGTTGTCCCCCTTCTCCAGCGCGCACAGCCGGGGGCGCAGACACTGGCTCCTGCTCGGCATGGTGCTGCAGCGTCAACCTGTTGCTCCCTCTCTCTCTCTCTCTCTCACATACACACACACACTCTCTCTCTCTCTCTCTCTCTCTCTCTCTCTCTCTCTCTGTCGGTGGGGAGACGCTGAAGAGCCGCTCGGGATGCTGCTGTGCAGGCGTGTGTGGGAATAAGTGTGCAATAAAAGAAAAACACACAACCCCCGCCCTCTCCGCGAGATCAGCCCGTGGGAAACGGTGCCGGCGCCTGTCCCGCTCTCCGCTCCGGTTACGCACGCGGACTGGATGTTCTGATTCCACCCCCACAGCCGCTGTTATCCGCCGCCAGAGGCTCCTCGGTGTCAGGCTGCGCACAGCGGAGGTCCCGGGCCGATCTGACGGTGCTTACCTCCGGCTCACTGCTGCGGCTGAAGTGGAGAAGCCACTCAGGAAGAGGGAGGTGCGTTCAGGGACCAGCCCAGCTGGCTGCCTCATGCACGGACGGAGCGGAGCGGAGGAGTAAACACACGTTGGGGGGCGATCAGCAGATTAGACGGTGTTTGAGGAGATAGAAATAAACAAGGTTTCATTTTAAACCCTGTCACAGACTTTTGTAGTTTTCAGTGTGTCAGAGTTTGTAGTTTTCTTTCAGTAGTTTCATCCACATCTTACTTTCCCCACTGACACATCCAACATGTCTCTGATCATAGTTTATACATCATACACTCAATTTCCAAATGTAATATACAATTATGTGATAGTGTGACACGTGCATCCATCCCTTCACCTCTATATACAGGAGCTGTATAATGTGGCCAAAGAGACCTGTGGTATATGACCTTATCCCATAATACTGTTACTGATACTACAACAACTACTACTACCACTATTGCTACTGCTAATAATAATAACAACAATAATAATAATGAGCATAATTAGACTCTTTACACTGTGTCTTTTAAGGACAGTAAACCCAGTGTGTTTTCTGGTCAGTGTGACACAACAGTCAAAAACAGTGGCAGGAAGCTGGTGAAGCAAAGCTTTGGGCAGGATTTGCCTTTTCAGCTGAAAATGCTTCCTGCTCTGATACGAGGACGTCTCAACGCTCTCCAGTCTGGAAATACATTGAAAGCTAAACAGAGAGTGTACAGGCTTCTGCAGTGTGTGACACACAGACATGAGTGGGAGAAGTGTGCACAGGCCAGTACCCATGAACCAGGAATGCATTAATGTCCACCATCTTCACCAAGCTCATCTGTACAATCTCACTTCACCCACTGCAACAAAACAACGTCATGGTACAGAACGAGAGCATCCACTGGACCATTCGCATGAGTCAACGAATATGTCAACGCATTAACATGTATGTTGTTGCATGTTTCATTGGTGAACCAGTTTACTGTTGTGTTGTGGTACACAGTGGAGAACAAACATGGTAGCTGCTGCCACACAGTGGCTTCTTAACCTTAGCACATCCTCTCACTCCCACCCCATCAACTCATCACCTCCCGAGCCTCAACACACACACACACACACACACGTAGATGAGACTGACTTCAATAAAACAACACAACAGACATTACAAAATATACCTTTTATATATACCTGTATATATATATATATATATGTATATAGTATGATAACAAAGCACTTTTTCGTGGCACTTTGTGATCACTGTGACACGTCAGAGAAGGGACAGATGTGACAAATGAGCAAGTCTGACAAGCAAACACTCATTAAGAACATACTACAAAGAATTGGGTTTCACAATGCGGTGGGAGAACAAATACAGCTTCGGTACAACGACATCCATCATCAAAGGACACAACAATGCTGAGGAGTGCCGTGTGTGTGTGTGAATGGTAAAACGCAAACGGCATGCGCAGGAATCTCTCGCTGAAAACACAAACAGAGCAGTTTGGCATGGAGTCTGGTGGGATGATCTTCCAGCACAGTAACATGTACAGTACTTTGATTACGTTTCACTGGCTTAATTGCGTTGACTGAATGTACAGAGAGACACACAGTGGGCGAGAGCCCTCAAAATGTTGGCTTTATTCTATCTAACAGCAGTACAGATGTGAACAGATGGGGTCATTTTAGCTACAATCTGTCTGTGCGACTGACGTCCACTTCTCAAACACACTGAATTATCGAAAGATAGTGATGAAGACTGTAAGGCCAAAAAGGATTGGGTTCGCCCGCCTGTAACAGTGGGCTGGAACCAACGGAAAAACTGCATGGCAAAGTGCTATATTCACACCAACAGTCATATTGATTGTTCATATAAAACAGAGCAGAGTGATAAATCTGTTTCCTTTTTGTCCCTGCAGATGAAGATAGCATTTCCGATTGTAACTCCTGACTTGTAGTTGGATACAACTGTCACCACAAAGACCACAAACATTTTCTACGCATGATATTAAATGATGTTTAAAATTCACATTTCGGAATAAGGGATGGCGGCAAATCCAGAGTCCGAGTCCGAGGCGTCGACCTCTCTGGTTTAAAACTAAGACTGGCTTTTTGTACGAGAGCAGACATCTTCACCTTCTTCCCTCAACCACCCTCAACCCCTCCTCTCCTCTCCCCGCCCCTTCCTGTCAGTATGTCTCTCTCCATCTGGTGATCAGCATCAGCTACACCGTGCTGCAGCAGCCAGACTTCTGCTTCTGCGACTCGATATAGTCGTGTATCTGGAACTTGGGCTCATTTGGCTGCTGTGTGGCTCTGTGCTTCAGCTCCCTGACAGAGAGAGAGAGAGGGCGAGAGAGAGCGAGAGAGAGAGAGAGGAAGTTACAGAGGGGGTGGATGTGTGGGATCGAGCACATACAGGATGTGCAAATAAAGAAAATGAGACAGGAAGAAAAATAAAATAAGCGAGGGAGTGAGGGAGAGAAACATCCCTCTCTGCTGAGCTTTAATCAAAATGCCTCCGGCATGAATCATTTCATCCACCTTGCACTTCAGCTACCCGTCACCCCATGACACCAAATCACCGCCATGATTTGCTTCCACCCCTCCAGGAACACGCTGTGCAAAATGTTACAATCCTGTTCACGTTTCCCGGCATTCAGTAAGAAGTGCGCGCTCACACGGAAGTCGCGCAAAACAAGAAATGACACAGTTAAGTGTCTGAGACCCACAAATGTGGCCTTCGACACAAACAGTTCTAAGTCAACAGGAGCAAATATCAAAACATTAGGGTGCAGGACGATGCCTGGTCGAAGAAAAATATATAAAGCTATAGTCTGCAGCAACCTGTTGGCAGGATGCATGCAGCAGATCACAATACATATATATTTATATATGTATACACACACACAAATATATATATATATATATGTGTGTGTGTGTGTATTACTCCTGAACAATTTATCATAAATATATGGGCATTAATATGCTGCTTGAACAGTCTCCATTCTTTTATGAGGAGTTTTCTTTATGTTTCGGAACCTGGATGCAGGGATACAGTTATAATACACTGGAAATAAATCAATTAAAAATCAATTAATTATGGCAAATCAAAAACCTGTAACGCCAAGATCTAATAAGACTCTGAGACTTACTTTGCTATAGCGAGAAAGGCCAGCTCCACATTGACACCCGTCTTCGCACTGGTCTCCATGAATGGTACACCGTACTCCTGTAATGAAAACTCATTAGCAGAGGCAGCAGTGTGTCTGTTGTTGTTGTTAAACCCCACACAGTGCACATTACCTTAGCCAGCTTCTCTCCATCCTCTGTCTTCACCACCCTCTCTGCAGCCATGTCTGACTGTAAATTAGCAGTGGGGAGATAAAAGAAGTCATTAAGGCAGAGGTGAAAGGTCACCGGATTTACCATGACATCCGGCTGTAGCGGTGCACCATCATGTCAGCCCGCACGTCGTCTTATCTGACTGCCCTGCTGAGCCGGAGCTCCTCTGGACTGATGAGATGTCAGAGACTTCACCTCCAGCAGAAGATCAGTGCTCTCACAGACTGATGCCACCAGTCCTGCTGCTCTCACAGCAAATGATCTGAGCTGCTGCTGTGTGACATCCATGGCCCGGGAGAAGGGCGAGTCCTCTCCGCACCACCAGAGGGAGCTTTTAGATATATTAGCGGTGACTGCTGTTTGCAATGAGACATGAAAATTTCTCCCTACATCACCAGCAGCGCTGTGGAGAAAATGGTTTCATGCACGAGGAGCTTGAGGCCAGTGAACAGTAATTTGTGCGGCACGCTTTGTCAATAGCCTATATATCTCTCTCCCCAAGATGTAATGATGCTATAGCAGTGGCTGGCGGGTGAGGATATTGCATTCATGTGCACTTTCAGAAACAACAGATCTGCAGAAACGGAGCGCCATGATCTCACTGCAGCGTAATGACTTTCAGAGACCTGCGTGCACGTGGAGAAGACATGACGTGATTAAGACGTGGACGCCAGTGCAGATATTAACATAACACAACATGTGTGTGTCGCACAGTGGAAGCATTTTTTGGGCTTTTAAGAATCCTCGTGTCTGTCTGAGTGTGATAAGAGTGTGTTGAGATTGTGCTGAGGGACCACTTGTCCTCCTGATCCTTTTCTGTAACGCAAAAAAGGAAGCTTTGCTCACCTTGTTGCCGAGCAACATGATGACCACGTCCTTCTGGGCATATTCATGTATTTCAGTCAGCCAAGCCTTCAAAAGAATGAAAGACAGAGAAAAGGAGAAAAAGAGATTGGTCTATCAACAAATGAAATACCACCACTTAAAGCCACGAGTCCACCACCCCTCCTGTGCTGTGTAATATTATTACCATCATGCAATCAATCACAGTGAGACTGAGTCACTCGTATCCTTGAACACTTTCATTGCTTTTCATTAACGATGCTGGGAACGGTGCAACCAAGCAAGCGATAACATCATGTCGTTTCTGGAGAGGCCTCGCAGTGCTTTGCGTGTAAATACGCAGAGGGAAACATGAAGCTTGAGAAGGCTTAGAAGCAGGAAGTGAAGAAGGAAGGAAGACGGGGCAGAAGTAGAGCGAAAGGAAGAGATAGAGAGAGAGAGAGAGAGAGGGGGGAGGTAATATGAAAACAGTATTACCCTGATGTTGTCGAATGATGGCTTGTTGGTGATGTCGTAGAGCAGAAGTAAGGCTGTAAAAGGAAACAGCTGCCGTTTAGTTGGATCTTTATTGTGATATTGCTCCACAACGTCTTATGTAACACACACATCAGCACATACACAAGATGCCTATGCACACTCATAAAAAAACTACACCTCTCAGCCTGATTGCTCCCTTACCGACATCCGCAACCCCCCAAACACCACCCACGTGCACCCACCCACACACAAACCAACACACACACACACAAACCAACACACACACACACACGTATTACGAGGAATTCAAATATAAAAAGCAGAGGTCACCCTGGGCATCTCTGTAGTAGGCGTGCGTTACACTGCGGAATCTCTCTTGGCCGGCTGTGTCCCAGATCTACACAACAAACCACACAACAACACATGAGTTCCTGTGTGCATGAAAACGTACAGAACTTAATTTCATGAAAGGTGAAAAAACCACATTATCCATCTCACATTTTTTTTGTTTTTGTGTGTCTTCCTCTCTCTCTCGTGCATGATTTTATTCAACACATAGAAAATAATGCACTGAAAAGCTCATAAGCTGAAGGAACGACATCGCTCTTCACACCCTGACATTCCTGCCTGATGTTACAGCTGGTGGTAGAATCTACTTTGTGCAGGGCGATGATTTACTTGAGCCAAGTGAAGGAATTTCATTTGGCGCCTCCCACTCAGTGCTGAGTGAACAGGTTATGATGATAAACGGGTGTGTACCTTTTATTTCCTGGCACAACCTGTTATCCCATTTAGTGCAACCGCGTCCAAGCGATTGTGAATCACAGCCTTTCGACTGTACCTGCAACACACAGGTGTCAGAGGTGCATGCACTCACCTGGAGTTTGACTTTGAGGTTGTCGACGTCCACCACTTTATTCTACAGAAACGAGAAGAGCCACGAGAGAACACAGGCATCAAAGACTGGAGTGATGACAAAAAAAAACACTGCATGACGAATATGACAAAAACACAAATGCCAGTGTGCGTGCCAAAAGAAACAAAACACCTAAAAGTGGTTCTGAATGCTGGCAGCGAAAGCAATTTGCAACACCCACGTAACAACAAGGTCCTGGGATTAGACTTAATTGCACAACAGTGAGAAAGACGACTGGCAGCATATCAAATGACTCCCCTGTTTATTTCCTTCAGACCTGTGCCTTTTGACTTCCTGGAGAGCGAAGATTGGCCTAAAAATAGTTCAGACATGCCAACGAAAAAAGGCGAGTGACTGCTGCTGCAAAAAAAAAAAGAAAAAAAAAGTGGTTGATATGGGATAAGGGAATATTTTTGTGGTCTTGTGTCGCCATGATCTATATTTCAGCTTTGTACAGCAAAATATCGCAAAGACGGAGAGGAGGAGAAAAGCAGGAAGTTTCATAACTTCATGAGTGACAGGTCAACAAACAGCTCTTGCCTGTTCCGTGGATGCAGCCAGATCCGCATAAGGAATGCAGACAGAGCTACACGGTAACAAAAGAGAGGCGGCGGCGATGTGTAGCGAGGCATCACTGGCAGCCAGAAATGCCACCTGCCGAACCCTCTGCTTTGGCACAATGGACGTGGTTCAACCCCTGCATTTGTTGCCATGGGTTTCCATTTTTCCCCCAATTATGACGTTAGAGGAGCCGGCATGCCGAGTAACTGCTACAAGGAGGCAGGCCGAAAATAGACCGTCCGTGTAGCAGGCTGCCACAACAGCCTGCCTCCCCCTCTGCAGAGGACAACCTCAGCACATTGACTCCACTCCTTCTCTCTGGATGACTCCATCTCTAAAGAGCTTTTGCCCCCATTCATTAACCAGAAAGAGAACAAAAGGGCCCATGGCTGACAATGGCCCTTTTCTTGTTCAGTATGCTTTACAGATGAATGTAAAAAAAAAAAAAAAAAAAAAAAAGGTCACTACTCCCTTTAATGCTTTTTGTGAATGAGTTCTAACCTGTTGCTTTCACTTGAATGGAGGCAAAAGAGAACGTCTCCGCTTTTCAGTGCGGGCCGCCGGCGGCCTCGTGTTTACCACCGGTCAAGGCAGATAACATATCCGTTTAGCTGAGTCGACAAAATCCCCTCTTCAAGCCACTTGACCTGCACTTCATGTTAATGTTTAGCCTTGACTGGAAAGTAAAGGGACATGCCACTTGTTCTTAACGGCCTGTTTTGATAGCAAGCCCCAGTAGAGGAGCGTGCATAGTAAAGTGTGCGCATATGTGTGTGTGTGAGGTAAGAGTTGTCTGTCAGCGGCGTGTGACTCCTCCACAATCAAGTTATGCTGCAGCAAATCTTCCCAGGAGACAGGGACGTGGGCAGGCATCTGCCAAGACATTTATGAAGCTGTCCTCAGCACCTCGCAGCACAAGTGGTCTGTGAACTTGAGTGCTTGGTGGGAGGATTTGTACATTTGGTGCCGTCGTCACTGAGTGATGAACTGTTATGTGCTGAGATAAGGTGATAATTGGTCAGATGTCAGGAGTGGATCCCCTGTTGCCTGGTAAATATCATCAGGTTGTTTTTTTTTTTTGATTTCAGCGTTTTCTCAGGAGAAGAATATGAGGAGAATGAAAAAGGACAAAACATTAATGACTCATGCTGGAATGATGAAACGCCATTGTGAATGAGTCTGACTTTTCAGCAGTAGCTCTCTCTCACCCGAAAGTCTATTCCAACGGTGGCTATAAAGTTGCCTCCCAGAAATGCCCCGTCTTTAAAGCGCACCAGGATGCACGTCTTCCCCACGGATGAGTCTCCCAGCAGCATCACCTGCCCGCCAGAGAGAGAGGGACACACACAGGTTACACAAAAACATGACCGACACAATTACAGCAAAGCTGAGCGACGTGTTGCAACTCAATTAAAAAAAACAGCATTTCACAACTGGGATCATGATGTTTGAGTCAGATGCTGCTGTTGCAAAATTTGGTAAGCTGTCATTTAACGTGGCAGCTCAGAGAAGCCTGAAATGATTCGCCGGCGAATGTTGCCACAACGTGTGATCCACTGTTGTCTGAGCTGCCACCAGCATGTGACACGCTGCCAGTGCCAGAGAGGGGATTCAAGGCGCTCGCAGCCAACTCTGCATCCTTCTCCAAAAACAAATCGATATAATTACAGCAACTGAATGTGTAATTGCACGCACCATCCAGCAGCCAGTGATGGAAACCGTGTGTTATTCACAACAGCCCTGACGCTTTCACAGCTAATGACAGCAGCACAACACCATTCAACTTCAATTCAACTTTTCTTTGTGTCTGTGTTGTGGAACAGTGGCAGGCGTTGTCTGTGAGGCCTTAGAGACAATATTTCATGGGAAGGGTTTTCGTTAGGTGCAACAAGTAGCCAACCTGCCCACACCCTCAGCAAATATTTACACCACAAAGGGCGAACGCAGCCACCTGAAGAGAGCGAGAGACGTGTGAGTGATGCACACTGAACCATCAGGTGTCTCCTGCATGTACAAACAGTGGGTCTGGCCTGATGAAGGAGGAGAATGAATGAAGACCAGTCTCCACTGATCAGATCCTATAGTTGCTGCCTGTCACTGGGATGATCAATGCACAGACGTTGTCCAGATGTGGACTCATCTGCATGAAGCAGCTGCTTGTGTCTACATCTACATCTAAAAACACCTGTTCCACCGCTGCTGAGAAAAGACCAAACCAACAACCACAACAACAACAACAACACACAGTGCAGGGGGGGCGGGGGGGGGCATACACACCTTGAAGGCAATATCATAATACTCGTTAATTGAAGCGCATCTCTCCAGCACATATTTTGACGTCCCGTTTTTGGTCTGCTTGTCCGTCAACGATGTCTTTCTCGTGGACATCGCAGCGCCAGGGGGATGGAGGCGATGGAGAGCTGGTCCTCAGATGTGATCTCCAAGATGTGTCCAAGAGAGAGAGAGAGAGAGAGAGAGAGAGAGAGAGAGCGAGGGGCGCGCGCGGTGCGTGAGCGCTGTCAGTCCCGGTCTCCGGCAGCCTGCTGCCCCGCTGCTCGCATACCGAGCTCGGCCACCAAGCGATCACAACCACGACGCCTCGCTGTCGCACCGTCACAGACGGAAGCGGCGGTCGGAAGTTGCAGAGCGAGCAAGAGGCGGCGTCGGCGTCTACATCCACCGCCAGTCAGAGGCGATGTGGCGACAGGCGGGCGGAAACATCTCTGTGCTGCGGTGCTGCCTGCTGGCGTGGGCAGATGATTCACTGAGCGCGCGAGGACGCAGGTCGCTCCGGCGACACCCAGGGCTGTTTGCTGTGACCGTGTGTCCGCGTGCCCGAACACACTGCACGCTGCACGGGGTCAACCTGCGCAGACGGCTGACTCATCCGCCACAGGTGGTGCTGGATGCCTGTGTAAGGGTCAAAGGTGAGCGCGAGCAGCCACGCCGGCTCGACCTGTTTAAAACACGCACCAAAAGACGGATGAAGTCCAAAAATCCGCACGTGCGCAAAACATTTCTTTCCCCCCAGCATGTCATCAAATGTACTGTTATCACACAGCATTCTCTCAACTTTATTATTGTTCATCTCTCTTTAATGACTATGTTCCTGTTTGGATCAGATGATGATGATGATGATGGTGGTGATGATGATGCGCGTGGCCCCGATCCCATCTTTTAATAAGCATCTTTCCAAAATGGTTTCAGTTTCCCAGTCAAGTCTGAAAAATGACAGGTTGTCTCCCCACGACGTTTGTCGCCCCCTAGTGTTCAAGTCAAGACTGTGCTCTCTCTCTCACTCACTCTGTGTGTGTGCATGTGTCTCTGTGTGTGCTGGCAGGCCTCATGACATACACACTGTATAGGTCAGGGATCGTTTGTGTTATATAAGTGACGTGTGACCTCTGGTTCAAACATGTGACCTCATCACTCTGTCACATGGAAGTTGTAAGAGTTGTTAGGCTGCACAGAGAGGCGAGTTGGTTTTAACAGACTGTACCAGCAACACTGTCAAATGCAAACACACAGGTTGTGTTCTCCTGCATATCACATCTGCATCTGCATTTTCCCTCTGTGTTCACAGCGGAAAGCAAAGAGTGAATCTTAAACCTGTCGGAATGAGGCTGTAACGGAAACTGAGCGGTGACGGCAAAAGCCTCAACAGCACAAACAATGGACGCCGTCTCATTATGTGTGCATGTTATTTGGATGGCCTGTGCCAGCCTTTGACTAAATGACAGCAGGTACAAACACTAGCAGGGCAAATCTGCAGGTGCTGACTTACACTTGAATGTAAATCCACCTGCAGTGCGTTTCTATGCCGGGGATTTGAATCCCACACAACCTAATGCAAAATGGCAAAGCCGATTTCACGCTCTCCCTCCAGACACCGAAACGGTGGTTGTCAGTGTCACGGCAGAAAAACAATGCAGCAAACGAGCCGAACGTCGCTGCTATTTGTCTCCTCTCGCCTTTCGCTTGGCGCACAGGAAAAACCCCTCCCCGCGTTACACAAAGCAGAAAATGCGGCTTGTTTAAAACCACTTTGTTACAAACGTTCAGCGGCAAACAGCCTGCTGCCATGACATTCATTAGCAGTGCTCTCTTCACAGTGATTTAATCAGAGCAGTGGTATCATTAAAGATAATAATGTGCTCTATCACACACATGCACACACACACACATTCTGTTAAGGACTGCATCGAGAGCAGTGACAAGATGCACCATCCCACACTGGAGAGCGCCACTGATTCATGCTGCACTCCAGTGACTCACTGATGGAGTCAAACGCTCCACAGGAGAGAACCAGGACATTTTCCTATCTGCTAAATGTCATGACAAACAGCTCATCATGGCGACAGTGTCCTTCTCACCGCTGGTGTGAAGTCAACAAGACAGGTGACGGGGGGTGGTGGACAAGGGAACGCAAGGGTGTGAAGGACAGGAAGCGTGGACTCACTGTGAACCCGATGCCAACGGTGGTGGTGAAGGAGCCTGGGATGAACTTGCCCTGGTCGTACTGAACCAGCAGAGAGGTCTTGCCCACTCCACTGTGCCCCACCAGGATCGTCTGCAGAGAGAGGGTCACAGACAGAGGTGACTGCATGTACCCAGGGTCCACTGCTGCATGGTCGCCTCAGGGTACGTACGCCCTGTGTACTGCACATGTTCATCTGTATTAATATTAATATAAACAAAAGCAATAATATATACTAAATATAAATATAAATACTTATACATTGAGTTCTTAGCAGGCAATACTTGTTGTTTTACTCTTAAATCCTGGGCTATAATTTACTTTTTTTTTTATTGTTTATTTTTTTCAACACTTTGTATACACAGAATCAAAAACAGATTGGACAGATACTGACCAGTCCTCCTGCTCATGGGTCGGCCCAGCAGGGATCTGTTGTTTTGACACCACGGTGCTGCATGCAGGCATCAATCGGCCTTGTCGCCATGGTTATCGTCTTGTTGTGAGATGGTGGGTCCAGCCTGGAGCTTCCTGGCAGCAGATGCTTGCCTCTTTTATTTAAATTTATCACCCACCCTCCTCCTTCACCTCCTCCTCCTTCTTTTGCAGGCCAGCCAGCACTGCTGTTTGCCTCTTATCTGCAGTTTCAGATTGCCCACATATGGGGCAGCAATACAGCATGCGGTGCTCTGCAACCCACAATACGTTCACTTTAATCACTGGCATCCACAAGTTCTGCACATCCGACTTTGCTCTCCCGTTGTAAACACACCCTGGTGACAGTCTGAGAAGATGAACAGGATGGAAACTGGTTCTTTAAAGTCTAAAATGCTGAGTGAAGCAACATTTTTCTATGAAGCAAATACAGAAAAACGCTTGACAAACCCAGCAAATAGCCCAGTGTTCTTTCAAACAAATTGGGCACACAGTTGCAGTTGGTTTGTTTTTGTAAAAGAGAGACTTGTTTGCTGAGGTCGACTACAGACGTAAGTGGGAGCGGAGCACAAACTGACCCTCGAGTAGAAATAATGCAGATCAGAGGCGAGCTGCTGCGTGGATGACTCACTGTGCAAAGCGGAAGTTGTACAGCGTTTAGCCGTGTAATCAACATATTATTATTTCATGGCTCCCTCATAAAATTTTGATGTTGGCATGAAAGCGCTCTTGGACTGCAGCTGCAGCGAGGGGGTAGTTTATCTCCTGGAAGCACCTGGAGGCCGGTGATGATGTGTGTGTGGAGAAAGGATGAAGGTGGGGGTGAGGGTTCTACAGCAGGAACAGAGATGCTGAATCTGTCTCCATGGCAACATGAGATGTCTCGGTGCTGTTTGGCTTCGTCATGAGCCAGTCCCAGAGTTCTGTGATGTCATGATGAGATTGTTGCTATGAGTGAGTGTGTTTTGTATACATGTTGTAACAATAATAACACACACTCACCTGCATGGCTTAAGGCTAGTTAGAGAATAGGTTTAGGTTCATGTAGGTGTCAAGGGAAGGACTGTGAGTTAATGTAGCGTCCTCTGAAGTGAAGATAATGTCCTTGTGTGTATCGTGTGTGCGAGTGGATGTGTGCATCCGAGTGAGAGAGCTCTGTGTTGATCAGCTGCATGTGATCATGCACAGAGGAATAACAAGAATCTAGTCATGAATACCAGCAATGAGGCGTGTGGATAACAGCAGTGTATCTAATCCAGGTGAGGATTATAATGTGAAGAGCATATCATTTCTCACAGACAGTTTCAGCTAGCACACCACCCATTTATACTGAACACACCCAAAGACGCAGCATTAAAAAGCAATTAGACAGTGTTGTTATTAAGACTGATCTATACTGGCAACACTGAGAAACTGCCATGCTATGCTACACAGACCTCTGAAGAGACGTGTTGGAAAATTGCTGTCAACTGTACATATTAATATCTAAAAGTAAAGGTTACAGATCCAGTGTTATGATAGACCGATGTATCACCTAATGTGTGAGGTCTTCATTATATGGGAAGGTGTCAGGTGTGGGTCCATCTTCTATGTCTGTGTCCACTGCAGATGATCCATATGCACTGTCTGATTAACCATCTCCTCTTCCACTTCCTGCCCCAGTGTCACTCTGCCATCATCCATCTCGCCAGTTCCTCCTGTCAGCTGTTCAGACTTTCTGAGAAGGTAAGCTCAAGCAAATAAAAATAAACTTTCTCCTTTCCTCTTTTGTGTAGCTGTTCGTTCACCCCAGCCATTACAATATTTATGAAGTAAAATCATGGTGGGTGTTTTAACAATGAAATGAGAGGGAACATAAATATCTCCTGAATCTGCTCTTACATAAAAAAAACCCTTGAAAACATAAAACAATATAAAGTACAAATATAGAATTCAGTGACAAATGGCAGATTTGTTAAGAAAGGAAAGAAAAAAGAAACATGACGCAAACTTTACATTGTGTTTTTTTTCCTTTTATTTTATTGAGTCATCAGCGTTACCAGCCTATCCTATGAGCTTTTCCAGAGGCATACAGTGACAGGATGAAGTTCCCTACACAGAAAAGAGCCACAGCATCCAGGATGACTCACTAACCACTCAACTTCTGCTGTTTATCACAGCAGGATGATGGACACCTCACGATCCTATTCTTGTCCTACTCCAAAAAAATAAAATATATAATTAAAAACAAAACAATAAAACTAGGTAAAAATAGATCAGAAAGACTGCCTCAATGAATGACAATGACAATGACAATGAACATGTGGACTCATGTAAAATACATAAATAGTCAGCAGGTCTTCATGGTTTAACAGAGAACAGACACTACAGATATTTCCTTTTAAAATGTGTAGAAAAATAAAATCTGTAACGCTGATTACTTTGCTCTTATTTTCTTTTAAAAACGGGGCCTCACTGAAGCAGCTAAAATGTGCAAGGTAAACAAGGTCACTTGAAAACTATACTGGTGGCCAAATATCACTAAAGTACATTAAAGGTCACATAAAACTATGCAAAAATACAAACTAAGACACCAATCTGGTAATTCACTATCCTCTGAAATGTCATAACTGCACACAAAAGCAGCTTAGAGTATGGTGATCGTGCTCAAATAAAAAAAAAATAAACGTAGCGTGGACTGTTTTCCTTTGTTGGTTGGAGGTTGATTGAAAAAAGTTTGAATGAAATGCAACTGAAAAAAAATGAAATGAGAATACCCAACCAGAGGCAAACAGAGCACACAAACACACGAGACTGACAATACTGCATTCAAACTGATGCACTGGAGGTACGACAAACATGTCTGACAAGGTTTGTGGTCTAATAATGTTACATTTTAAGGAAAGGTTTGACATTTTGGGGAATACAAAGTTTCTCGCTGTAGCTTCATATTTAGTGCATGGACATGAGCTTGCTATCAATAATCTCATTTTAACACTTGTTTTCCCAAAATGTCAAATGTTCAACAGTAAATGTTTGTTTTTTCCTGTTGAAAACTTGATGATCGAAATAATTGCCAATTTCTGTTGATAGACAGTTATAATCAATACAACAGTTTTGTTTCATGATTTCAAAAGAACAATCTTGACTCAAGGGCCACTTATGTGCTTGTTTTGAAGCACACCACACAACCTTATCCGCCCAGTTTACAAAACTGTGCATCGTTTGAGTTTTGAAATTTTGAATGCAGCCTAACTATCTGCAGCTGTTGAGGCACTTCCCTTAACCACACAAACAATTCATAGTGGCTTTTTTGCAACAATGGATGTCAAAGACAACAAAACACTTAACAGCCACGTCGGGGAACTATTACAAAACAAATCAGTCATTTTCAAACACCAATTAAACAACAGTTAACGGAACTTACAAAAAGTAAACACACTTCTCAATCTCTTCCTATACTTTTTCTTAACCCAACTTATTGTCTGAGCATTTACTGATGTGTCTGTGCAAAACAAAGTCACGATGCAGGTATGTGACTCACAATGAAGAGGTGATGTGACCTTATGTGCCACTATTTAACTCGCTCCTCGCACTGTAACCAAGTGACCTCCGCGTCACGTCATAGTCTTACAGTAAAGTGCACTTCATCTACCTGCGCCATATGCTTTCATAGTAATGCTTCAAAATAAGCACAATAATGTGATTCAAAGGTTCCACTCTCCTTTGAAATGAAGATGGCAGCAGAGCCAGGAGTCTGTTGTTGAGTTTTGACAACTGCTTCTTGATTCTTGCAAAGCAAAACTATGCGCCAAAACTGAGTTCAAACATGTGCAGACGGCTCTTTTCAAATTCTGACCCACAACAAACCTGTGCCAAAACAACACAACAGTGCATCTGGCACCAATGTGACCATTCAGCAAACAATGTCTTTCCACATCCAGTCTTCTATGTGCAAATATCCAGCAGTCATATCCTCCTCTTTATATTACCACTTCACTCAGAACGTCCCCCCTCTTCAGACAGGAAGTTGCCTTGCTGTTGCTTATGTGCCCCTGAGCTCTGAGCCGACCATGTGGCTAGATCCAGTTCAGGTCCTCCTGAAGCTCTGTCGTGTTGGTCCAGCTCTTCCTCATTCTTCCTGCGTATGTGTTCCGTCTAGTCTCTCCCCTCTTGGGTTACCTGATCCGCCCATCACTTTTGACTGGTCCTAGTTCAGATTTGGGGTCTGGGGACAGAGAGCTCCAGGAGGTTTTGGAACAAGGTTGCAAAGCTGGGCAGGAGGAAGTCTGTGTGGTGCACATGTTGCCCATAACCCAGAAGGTCCTCACACAGCTGTCCACCCATTCTTCGAGGGACTGACCCACGAGCTGGGCGTTACGTTGAGCCTCCCCCATGGCAGAGTCCTGAGGAGGCAGCTTCAGCACTGAGCTGAGCTGCTGGAAACTCTGCTCCAGATACAGGTTCCCAGAAGGGCCTGCATGGAGCCAGCTGTCCTCTTCTGGTAAGAGAGGCATGTTTGCAAACAAACAAAGAAATATCAGAAACTTACTGACAGAAGTACTGTGTGAATCCATAGCCTGTTATACTCAACACATACTATACACATCAATGAGCTCCGCAGTGGCACTGTACTGAAACTACCATTAACATAGCTACTCAGCTGATCCAACATTCACCTTACTGATCATTTGTTCAGATACTGAATATTACAAGCGTCAACCTTTAAACTGACATAATGAAAGTCAAAGGCTCTAAATCTATGACCCACCTTTGCGTAGCGGCTCCTTATCTTTGAAGGTCAGTGGCATGACAAGGAAGCGAGCTTCTGCTACACGCTCCCATTGCTTTAACACCCGCACTATCCAGGTCCCGGGCCGCAGGGGGCGCTGCAAAGGCGGTTTGTAGTGGGTGTACTCTGCATCCACGTCCACTGTGACGTCATATGACGCTGCCACCACCAGAGCTGGGTCAATCCACACAATAGTGGCAGTGAGATTGGGACCACGGGCCCACTTCTGAACTGCCAGAGGTTCATCCAAAGGCCCAATCACCCCACCAAAGTTACGGAAGAGTCTTTCCTTAGGATCCCACTCTGTGCCAACCTGTCACGGAGAAAGCCAAAAGGATTAAGTCTGAAGAGTCCAGAAAAAATCACGCCTAATGTGGCACAACATAATAAAACGTGACCTACACGCTACCTACAAGGCCAATTTATGCACTAACCTTACTCCCAATAAAGTCAAGAATAATCTTTCTACGCAGGAATTTTCTTCAAACCTTTTAGATTGCAGAATATATAATATATATACGGTATTATAAAAAATAAGGAATAGGCATTGACCATAACACACACAAATCAAGTGAATGTGAGTTAAGAGCTACCACCACACACTTCCACTTACTTCCAAGTTCTTCAACCTTTCAAACTCCTTTAGGTTCTTCTCGAGTACAAAGGAGGCCTGCGGCACTGCCCACATCTCCACTGTCTCCCTGACCTTTGACCCCACAACCTGTGTTTCCTGACGCACCAGGTAACCTTGGAAACGGTCATCGTAGAAGTATAAGTGTACAGACAGAGGGTAGCCTACTGGTTCGAACCTGAAGTGAAAGAAATACATGATAATAAATGTATTTTCAATGAAGAGAGACACTTGCTTTACCAGCCACAGTATAAAAAACCCTACAAAAAGACAGACTGTCTACCTGCAGGCCTCCACACTGCTCTGTGCAGTCCGCAGATTCTTCAGACCCAGGCGAAAGAAAGAAGTGTAGGCAGTGAGAGCCACGTCACTGAGTGAGCCGATGCCATCCAATTGTTCAAACAGACTCTCCCAGTACGCCTTGATGGCGACTGTGCCTGGAGCATACTGGCCATACAGGTGAGTGTCCAGGATGTCGATGGCCTCTTGGTTCACTGTTGACTCGAATTTCCGGGCAAAGAATGTTGGACGGGACAATTGCTGTGGATTACAAAGAGAGAACAACAAAAATGAGCCTTTAGACACTGAACCAAAGTGGTGGTTGAATATAACAATTAGGAAGTGTCGCTATATGGACCCCTCTGGCTCACTGACCTGGATCCGGATAAGGTCCTGTGGCTTGAAATCATTGGGAGAGCAACCACACCAGTCGACAATGTGCTTGTATTGGCATTTACAGCCAAGCTTACGATTCCAGTTGGTGACACGCAGGTTATTGTCCACCAGGGTGTCACACATATGACTGTTCCCCAGCACAGTGTGGAAGAAAGACTGCGAGAGAAAGTGGAGAGGAATGAAATATTTCCACCATGCAACACTGTGCAATAAAATAATGATGGTGAGGATGCATTAACAGATTCTTATCCACTGACTTTAAAATTTAAAAGGTCATGTCTGCGCAGCACTTAACAACAGCAAACAAGCCACTGAGATATTGAACCTCACGTATAGTCTTAAACTCTAATGACCCCTCCTCTCGTCTGGCACCTCTACTGCACACTGTACCGAATAGCTTTAAGTATTACATTATCTCTGTTGCTAGGTACTTCTGACCTGGCAGGGGAGAACAAGCTTCAGACAGACTTGTATATCAAAATGTCTGCCTCAACTACAGGACATGAGCAGACCACCTAGGGCTTACTAACCTCAGCAGGAAGCAGAGCATAGGAATAGAACTGCTTCAGTCCTGACACTAAGTTATCCTGGGAGTTGATGACGTACTCTACGAAGCGGTGGGTGAGCGCAAACCAATCAGAGCCACCTGAGACCTCCAGGCCCTCTGGGATGCTGCGCTCACCGAGACGCCACATGTGGTTGTCACACTCATGGAAGAGACGGTCGAGGCCCTGCTTCTTAATGAACCTTGAATAGAAAACAGAGTGGAAAATTATTGCTGGAAGAGGTAATGTGCATTATTACTTAAAGATTGATGATTAAACAAATCATTTTCCTGTGAACTGTCACATTAATGGATAGATAATGGAAGATTTAATATATTTGTAGACAGCCCACATCCTCACCTGGCATTTTCTCTCCCATGTGACTTGAGGAAATTCTTGTCTCTGTGCTGCGACAGGAAAGCCACCAGTTCATCGTTGGTCCTGCGGGAAGGTTGTGAAGATGTCAATTGAAAGAAAGAAATAGTTAAACTCATCTTAGCCGCTAGTGAACGGGGCTGACGAACCTCGTAGGAAAGTCTGTGCCGCTAAGATTGATAAAAAAATCCCACTTCCAGTCCAACATGGTGAGCAGGTCCTGCATGCTGCGTAGGTAGGCCTTCAGTAGGCTGGCACCACCCCAGATGGTGACCATCCTCCAGGGCGTGGCTCGCACATTTGGGAACTGTTGGGCCATTCGCAGGATCTCTCGATGCATGTAGCCGGACCGCTGGATGATTTAAAAGCAAAAGGTTAAACAGTTACATAGGTTGTGTTGCTGCATGAATAAATGGTGTTTCAGTTGTATATCAGTTACCTGAAAGTGCACCAAGTAGGTGGACTATTTAATTCTGTGATACAGAAATAGCTGGACTAACCTCAGAGAGAGCAGCGCAGACAAATATTATGCAGAGACTATAAGAGGGTGGCGGAAGATACAGTTATATGTGAGCTTGTGTGCCCTTTTGACCTAAAATTACAGGAAACAAAAATCTATATGTTCTTACTTTCAGCTAAATTAGACTACTTACCAACTAATAAACACTCACATTTCCAAATAATCTGCAGTGTTCACTGAGGAACAAGCAGTGTGCTAGATAGTGGTATAATGTCGAGGACCATAGATTTGGCATAAGTATGTGGCTGACCTGGTTTTGTTCAGAAAGTCGAGCAACAGCAGGAAAAAGGCAATACAGTGACACTCCTGAACTTCCAGTCTATGTAGGTGTATGAGAACAAGAAAGTGCAGTGGAGTTAGCAGACTGATTGCTGTGCAACATAGCTTGTTTTAGAACCTCATCCCTCAGACAGGCTTGTCCCTCAGAGATGGATGAGGTTGGGCTGGTAAAGTGTCTGTGGTGGTATCTGTGGTGCGACTGCTCCCGCTCACGTTTGATTCATCTCTGCCTCCAGTGAGCCTCTGCACTCTGCCTGGCTCTGCAGGAACTGGTAACCTTTCTGTCTACACAGGTGCACTGACAACAGGTACCTGTAGCTCTGTAGTCTGTACTCAACACACCCGTGGTACAGCCGTACATTTGTCTCTTGCCTTCCCGCTGCACATGATAGCAAGGCTTCACCTGCACTAAACCCAGCACCTAAAAATAACCACACGTCTCTCTATCCAGGCTAATCCCCTTTACCATACTGCGAGACGTGTGGGATAAATTTAACCTTCCATATGCGAGAAGACCTAACTGGGTAAAGCCCTTTGTGAGCTGAGTCTATACCCACCACCAAGCCAGCAGTGTTCAAGTCTATCCTCAGCGTAAGTCATAGGCCTGTGTCAGGACATGGCACGGGCACTGTGATTACCTTGTCGACATGAATGTAGTAGTAGTGGTCACGGTGGTATATGGCTTTGATGAGACGTTGGAGCTGCCGTACGGCTCGGCCGTGGACCATCAGGACGAATGCGATCTTGACAGGGTTCTCGACGTGGGACAAACTGTTGTCCAGCTCCCCCACAGCCTGAACTGGATATGATACACCTGTTCAAAGAGGAATGGAGAAAATTAGGATTCAGGAACAACATTAGCCTGAAGGAGCCTGAAGGTGTTGCTAGGGGGCGTTCAATGAAATATTCAAAAGATTTCTGTAGGTGATACAATGGGTTTATGTCTGAAGGGTCCAAGACTGAAAAATGCATTAAAATTTTGTCTTTGTCTCTTATTTTTAGTTTCCCTCTAACAAGCTTCCCACACACAAACGCTGCCAAGTGTGTTCACTGGAATGCACGGCCGAGCCAGAAGCGTGGGTTGAGTGTTCCGCTCAAGTACAGCCCATAACCTATATAATAGTTGCGTGCTAAAACTATACACACGTCCACGGAATAAAAAGAGATATGTGCGATTTAACTGAAGTGGGAATAGAACACTCATTAGGATAGAACACGTGTAGTCAGTCAAATCTTTCTGTTTTTAGTATTAGTATAAGAAATTTTTTTTTTAAATTACATACATCTGGGCAAACTTAAAAAGCTTCTCACCAAGCTGGGGGCAGTACTGAGGAAGTGTGTCTGGCATGAGCTGGCCAGCCTGATGCTGGCACACAATGTTGGCGATCTCCTGTCGACACTGTTGTGACCCGGCACGATGGAGGGCGGACAGAGCGTCCTTGCCTATAATGTCACATTTAGGCACAAAGTCACTGCTGGGGCCTTGGTTTGCACCATCCACACTGCCTGGCTCCCCTGGAATGGCAGCAGCCGGTAGCTTAGCTGCCCCATCTATGCCTCCTCGGATCTCGGTGAAGTTGCGGCTGCTGGACAAGTCATTGGGAACAACAGCGTCCATTCCAGCCCCCGTCATCCCCCGTTCATGAGGAGACTTTAACCTGATGCTGTGCTTTCCTCCTCGTCGGCTGGTTCCTCTCCTCATTGCACTGGCCGCTGTGCCTCCTGTCCTCTCCAGCCTGGTGCTCCATCTGCCCCTGTTCTTTCCTGACAAAGAGTTTTGTTTGTCCCAAAGTGCAGCGTCTCTCTTGGGGTCCTGGCTGTTGTGGTCCGGCAGCTTAGACCGTCGTGTTTTTCTCTGAGGAGAGAGAGAGAGAGAGCAGGGAGGAAGAAAGGAGGAGAGAAAGAGAGGATGAGAAAGGGGGGAGAGAATAAATATATCATTCTGTTGTCATTTTATAAGAGCATCTTGGACAAACACTTCTGAGAAGAGGCGTTGATTCACAATCCAAGAATGACATAAGGTAAACAAAGAACCGCAATGGCACATAACCGAGAGAGGCCCAGAGGGAAGGATGTGTTTACTCAGTTTTGTTTTTTCCCCCCAGTTTCTCTGATCTGGGTTATTTTTAGCTGAACCTCCTTCTTTTGTGGAGCTAATCTGCAAAAAGCACAGTTGTGGATTGTCTCAAACAAATACAGACTAAAAGACAAGGGATGAAACCAGTAAATTACGGTAAGAAAAACTTGACAAACCTGTGTCTGTACCCTCTGGCAAAAACTGCATGAAAGACACCCACATGTACAAATAGCATGTCTTCTCATACACTTAATGCACATCGGGGAAAACCTGGTCAATCTGTGTGAAAGTTTTTCCTCTTCAGTGATAAAACTCTACATGAGCAGAATGGTGTTATTGTACAAAACTGACCCAGCGCAGATCCATTTGTGTACACAATTACCACATCAATCTGGGTGACTTCCAGTGTCACTGTTTGGTCTGACAGCAAGAGGATGGAGGGAATCAGTTTTTCTCTTTGCACAAATCACATATCTTAAAAAAGACAAGACGGGCTTTGAAAAGAAGGGGGGAAAAAAACAGGACTTTGGCCATTTTTTCAAATCTTCTAGCCAAACAGCATCATAGCTCTGGCACAGCAGATTACCGGATCACACAAAAAGCCCTTCAAAATATGCACTTGCGGAGAAAGAAGAGGAGAGTGAGTGGGCTGAGAGCTTTCTGCTTCTGACAGAGAGTGTAGCAAAGCGCAGGCTCGCCCGCCTCATGCTGCTGATACATCGACAGCACAGAAATGGTGGGAACAGAAGAGGGGCTGGAGTTGTGCGGTCGGGATGAGGAGCCAGATAATACAGTGCCAATGAAGCAGCTGCCAAACAATACAGCACAGTCAGCTAGTGATGGCCAACTACACTCCCAAACCATTACAGTAAAATGCAATGTGGAGTTACACGTCAGGTTTTGAAGTGTCTTTCAGAGAATTTGCAAGCTCTAAAATAACCTGGTTGTTGTCAGGTTTCTGCAGAGACCTGAAATTTCACCACTTCAAAAGTGGTGTGAAGAAACCTACAATGTCAAATCATGACAGTGCATGTTGGTGGGTTTTCAAAATACTGCCTTCGTACGACTTCGAGGAATAAACCCATTTCTACGTGCACGTAATCAGGGAATGGAGTTGTTTAGCAGCAGAGCTAGAAAGCGACATTAAGGGTAAGAGCTGCTTGCAGCAATGACTTCCTGACAATTAGATCAGGCTCAACTCAACACCTAATCTCAATTTTATTTCAGGCTGAGACAATAAAAGTTTATATTTCCATGGATTTTTTAAAAATATATTTCTGTGGCTGCTAACAATTGCAAAATTAATATGTACACTTTTGTGAGGACCATCTGATCTAAGCTTTATATTCCACTAACATTTAACTGCTTCAGTAAGTTTTCCCACACATAAGACAAGCATGCAGCTGAGGCGTTTTTTTTCCCCTTTATCAATTTCCACAGCTTTGCATAAACACCACTGTGTTAAATATGCATTGATTTCAAAGGGGAGCTACACAGCCGCTTGACTTTTCAATTAAAGACGGGCAAAACCATATCAGCATCGCCATCTGCTGAGGCGGGAGGCAGCAGCAGGCACTCAGCTCTGTGGGAGAGTGTGGGAAACCGAGGGATGATACAAGGATGACAGCGATGTCTTCTTCAGTCCTCACAATTCTTTAACTCTCCTGTGCAAGGCCTTTATTTTAATGCATGTGGCACGCACAGCAAGCCACTGATTAAAGCAGATGTGAGTTAATGAATCTCGGTTGGGTTCTTTTCCTGAGTCTGGTCCAAGTCCAGTGCTACTGAATATGCTTCCCCTTACAACCAGTGCGTTACCTGGGGAAAAACTGGGATTGTGAGCAAAACTGGATTTTGAAAGCAGCTTCTTTACAATCACATACAGCTGTGAGCTACAGATGAGCACAAACCGCTGCAGGCATTTTGTCTGCATCTTGGCTGAAGCATGTTTAAGCCTGTGCCTGATGAAGGAGCAGAGAGCCTGGAGGCTTTTAAAGCAAACAGGTGGTGAAGTCAAACTGAATGATCAGTTCTACAATAAGATCACGTACATGTCACGATCCTGTTTTGTCACAGTGTCATGTGTACAAAGAGAATTGATTAATTCAGATAGGTTGATATTAATACAGGGCTAAAGGGCCAGGTGCCTAAGGAATTGACTCAGACTAATTAGATGACACCGTTTACAGCAAATCATTTTAGCAGCTGACCCTTTATTCCCATTCTCTGTGTGGGAGATCAAACTTTTTCCAACTTCAAAAGCTGTCCACGCTGGGAGAAATATTACACAGACTCGATCAAGAGTCTGTGTAATCAAGATCAAGATAGAGACACATTTACCATTTCAGGTTTCAGCTTGCCTTTTTGTGCCTTTATCAGTACTGATGCAGCTCAGAGAAGTAAAGGCTCCTGTGCATTCGCAGTTCCCCACAGGTCACATCTGTTCACAACTGGCCGTGTCAGGAGCCAGATGTTGTTACTGTGAGAAACAGACAGTGAATAGTACGCTCCAGGTGTGTACCAGAGACACAGAGAGGACTGTGCTCAAGTGAAATACATGGATTGAGTACTATATCAAGGAAGCAACTCTCTGCTTAACTTGGCCCAGGGAAATGCTGTGTGTGTGTGTGTGTGTGTGTGTGGGAGGGGTCCAGCTCACACTGATGAACTGTTTGTTTTGATGAGTCGATACTGAGTGTCACACAAAGTTGCATCACTCCTAGTCCTCTTCCTCTCTAATGTGTGTGTTCTGCTTCTGTGTCTGTCCATCATACCTTCCTCTATACACCACAGTCACTTCAAACGACATGGACATGTATACACACACACATACACAGATTATGTATGTGTGTGTGTACAAATGTATTTATTTACATTTTACATACACACACACACATACACATACACACACACACACACACACACACACGCACACACACACACACACACACACACACACACACACACTGGACCCAGTCATTTCACTTATACTATTACATGTGGCGTGTGATACCGCTGGTTTATTGCAGTGATGAGGAACAGAGTGAGAGAGTGAGTGAGTGAGTGACTGACAGACAGACAGACAGTCAGACAGTCGGTCAGACAGACGAAGCAGGGCTCGTCCGGTTGGACTGATCCGTCTCAGGGCAGCGCTGCCCCCCGCCCCCTCCCCAGCTGCTAACTCAGCTAGCATTACTGAATCACAACACACGGGTGAGCGCTAAGCTAAGCGCTAACGGCAGCCCAGACACTGTCATGCCAAAGCCTGAAGCGGGTAGCCGGCCTCTTACCTCCGCCTCGCCCTCTTCCAGACTTCTCAGACTCCATACTACCAGCCCTTGGATCAGGAGGATGGTCAACGCGGCGGCTATCGCTAGTTTGTACCGTCGGAGGAGCTTCAGCACTCTGTCGCTGGCCACCATCTTTTCGACTTCAGTCGACGGCGGGCGCGTGCACGGCGCATTCTGAGCTGCGCGCGCACGCGGCGTCGCTCGCCATCCTCGTGTTGTTCAAAGTTTGAGAGGGGCACGTGAAACTTTAAAGTTATAAATAACGAATCAGTTTTAATATTGTTCAGAATATGACCTACACACCAGAACACTTGTTTTGTTGTGTATGTGGCGCTAACCCAGGTGCACTGGACAGGTCAGAGGTGTGACGTATGGTGCAATGGATCATGTTATATATATATATATATGTGTGTGTGTGTGTGTGTGTGTGTGTGTGTGTGTGTGTGTGTGTGTGT
>JAFBJQ010002446.1:143538-340509 GCA_016785345.1 Trinectes maculatus | reverse complement strand
TATATATATATATATATATATATATATATATGATGTAATAATAACATATGATGCAACAATTCTGCCTTGCGTATGGTTTCCTGTGTGTTAAACACTGAATAAGCATAAAAAGACTTTTGATACAAAACAACCTAATTAATCACATCAAAAGCTGTTTTTTGTCAGGTTCCATCTTCCAGATAAAAGACCTATTAAAGTTTACTTTGATTTTACTCCTCATCAGTTTAAGGCCTAGGCAGTTGCACTCTTTGCCTGACAGTACTATTGGACCAACAGCACACTGACTGAGTTTCAGCAGATATTTAAAAAGTATTATGGAATAATTAAAATTCTTCCAAATATTTTTTGCAGATGTTTTCAATTGTTGTTCTTCCTTTGCCACTGTCTGTCTCCTGCTGCCCTATAGGTCACAGTAAAGCCCCCGCAGATCTGCAGTGTTTGACCCAAAACAAATATAGCTAAAATACAATTTATATTAAGTTTGCATTGACAGTCGAAGTAGGAAGGAAGACGTGTTTTCCATAGTTCCCGTCCATGAATACTAATGCTCCATTTTTGGCTCTTTGTTTGGATAGAAGTCACCGGGGTCCCCTCAGTCTCCGGGGCAACGAGACTCCAACTCAAGCATCCAGTGTGTTAACCTACTGGTCTGGATGTCTTAAATCACACAGCAGAGGCAAGGGGATCAGCAGTCCTCGACTTTCTACTGTTATATCATTAGTATAATGTCAGCCGGATGTTGAAATTACGCACGGCTATTAAGTCACTCGTGTTGTTCTTTTTTTTTATGTTTCTAAAAACCTCATCTGCACATTGGATTTTTTTTTTTGTTTGCTTTTGAGAAGAGTTTAAAATCGGTGTAAATAAACTTGAGTAGTAACGTTGGCTGCATCACAACCAGACGCTGCTGCCGCTGCCCAACTTGGCGACGTCATGCGCTTTGGAGAGGGCGTCAGCGTCCGTGCGCCTGCACGGGCTCACACGCGCTGAGGCATGTTTACCGAGAGGACAGAGTTGGGGCCGTGACTTGCAGTGCGTATGTGGGACTTGTCCGGGGACGGAGGACACAATGACGAGGAGCAGCGGAGCAGGGCTCCCTCTCTTCTCTCTGATGTAGCATTTTCTTTTTTGTGGAAGATGAGAGGCTTTGTGTTGTGGCTGAGCTCAGGAGGATTTCCGAAGGGAACATTAACAGGTTACACAGAAGAAATGTCCACAACTGCAAGTCCAACCATTCCCTCCTCCTCACTGCTGCCATCGGATCAACTCACTGTGGTCGCTGCCTCCTGTAAGTCAAGTTTCTTAACTGTTAAAAGGAACAAGACCAATCAGAATATTTATTTACATTCTACACATTTTTCTCATACTATAGTGAAGCAGTGAGATATGGGTTGTGCTTGGAGTTTTTTTTTTAATTTTGTATTCCTAATGTGCTGACAGTGGATGGGTGATTAATAAATAAATAATAATAATAGCTATAATCATAAATAATAAATAAGCTCTAACTGACAGTAAATGTCAGGTGTTATTCTGTCAAGTGTTTTAGTTTGACGTTGGAAATGTTCCTGACAGACAGGGAGACTTATTTGAATGTTTGAATATTCAAATAGCAAAGACAGAAAATTCAAAAATGAATCAACTCATTTCCATTCAAGTAAAAAACATGACTGAACGCTTTAAATTATTAAAAGCTGCTCTGTTCTGTTATCTTGCAAGTTGTGCGACAGGTTGTTGAGCCAGGACGAGAGACCCTGCCCGTCTGACTAAGTGTGGCTAACATTTCCTCCTCTCCTGCTCTCACACAGTTTCTTCTCTGGTGTTCTTTGTCGTCATTGTGGTGCTGCTGTCTATTATTTACCGCAAGGATCCACAGTGCTGTAAACTCCGCTCCTATCAGCGGCCACATGCAGATATGGTAAGAGGAAAACAAAAGGCAGGCAGTGATGACTTTTGTTTTTTTTTATGTGACCTGCACGTTCAGCCCTCTTCCTGAACCAGCTTATTTGTTTGGGTGCTGGTGACAGGGATCAGGACCAGGCCATGCGTGGGGCCATTAGAATGTGTCAGATTCAATTTTGCATGGCTGCGGGAAAAGGACTAAAATTAACTTGATATGATCGTTGTCAGGCAATGACTCAATGTTGATTCAGCCACAGTACGTCTCATGGAACTGGACAGAATTAGGGCTTAGGTACCACACGTATTAATGTTAGCTAGGGACCGGCGTAATTAAAATCAATGCAAATCAAATTTAGTTTGTAGCACTGGCAAAGCAAATGACTCAGCCAGAGCTTTTCAAATTTAAAGGTCAAGTGTGATTCTCAATCATTGGTAAAGTATTTATTATGGATGGCACACCTCCAGCACCACTAAGAAAATCTTAGTGTTTGTACGTCTGTGAAGCTGTAGAGATGGTGCAGGATGAGGTGAAACAGGAAATCTTAACAGTCCACAGGCGTAACTCCTCATTGGTTCCCCATTCTCCCCGCTTCCTCTTCCTCTAGTATTACATGTCCGTCAGTCCCAGGGGTGAAGTCTCAGTGTTATCTTCGGATTGCACACACACATTTAACAGACAGGAAGTGGTGGTTTTAATGGACAAGGTCTGTCGTCCCAGTTAAGGAACTAACAGAGCGTTTCGCTGGTACAGACTGACCACGCTGACCTCCAGTCACTGTATTCATACATGCTGTTACTGATAAGACAGCACTGGTGCATGAACTCACTGTCAGGTCGGTAGATTAGACGACACGTGACACATTGTAAACAAAGCGCACAGTGAGTGTGCCTGCATATTGTCGTATCAGGGTTTGTTTGTTTTTTTAATTAGTTATGGGATATTTAATATATTTGCTGTATCTTTGAGTGCGGCTAGATATTTTCCTTGAAACGAATTCGTACATATCACTTTAAAAAAAGACAAGACTATTTGGTTTCTATAATAAGAGGAGGAAGACAGAGATATCCCACGAGGGAAACACACACAAACGCTTTTATTGTGTTCTTGTGGGACCTTTCGTGTCCTCAACTTCATAGTCACATACCTTTCCCTGCTTCATTTTGCACCATGAATAGTGGACAGACCCCACTGTGGGTGTTGGGGACACAAGAGGGACAATGGATCTCCTTTAGGTTTCAGCGTTGAAAAAGGCACACTGCCACTGAGGTCCTCCCCCGACTTCAACACTGATTTTACACGGTTGTGCTTTTTCACACTGGCTGAATCAGTGACGGGAGACAAAAGGACAACTCCTCTTTTTTTCCTCTTTTTTGTGGGGGGGCGTCTTAAAAGTACCAATGAGGGAAAGTGACCTCTGACATCACCTTTTTGGTGTCGTCGCTCTCTCTGAAATTATGTGAGGGTTATGGCAAAGGTCATTAGAGTGCGTCACTCTAAGTGAGAGTGATGTAATTGTCTGAACGAGCCTGGGAAAATGATAAATCAGATATTTTATTGCTCCGCGGTGTAACTGCTGAACTCCCATTAGGCCTCTGTGGCCACAGCCTTTTAGAGAAAAAAAAAAATCATGTTGCTATTATAAACAAATGCACTCACACCTTTCATCATCATGACGGATTGAAGCCTCAGATGTTGTTGTATTGCCAGCCCAAATGACACACAAAGCCATAAAGTGTGCTCGTTAAGAGGTACCTGCTGCACTTACAAGGAAATAGAGAGAGACGCTGAAAAGACCACACCGTGTGGTTAGTTGCCTAGGGACCCTGATGACACAGCGGGACGCTACATTGTTCTCCACACAAAGGAGCCTCATTCAGACCCAAGGCAATTACCTAGTTTTCCTGGCAGCCCTTTTTTTAAGGATTCCTGCACCTCATACAGTGAGACACTGACAGGTCCTGTTTTAGAGGGGGTGGGACTGGGAGGAGGCACGGTAATCGGCGGGTGGTCGCCTTATTGATTGGATAATTTATGGTATCGCTAAAACAGCTAGTGTCCACTGTGATTCAACAAGGCATGAAAATTGGCCAATTGGGCCGAAATGAGTGGATTTCTGACTAATTGCAGACAGACGAGCAGGACGCCATGCACACTGCACACCGCTCCGTTAAACTATAAACTGATAAATAGATTGAAGTGGGACAAGAGTTAATTAGTGACAACGTTTCTGACACACACTTCTGTTTGTGTTGCAGGGTGCTCCTCCTCAGTACTACAGCAGCAGGCAGACTCTGGTAGGATCTTCTTGTCTTGAGCAGATCATGGATGATAACCACTCTCAGGTGAGGCTCCCCCTCCATATTTCAATATATACACATACTGTATAATGCAGCTGTCACTGACTGCAGTGGTCCTCTCTTCAAGTGAATTACAGCAGCGTAGTGGCTTTTATCTTCTAAGTGGGTATCAGTGGTGCCAATTGGCCATTATCCATAAATCCTCAGCATATGAAAGCTTCAGTCTCCAGTCCCTCTCAACCGAACCCCTGTTTTTGGGCTTGTGTGTGTCACAGCAGGCGGGTCAGCTGTTCTTTGTCGGCCTGCCCTCCAGCTACAGCCTGCCAACACTGGAGGGCCCCCTGCCGAGGCTCCCCTCCTACGAGAGCGTTCGAAAGAAGGACCGCCAGAGGCAGATCCACATGATGATTGCAGACCGCTTTGGCCTCAATGGACCCGTTGTGACTGAGGTGGGTTATATTCGATCCAACTCCCAGATGCTTTGAGGATGGAGTCATTCAGGTGCTGATGTTAAGCATGGGAATAAGGATTATATTTCCCCCCTGAGATAGTTTTGAAGAACGTTTAACACTCATGCTCATCTTCATCTCATTAGAAGTCGACTCTTTTTTATGATGCCTGTGCTGTCATACAATATTGTAACACGCGAATGTTCAAAGATTAGACTGCATTCGAGGAAAGTAAACAGGATGCATGATGATCAGCTCATTGCGTGCTCGCTGTTATATTGTGCTGAAGGTTTGACCGTGTTGATCTTGAGTCGTACACCGCCTGAGCAAACAGGGTAATGAGAAAACGGCACATCAAATATAATTAAAGTCTGCATCCCGGGTGCAAACAGTGGCCGAAAACGCTGCTTTGAGATCCCGTATTTGTCTTCCTCTTTGACCTCCCATCCTTTTCCTTAATTAAACAGTCGACTGACTGACGCCCCATCTCTAGCTCTCTTTTGCGCGCACACACACACACACACAAAAAAGCACATTCACGCATTATACTTTCATCATTAGTAACAAAGGCTCCCTCCCCCCTTTTGACTCTAGAAGGGTTGAAATAATTTCCCCCTGTCCGTCAAGTGGCCTCAGGCAGGATAGATAGAAAACTTTTTTGCAGCCTGGTGTGTGTGGGCTGCATGAATAGGACAGAGGACAGTGTTGTAGGGGACGTCCACATAGCCCGAGGTCCCCAACCAATTAAAAGATAAGAGGACTTGGTCAGGGAGTGTGAATCTGCCAGATGCGATCACAGAGATAATGCAATAGAGAAAGACGTGTTCTGGACAGATGGGGCAGATTCATTCATAATGTAAATACAAACTGGTACGTCAGTTTTTATGGGCTGAGATCACAGCTCAGGATGTTCTGCAAGCACCACACCTACTGTTCTCAAATCTTTCTGCCACTTACGTGTGAATCTCCAGCTCATTGTTTAGCTGTCTACTGAAGGCTCGAGCCTCCACCTAAAGTCATGTCTCCATTCCATGTGTCCCACAGCCACCTCCGACATATGAAGAGAGTATCCGCCAGTCTGTGGAGCTACCACACGACGTCCTCTCATCTGATCTGGACATCTCCACTCCTCAGAGTCTCTACACCAACACAGGACCTGGCATTCAGACGGACAACCGAACTCAGTGGCTGCCATAAAAAGCAAAGCCGCCAAGGCTGGACAGGGATCATGACATCACACAGTAGCGAGCTGATGCTGACTGAGAGACGACTGAATGTTGCCTCACTGGCTGACGAGAGACCACAGAGGATCTGCATGTCCCTCAGGACAGGGCATGTTTTGCTGCCACATATGAATGTTATGGTTGTGATGGTTTCTGTACTCCACCAAAAATACATATAAACACTAGACTTCAACATTGACTTAGGTGGCTGGTACATCTGTCAGGCGAAAGAGGAAGAAGAGATCTGTGGACAAATGGATGGAAACATAACAAAAGGGGAACCACTGTTGACTCGTCGGATTATACTCTGTCAGTCAACGTTTGTTTTTGCTGTTTGTTCTTCTCTTCGCTTTCCCTCAGCCATAGACCTCATTGTCTGGGTTGTAAGGTTATCGGAGAGGTCTTTTATGATTCGCTGTAAAGCACACAGCTCCAGCATGTCGCTCAACCTGTGAGGGGGGGGGGTGTTAATAAAAGGAGCTAAAGACAATGCCTTCCAGTCAGCTATAAAACGAAATAATAAAACAATCTATGGTTTCACATGTATTTTTAATTAATTAATTTTTTTCATATTATCCCAATTTCTTGCAGGTGGGGTTCTATGACCTCTTACTTTCTAATAATCATTTTTACATACAGTAAATATTTTATATTATTTAATGTATTGAGCCTGTTTTTTTTTTTATTAAATTGGCACATTTGTGTGTTCTGTTCTCCAAAAAAAAAGTGTCAAGTGAGCAGAGTGAATGTGAAATGAAAACAGGAGGTTTTTGTGAAGACCTGTTTCTTGTTGTTGTTATTTTTAACCTGGCAGAAATTGCCTACAATTTACCATGTGAATTTTTGTCCGGCACATTGTCTTGTACTGTATTTATTAAAAAACCACAAGTGTCTCTTCATTATTTTTTGTTGAAACAAATGTAATGAAACCTGCGTGTGAGATGAAGAAAACTTAACAATAAATTTTCTTTAGGTTATTATATATACATCTATATATATATATATGTACAAGAACTATTTCTCTGTGAAACTGCTTTTATCTGCAGATGTTGGTCAGTGACAGCATCACGCATCCCACCTCACAAACATGGCCGTGTCCAATGAGCGCGCGCCTTCGTCACTGCCGGAGAAAACCGAACCTCCCCGAACAGCCAAGTATGTAAACAAGGTCAGACGCTGCAGCACACGGACCAGACAGTTTCACTGTGATCGCTTGTAAGACAAGACGACACCGAGCTGCCACACCAGACATCTGGGGAGCAAGGTAGGCTACACTGTGCGCCATGTGCACTCTGTCATCAGCCGCATGTTGTATGCGCCGTTCTGTGCTGTGCTGCGCACGTATGGCACAACCCCAATGACGTTTAGGTGTAATGTGTGCAATAACCCATTGTGTCACATTCACATGCGTAGATGAGATAAGGGATGAGGTATCAGTGGCGTAGACAGTTATTCCGGTTTGCCGCAAAGTCACGCGACAGGTGTGTTTACGTCCTGCGCAGTCATCAGCTGGCCTCGACTGGAAAAGCTGCGTGGTCATGTTTTCCCCTCCCCGCATCGTGAATGACTCATGTCTAACGGAGCATTTGATTTCCCTGATTGGGTCCCCGTCACTCCACGTGATATAAATCAGCAGCACTGCTGTTTATTGTCACGTGCACAACCACTACATTCACATACTGTATGTGTGGTGCAGCTATACAGAGCTTGGGTCTTTGCCTGACTGTTAATGGCTGTTATATATATTATATATATATTGCTTATAATTCAAAGTGACAGTGAAGTGTTGAGTTGACAGGGATTGTTTATTTATGCCAGTGAGTTCACCCACATCGCCCTCAGTCATGGTCGGCACTGGCACTGGTTTACAGTGTTTTTCCTGTACTGCTTCAGTGCCAGCCAAAGCCAGTCTGACTGCATGTGTTTTTCTGCATATGACCAGGGTGTGTGAGTAACTTTCACTGGTCCCTGATTCGACCTTGTGGAAGATCGACCCTGTCTTCGTGTCTCCCCTGTGGTAACTTTATTAACTTGGATAGTGGGTCGTTTTATGCATTTGGCAAAGCCACAACAGCTTCCAACTTTTATAATAGGTTACTGTGATCACTCTTGGGTGTTATCTTTTCTAAAGGGCCATTTAATCATTTACATGCCAGTTTGTTGTTCTTGCCTTTGCAGCAGTGAGATGTTGTCGCCACTCAGAGAACGTAAACTATTTATAGGAGCCATATTGCGACTGCAAATATGTTTTCCTTTAATACGACATCATATTGATAAGTGATCGAGAGCAAATAGTGCAGCTTTGCTGTAAAATAAGAAATGGTCCTGCGTTAATCTAAACCTGTGTTTGTGTTTTCCAGAGCGGTCACGATGATGCAGTGTTTTCACTTCATGGTGGAGCCGGCCAAAAAGTTGACGGCCAAGATAAAGGTGACACGTTTTGGTGCAATCTTGGGAAGCACGGCGTGTTTAATGTGCAAACATGTTTTGCTCCCAGCAGAATGGTTTTTGGGTCACCTTCACACTCAAGTGCAGCGTTGACATAATATGCATGTGACTGTACACATTTCTCCGCTCTCGGCTCCATGTTACAAGAACCAGGCTCTGTGTGCAGAGAATGCTGCGGGTGAGATGAATCGAGGCAGGGAGCCAAGGAGGGGCGTCTTTTGTTTTTGCCGACAGGAACAGAACCGCGATGTGCATTTTGATCAGGCTGAGCAACCACCTCCTTTATAGTTTGACGTCATTACTTTCTGCGGCTCCTTTAAAACTGCACTGATGTCCTGTGAATGTCTTTTTTCCCCTCCCTCTTGTTGAGAACGTTTCAGTTTTGCTCAGAAAGTTGTTATTATTTTTTCAAGGAAAATCATGTTTAATTGTCTCTACAGGAATCACAGAAGAGAATCAAGAAGGACAAGAGGGATCCTCTGGATGAGGATCAGCTGTTTGTTTTGGATCTGGCTAGAGACCTCAGTCGAGTGTGCCAGGTACAGTCTCTCGTAAAATACACTCTACACTCAGTATACATCTGTGAAGAACCATCAGGTCAAAATGAGGACGATGATCATGATGATCCTTTTCACCAATCCTGTGTTTCCCTCTGTGTTTTCTCACTGCAGAGGTCGGAAGTGCTGGAGCACATCTGGAACCAGGATGACATCTGGCCAGCTCCCCTCTGCAGGGTTTTCATCCTACAGTGGGCCTACATGCTGGAGAGCAAGGTGCCTATATTAGTAAAATTTGAAGGAACAGAATGTAATCATGCTTATTCAACATATGGGGAGGTCTATTTACTGAATAAGTGTATGTGTTTTCTCTACAAAAGAGGCCCATGCAGACTGATGGTTGGCCAGAGATGAATGAGGGGAAACTGCCTAAACTAATCAATGAACAGGACCTAATGAAAGCCAAGAATGCAATCTTCAACTGGACCAGAGACCTGAGGGCTCAGCCCGAGGTGGGAAGCTTACATAGACCTCAACACATCTTCAATTTCCTGTTCATCTGACTGGTTCAGACATACAGTATATTATTCACACTGATCATCGTGCAGCAAAGCGTGTGGCCTGGGGAGCCTGTGGCAAAGGTCCTAGAGGACCTGCAGTCAGCCTGGCGCTGGGGTCGTGTGCCCAATCTGCTGTCTGCTATGGAACTGGTCATGTGGACTCTAGTGATGCAGCACCCAGATAAGGTAAGTGTTCATGTTGTGATGTGCACTTCACCAGCGTACTACTAAGGTGTAATACAAACTCATCATTGTGTGTTGTGTTCTTGCAGGGCAACATACCACAGCAGTGGCTTTTGTGGAAGCAGAGAACTCAGAATATTGGTTTGTAGATAAAAACTGAATGAAGGTGAACTGAACTGTATATTTGTAAAGCTTCAGTTTCCTTATGACTGTTACTATCTATTTTCAGGTGCCATATCCTACATCCCTCAACCAGGTAAGTGAAAACCAGATGTGCTTGATTTGAAGCCATTACATACAGTACAATACATATAACACTTGATGTTGTGGACAAGGCTGCATAGTTTTATGTAGACATTTAAAGTCTAGCCTGGTTTTGAGCAATGCAAATGTTTAAATTATGTGCAAATTCAATAACAACTGGATACAAGAGCAGGACAAAAATAGAAAAACAGGCAAACACCAGATAAAAAACAACACATCAAAATATTGACATATCATATTTCTTGCTACAAATGTCTTCTTTATTTGCAGTTTGGGACTGGATCTCAGATGCTGCAGGTACATGAGTCATTTTATCAAACTGTTCATCATTGTAATCTTTGCTAAAGCTGTCCAGAAGCTCACAATGCTCCTTGTCCCTGCAGTTGAGGTGACTCTGGATCTTGACACAGCCAACCCTGATCTGCTCATCTCCAATGATGAGAAGAGAATGCGCTGTGGCTTTGAGAGGAAGGATGTTCCCAACTACCACCAGCGCTTTGATGGCTGGTGGTGTGCTGTTGGGGTGGAGGGATTCGGCTCTGGCCGGCACTACTGGGAGGTGGAGGTGGGTGAGAGGGACTGGCGACTGGGCGTGGCTAAAGAGTCGGCCCTCAGGAAAGGCTTCAAGTCACTGAACACCAACACAGGATACCTGACCCTACGACTGGAGAGGGGCACCGAGCTGAAGGCGCTGACTGTCCCCTTCACTGCCCTGCCACCGAGCCTCATCTCCCGCAAAGTTGGCATCTACCTTGACTACAAACAGGGGCAGCTGTCGTTCTATGACGTGGACAAACACTCACACATTTACACCTACAACGAATGCTTCACTGAGCAGCTGTTCCCCTTGTTTGGTACTGTGGAGATCATTAAGGACCTGGTGATCAGGTCCCCACCAGCTAAGACCCAGTGTCTCTGCGCCACATCCTGCCTCTGGGGTTGAGCTTCCTGTTACCACTGCTCCCTCTGAAACCCAGTAGACGTCATATAAAAGTGTAAGAAAGCAGGGTATATAATACTGTAATCATACTCTCAGAGATTCTGCTGTAAAAGACCATCATAAGCGCCAACCTGTGATGCGACCCCTTGCTGCTGCTTCAGTGTGATTGTTGCTACCGTTTTCCCTTAGCTCACATGCATAATGTTTTTCACACTGTGCATTCGAAGTAAAGGCTATGGCATTGATCCTCTGTATTGTGCAATAGTATACTGCATTGTGAATGCACTATATGAATTAAAAATAAACCAAACCTGTGACTTAAATCTCAGTGTGTTTATTGGTGCATTAGATATTGTGCACTTCATTAAATAAGATGGTAGAGATGAAGTCTGGAGTAAATGGTTTCTTTTCCTGGTTAAACTAACAGGAAAAGTGAATGATTAAATGTGAAAATTAGATTTCTTTAATTTCTTAATTAAAGGGATAATCTACACAATATTTAGTAATAATATGAACTCAACCAATGTGGCAGACTGGGGGGCGAGGTGCAGCCCAGGGGGGTCCCAATCTACTGGAGCTCGGGGGAAGCTCCTGATAAAAACACACACTTAACGGATCACGCTGTGTACATGGAGCACGCTACGCCCTCTAGTGGAGGCACTGCAACTACACACTTGTCTCACCAAACAACTTGTACTGTACTGCAAAGCACACGATATCATGCTAAGAACAGGGGCCCCTCACTAAGATACACAGGTGACCCCGCCCCCTCCCCCACTATCCACACATAAAACACACAATAAGAACAAAAATGTTTCAGGCACTCAGAGAGCGTGTGCAGCGTTGGTCAGACCTATGGGTCAGACGGCCAGAGAGCACTCGCTAAAAGCCCGGTCCTGACTGCTGCTAACACCGGAAGAGCTAACCCTCCTTCCCTGGTTAGCTTCGTCGCCAGCCGCCCTAACCAGCCACGGACAACACCCTCCCCCTCCGAGTGCCGAGACATGTGCCTCACCACACACTGATCCCTTACTTAATCACACCACGGTGTCTCTCCGCCGCAATCACACTCCTTTTCACCTGTCTCTCTCTCTCTCTCTCACAGACACACACCTGTTCCGGGTCCAATCAGTCCCAGTACGCCACACCCACTTTCCGTCACATCACAATATTATTCTGAACTTTTTCAATGTCGGGCCTGCTTGTAATGCATGAACATCAATATTGGTCATTATATTTGTGGCAAAAAAAACAAAAAAACAAAAAGCAAAAAAAAAAAAAGACGAGGGAGAGTCCAAACTAGAGCATTCGCGACCAGCTTACAATTTAACCTAATCACGTGTGTATCAGACACTGTCACCTCTTTTCATCGCATTAATACTATGACATTATTACGAATAGTTAAAACACCTTGTGGATGTGAATGAATCAAATGCGCTCATTATTTTTTTAAGATTCAGACACTGCGCGCCTCACTACTAATGACGTCATCAGCGTGCGACGACACCTCCTCGGATTGGCTTATTTAATATTGGAACACTTGTTATTAAAACCGAAAGGAAGATTTTTAGGCTTTCGGGCCAACCTAACCCACACCGAGGCTGGGTACTGGTGGGTTACAGCACGGCGTGGGTTCGGGGTTGCCCGAATAAAGCAGCCAGACGGGGTTTACATGACAGACAGACCATGAATGAAAGTTTAAAACATGCTTTAAAAACCTATTTTGGGTTTGACGGCTTCAGGTCTAATGTGCAGGAGGATGTTGTCAAAGCAGCCATCAGAGGTAAGTGAGTCAGCTATCTGTTTATCAGCTGTCTGTAGCAATTAGCTAAAGTTAGCTAGCTAATAGCAAGAGAGAAACTTGACAAATGTTTTCTTGAGCCGCCTGTTGTCAGGGAGACAGTAACGTGTGTGTGTTTGTGTGTAGGTGACAGGGACGTGTTTGTGTGCATGCCCACTGGTGCAGGGAAGTCACTGTGCTACCAGCTGCCTGCATTGCTGGCTAATGGCATCACTCTTGTTATTTCCCCCCTCATCGCTCTCATTCAGGTCAGTCTCATCGTGCATCAGACCAGTGAAAAACTCCACAGACACATACGAGATCTTTTGTCAGTTCATGATTGATTCATATGTTATTACCTTCCCTTGATCCATCCCAGGACCAAGTGAACCATCTGAAGGAGCTGAATGTCCCCGTCAGCTCCATCAACTCCAAAATCCAAGCAAGTGAGCGTCGTCTCATCCTAGCCGACCTGGCGAGCAGCAGCCCGAAGCTGAAGCTCCTCTACATCACTCCAGAGATGTTGGCCTCTCCCACATTCCAGCCCTGCCTGACAGACCTGTGCTCCCGTGGCCTGCTGTCCTACCTGGCAGTGGACGAGGCTCACTGCGTCTCCCAGTGGGGCCATGATTTTAGGCCGGACTATCTCAAACTGGGTGGGCTGCGTGCTCGCTTGCCTGGAGTTCCCTGCTTGGCACTGACAGCTACAGCACCCAAGAACGTACAAGAGGACATTATAGAATCCCTGAAGCTGCACTCACCTCTGTCATTTGTTACACCCGTTTTTCGCAGTAACTTGTACTATGATGTGATCTTCATAGACCTGCTGCCGAACCCCTATGTCCATCTACAGGCCTTTATAAATAAGGCATTGGCACTGGGCAGTGGGTCCCGTGGACAGGTGACTAAACTGTGGCAGATGACATCCTGATATCTCTCATACATGACTTGAATAGTTGGGTTGGTTTCCTCACTTGGTGTTTGTGAACAGGGCTGTGGGATTGTTTACTGTCGGACCAGGGAAAGCTGTGAAACAGTGGCTCACCAGCTGACCAGGCTTGGAGTGTTGGCCAAGCCTTATCATGCAGGTAAAGAGTATTTTCCTCTTCAGAGTGTGTAGGATTAGAAAACACAGTAAATAATGCTTCTTTGTTTGACATGTGCTTCTCCAGGCCTGAAAGCAGGAGATCGCACAGAGGTACAGAATGAGTGGATGCAGGGGAAGGTTTTGGTTATTGTGGCAACAATCAGTTTTGGCATGGGAGTTGACAAGGCCAACGTCAGGTGGGGCAATGGGAGGTTATTGATGTATTAATATGTACAGGCTACTGTATTTAAATTAAACAATATGCTTTTGTTCTTTTTGCAGGTTTGTAGCTCACTGGAACCTTGCTAAGTCTTTGGCCAGTTATTATCAAGAGTCTGGACGAGCTGGGAGAGACGGACTGCCCTCCCTCTGCCGCACCTACTACTGTCGAAGAGACAAGGAGCAAATTAACTTCCTCATCTGTCAGGAGATTGCCCGCAGAAAGGTCAGCACAACAGCTGAGGACCCAAAATGTCAAGATTCACATTGAAGTCAAGATTTGTGAACATTTCTAACAACTGCTCTTTAGGAAAAACGTGGCTCTCCAAATGACACAGATAAAGCAGCCATTACAGACTTTGAAGCCATGGTGTCATTCTGTGAGAAAGAGGGGTAAGTGAAGAAATTGGTGCATTTGCGTGTGCAAGTCACTTTTTGTTTATTGTGTATAGGTCAAAGTAGGTACGGTAATCAAATATGTATACGAGTTTTACATAATTTTGTTTCCCTCTGCACAAATACAACCTGCAGGTTTATACAGTCGGTGTAACTTTCATGACATACATGCTGTTAGAGCTTATGTACAGCAGAGGGCAGACTTACTTTGTACAGTTAAGGAACACTTTCAGGTCAGGTCTCAGCCGCCCCCACCGTAGAGTCTTTATTAACTTCAGTCTCGTTTCCTGATCATGTCTCTGGCAGTAGATGCTGCAGTGGTCTGCAGAGGTTTTCACCTGCTACTCCACCTTCCCCCTGCCGTCCAAAAATGTGCATATTGGTGTTAAGGTTGAATTGGAGACTCTTGATTTAACCATAGTTGTTAGTACGTGGGTTGGTGACCTCTCCAGTGTGTACCATGTGTACTGCCCACTGTCAGATCGAGAGAAGTGATATAGCTAATGCATGGATAGATCGTATCTCATTGTGTAACTTAATAGTTAATTGCATACATATATTTGACACAGTTTCTGTGCAGAATTAAAGTTGCATTTGGGGAGCAGTTGTTTCCCCGTTGCGGCAGGGATCCTGAAGGAATGTAGATTCTCCTGAATATCTGACTGCATTGGCAGGTGTGTCTTGCAGACAGATGGGATGCCCTTCTCTGTGTTTGGCTTTTTTTTTCTGAAGGGTAGGGCTGCTTCACTGTCGACAAACACACCCTAAACGAGGCTGCACAGAGATAGCTATTTAATGTCTGCCAATGCACTACAAGGCCATGACTCCACCGGATTTTTGGTTCAGGTTCTTAAATGCGTGATGCCTGTGGGAGTGAAACATCCAGATTTCAGAGTGTGTAAATTATTCTTTTTGTTTGGCAGACAGCTGCTCAGATGGTTGATTCTTTTATCTTGGGCTTGCGACAGCAGCAGCAGCAGCAGGTCAGGCAGGTCACCACTGTCATGAGCAGGACCACCACTATGGGAGAACAGGTCAAAATTATTATGAACAGTTCAGTCTTTAAGAATACAGAGGATTGGGAACAGATGAGAACTGACACTCACATATGAAGATTAACAGGATGAAGAAAGCACCCAGCTCTACTGGATTTGCCCTGGGCAGACCCTGTAACTTAACCCATATCCTGCTCAGAAGGTTTAGTGCCTCTTCTCCAGCATCCATCCTGACAAAGCAGACAAAAGGGTGGATATATTGACACTGAAAAGGTTAAGCTTGAATGAGGTTTACACAGGATCTCATTTATATTTGCTTGCCTTTAGTGCCATCAGGATATATCTCCTGTTGCTTGTTACTAAAACCCTCTCACTGGGTATATTGACATTGCTGTTGTGTTTGCGCAAGGCCATATTATCCTGCTGCTTATATATGAACACGAGAGGTAACTGGATGATCACCGAGAGAAAGACATAACTTTACAGCCTGGAAGTGAACAGGTGTAAAGTATGTAGTGTTACAAGCTAAGCAAGTGTCAGAGAGTGAGTCAGTTTACCAGGGTAATGACACACGGGGAGGTGCTGATGGTTTGGGGTGTTCATCATATTTAGTGGACTAACCCTCTCTCGACTTTCTTGTACAAAAAGCAGGATTCTTTTTGGGTGAACTGACAGTCAATCATCTTTTGTGTTTAAAGTGTATAGACTGCAATGTATTCATCACAATAATATGTTATTGTAATAGTTGGTGTAAGACTCTCAAAATAATATGATTTACTGCTGACTGTGTGGTTGTGCTCAGCAGTAAATGATATGGGTGTGACAGTTTGTGGTGGCACAGCACTGCACTACGAGGTAAATAATACTAAAATTATATAAAAGCATAAAGTTATTTAAGTTGGTAAAGGAACTTTTTTTTTAACCAGGGGATATTATTGTCTTGAAAAGTTAGAAACTGTGGAAGATGACACTAATTGGCAAATGACTTTATTTTCCATCTTGTTTATCCTTCTAATACTACTAATCGATCTGTGGGGGAAAATGTGCGAACATTTTAGCTGTAAATAATTTCTCGGTTATTTATGCTTATGTGGTGTGTGTTTTAAATGCTAAAAAATATGTTTGTGCGTGTTCTCTACACACATTCTTTGCATTCTTCTCAGTCTGTAATATTTCTCAGGTGCTTGGCCCCTCAAACACAGACAAAGGTACACTCTCAGTGAAAGGTGCTTACCTGCGAGAGTCCTTGTTGTTTTCACACACACACAGGCAAGCCCTGATGAACTGGCAGAAATTACAAAACAGATGTCATCTGACAGACGACGGTGATGACCATGGCAGGAGTTAACTTCCTCCAGAGAAGTGCTCAGATGCTGCTTGAGTTTAGCAGTCGGATCGAGATTAGGGTTAGGAGGGATAATTCCTCAGATACAGATGATGGTCTGCGGTGGATTTGAGGAAAGTAAGGTGACACTGGAAAACAGATCCTGTTCACTGGTGCTTTGTTCCTTTACATTGCTTTTAACCTTTTCTTCCCTTGAGCCTTTTTCTCTCCTCTTTCCTCAGTGTTGACGTCAGGCTTGTTCCCTTCTTCTCTGTGGTGACACTGATCTGTACTGTAGTTTGTATGCATCCAAGGCTGCCTGAGAATGTTGCTGTTGCTTCACAGGCTCTTTGTGTTCCTCTCTCCCGCTCCCTAACTCCTCCTCTCTCATACACTGCTGTGAAGGCAGTGTTTCCATTCCCAGCCAACTAGTAGTTGGTATGTTGTTGAAGTGGCTCGTCTAATGATCTCCGCTCTCCAAACACACTTTGTGTGTGTGAGGGGGTGGGGGCTATTGACTGTTCCATAATACTGGATTTGACACCGGAGCCCTCTCTGGAAACAATCATATGTAAAGCTGGAATACAAAAAACAAACAGGAAATATATTAATAGTTATAAGTGAGTGAAAACCCCCCAGATGTGTTAAGATACTAACACATACTAATTAAAATTTAACCTGCTATAATCCATTGTTGATAAATGTTCATCAGGAAGTCCAGATGCTAATCGCTGTTGAAATTATTTTATAATTACTACTGCGATTGCCATTTTTTATGTTATACGACAAGGGAGCTATATTTGGCTTATTCCATAATACAAAACATTGATCATGGTTACACAACATCTAATGGATCAATCATGCACTAGATAACCTCTCCAAACAGCTTGTGTTTGGTGTAGAGGTGTGTGCACAAAAACATTTTCTTGACAATATAAACACAACTTCTGAACTCACTGGGTTTTATCTGTTCTAACTTGCAGGAACAATATTAAATAATATTTGTCACTATCTTATACACAGTGTCTCTCATTTACCCAGTTGTCGTCATGCTATCATCTCCAAGTTCTTTGGGGACAAGACTCCAAATTGTGCCGGTTCCTGCGACTACTGCCGTAACCCTAAAGCTGTTCGAGCCCAGCTGGAGAGTGTGTCTACCTTAAGCACCAAAATTGCAGCAGCTCAGACCAATGAGCCCAGAGGTCCATTCGGTTTTCAGCCGGAGGTTTATGGAGGGGGAATACAAGGATATGGCATTGAGAGGTAGGACAACTTAATAAATTGAATAATGAATAGAATTTTTTTTTCTTTTTGGAAACGTTGATTTGATTTGTCTTGTTAGATAGGTCTCAGTGGAATATACTTGCACGTTAACCCTGATGTCACACCTTGCAGGTATGATGAAGGGGAAGGCCACATTACCAAAGATGATGCCCTGAAGAGGAAACAGGAGTTTTCAGACTTTTTCAAACAGCAGATGAACCTACGGAAGGTGATTCTTAAGAATCAACACAGACAAACAAGTGTAAACTTTCTCTGACCAGAAAAACAACTTCATACGTTGTTGCAGCGTCTCCTCTGTACATCTGTTCGCCATCTGCTGGCAGCAGACAGGCGGGGGGATGTCTAGGCCCCTGAAAGTGCAGCTTGTTGTAAACCACTCCCACATGTTCAGTGGAATTGGCACAACACAAAACATAAACTGTTCCTCAGCAGGTCCAGGAGGTTGGCCAAATAGTTTACAACACAACATCAGTTAAAATAAGGACTGTCATAATTGTGAAATAGAAGAACATAAAAACATAAACAACAAAGAAGCCAAGAATGGAAATATAAATTAAAAGATTCACGTCACCACTAGGAATGACCAGAATCTAATGATGCTATGCTCAAAAATATACTGTATGAACACCCGTCCCTGTATTTATTAGATCCTCTTCAAAATTTAATCAATTTCTCCTTGGATCGCATCCCACATCTTCACAAATTACTGAGAAGATATCATGTAATAATGCAAAGAACACCTCATCACATCAAATGCGCACTGCTGTCTGCTTGTGTCTTTCAGGGAACTGACGGTCAGAGGGAAGAGTTTATTCCCCCAGGTAATGTGGGCATATATTCTCTATAAAGCATATATTCATATATTCATCTGCAGATGTCAATATATGAACATTTCTACATGAGTAATAATGGTGATAATATTGAACACAAGGATTAGGATGTGGTCTCACATTAGTATCAATCAACAATTTGAATATGTAGAATTAAACGTGTTATCAGTGTTCTCTGATTATTTAGCTTTTGTCTGCAATAAACAGTAATATTTTACTCTGAATTCTAACCTGTCATTTAACTGCTGTGTTTAACTGCAGATGCTGACTGCCCACTCAGAGATTCCAGAAGCCAGAGGATCCCGAGACTCACTGTAAAGGTACAGCAATGCTGCAAACGCATTCCTCATACCCACTGCGCTCATTATCACATCAACTGGAATTCATTAACTCACATGTCATGTGGTGTGAAGTGAGATGTTGAAGGCAGCGTTTCAACTGTGCTATGAATAACAGTGCATATACAGCCAAAAAAAAAGAATGCCAAGAAAAAGAGGCTGCTTCAGCACTGCTCTGCTAATGCCGCACAGTCAAAGTACAGTCACAGTGTGAATGTGAAGATATTTTCTGTTATTTGTGCACAGAAATTTGTTGATGAATGCATGTCAAAAATATATTGACCTTATTACACAACATACAGTATGTGAACCATAAACTATGTACAAACAACTAAATATACAAATTTAATCATATGCTAACATGTCCGCCTTTGTTATAATTTCTTTTCTAGTCCTAAGTAACACCAGCTAATTTATGTTGTCACTGTGCTTTCAAAGATTGTATTGTCAATTAACTTTATATTGCAGGCCAGAGAGCATTGCCTGTACCTCTTGGAAGAGGTGCTACATGGCCACCAGGAGGCACAATACACACATAAGTAATTACATAGACTTATCCTTGAATGATCATTCTTAGTCATTCTGATTCATTAAGAGGATGAAATGAACAGTAAACTTCCACTGTTTTTCATTTCCTCTCCAACTATCAGCTTTGACCCTCTGGTGATGGCAGTGGACATTGAACATGAAGTCTTCAAGAACAGCAAATCTTCCAACTTGTACAAAGCTGCTGTGCTAAAGAAGGTAAGTCCTGCCTGTTCTGCTGTTGACATGGGGAACACATATGACTAATCAGTCTCTTATTCTGCAGGTGGCAGAACTGAAGAAACAAGGAGCCTCTTCAGCTGGACATGGATGTGAAAAAACCAACAGCAGCAGTGAAGCTGGAGAAGTTGAGTCGAAACGCAAAGGGGAAGCATCCTCTTCCTCGTCGTCCTTTTCTGATGAGCTCCAGGGCTTTACACCTGCATCTGAAATCTACTCTGTAAGATTAATTTGTACACATTTACCCAGTTTGAAAACTATCAATGTGGAAACTTGTGGCTGCAGACTATTGTTCAGTTTTAAACATTTGTTTTCCCATTTTTCTCCATAGATGAAGCGTAAGAGGGTAGGAGCAGGCCAAAGGGGCTCATTCAACAACTTCCAGACTGCAAAGGAACTGCTGAAGTCCTCCACAGTGACTCCTGATGCTAACAAAGAGTCACAAAGCAGCGGGTTATTCAATGACAGCTCAGGAGGATCGAAAGACTCAAACACAAATAAATCCTTAGCTATAATGTCTTCCATCAGTGCCAGAGCAGATGCAGCTTCTGTCTCCATGAACAGTCTGACAAAAGCAGGCAAAGCCATAAGCAAGAAGCAGCAGAAGCTGTTGGAAGCGGCAAAGAGTTCCCACGTAATCTCCCAGTACTTTGCCAAAAATCAAGTGACGGAAAAAATCAAGGAGGAGCCACTGAAGCTGGAAGACACACCTGTGGAAAATGTACAGTGTACTGTGGAGTCAGAGCCACTGTCGATGACACTGGAGACAAGTAAAGATGAAGTAATAGTTATAGAGAGGTCAGTCGTTGTGGAATTGCACCATTTAATGGAAATTCCTCTTTTAGCAATTCTAACATTTTTTTTACTCTTCACGCAGTCAAAACAGACCAGAGGAAACAGCTGAAGCAGCTCATACAACAATACAACAGGTAGGTGCCTGTAACCAATATGGTCGATATGGAGTCATTTCCTCCTGCACAGTAACTGATGATGATGCTGCATATTGTGCAGTTGACAGATGAAATGAAAGCCAGCAGAGAGTCACCTCCTCCAGCAAAGCGCAGCCGCCTCAAAGATGGCAGTAACAGAAGCGTAACCTTCAACCTTAACGTACAGGAGGGAGCCCTGCGCCCAGCAAATGAGCCGCCGAAGCCGGTGACACTGAAGGAAGCGGCTGATATTGTGGTCCACTATCTGGACCCTTTTTACTCTCAGGGAAAGTTTGCCACAAAGGTGAGAGGGAAGATGTCCATTTCTTGCTCCCAGATAAGCAGCAGTGTGAAATAACATGGTATGTTTCATTGTTTGCTGATTTCTTTTTGTTTTTATAATTTTTTTTCTGTTCTTCTGTTGTAGGAGCTATTTAAGTCTTTCGCTCGCTACTTGTCTCATCTTCTTGCAGAAGGAACAACGAGGGGAAAAGGCCAAGGTAAGCAGGAGATAAATCATTAATAATAATACTAATAATCATCAACACCTCTGCTTTGCACTGCTATATTCAGCATATAGTGGACAGACGTCTAAAAGGTGTCTTTTTTTTTCTCCTTTTTTTTTTTTTACAGTTAAAGCAGAGGCCAAAGCTCTCATCAAGACATTCTTCAGCAGAGTCCAGCGCTGTGAGAGTGAAGCGGACTGGAAGCATCTTAAAAGACGAAGCAGCTGTAAAGCGTCAGAGAAAAAGAATGATGAATGAATAATGATGGGAAGGGAAATGTAGCCATTATTTGCCAGTGCCTATTGTTTCACTATTCTCAGGCTTTGTCCCAGGTTCACGAGGCCACTTGAGTTCAGATTTTTCTTGGTTGCTGCTGCAGTGGTAAATGTCTATCATCCAGCAATAAAAGGAGTGTTACAGCCTGAGAGAACCCATTTACTGAAACCTGTAGTATTCAGAAGGCAGAAATCAGACATAACTTAAACCATGAACTGTGAAGCGCTTTTGTGGGACTTTTTGTGGTCCATCTCCTGGGGACCAGGAATGTCTAAACCAAGTTTCTTTCTAATCTATCAAACAGTTGGTAAAATATGCCTGGATAGTGTTGAACCATCATTATTTAGAAATACACAATGGTTGATAGTTATGTGGGAAGAAACGGGGATAATGCAAATATGTTCTTGTATTTGACATAAACAAGGTTTTGCATTTTACTTTTTACTGGTGCTAAATATTTCTTTAGCTTATTGGACTAGGAATGGAGACAGTAGAAAAAACTGACATTTTTTACTTTAGGTTGCCTTTAGCAATAGAAGAATTCCTGCTTAAGAATGTTTTTTTTTCTTGTTTGTTTTTGTAAGAGACACATTTCCGAGGGAAATGTTTATTGTGTTAATGCCTGTCTGGACTGTGAAAGGCCACAGTGTCCACAGACAGGAGGAAAACCCAGACTGTAATGAAGCACTGACTCAGAGACTTGACTAGAGCTCTGTCCGATCAGTTGTACGTTATTCACTATGTGCTCCCACATGTTTACAATAAAGTCTATACTGCAGCAGACTAACCCAGTGTGAGACGGCCCATATTATGCGTTAATTAATGAGTGCAAATGTCTTCAATTAAACAATTACATTTATGGAGGGGTGGGAGGGGACGTCAATGCCATCACTGTCAAATAAATTATGAGGTCACCTACCTCAGTGCTGCCTTCAGGTGCACCGTGGAACTTCCATAATCCGAATAGTGTTAGTGTTGTCACATCTGGGACACATGCATGTAATGAGTTGACTTTCCCCATCTGTCAGGAAAGAACATGTCAATCGTCAAATAAATAAATAAATAAATAAAACCCACACGTATACATATTGTATATAGCTTGTAATTACCAACACTATGTACATTATCTTTTAGTGCTAATTCCGGTTTTTGCTTTTCATTCAGCTGTAAAATGTTAAACTATTCACAACACAGCATGTGAACTTTCCACAGTGGGAAATCTTCAGACCTTTTATTGCCGTAAGCAGGAGCCGTTTCCAGCTTTGCAGGGGTCCTATGCAAGATGTTGTTTGGGGGCCCCTAGTTTGCCAAACTACTACAGTACAGTACTACAGATCCACGAACATGCCACAGTCTACTACACTTTACGAGCAAAACAAGTTACAGTCATGATAACCTCTCATATTAAAATTTAACATCTTAACTTGAGCCACTCAATCAAGATTACTTCTAAAAATGACAACACAAGAAAATCAATCTGTCAATAAATGAAACAGGTATTTAAAAAAAAAAATCGTTTACTTGTTTAAACAAGAACACAACAGGAATACAAATATCATGGATCGTTTACACAAAGTACAAAAGTACTAAAAACTTAACTCTGCTGTAGGCATAGAGGTAGGATTGTTTCAATGAGCAAACTGTATAGTCACAATAAATATTCTAATAAAACTGGCAAAGAGGGAGTAGCAATAATCCAACTGCCTCAATGGTCCACAATAATCAACATTGGCTTTATGAGCAATATAAATCCTAGCCAGCTAACTTGCATTAATCCGAGGCTAACTGAGCTAGCTAGCAGGAAAAATAAACAAACAAGCTAAAAACTCGGCGTTACCCCTCACCCATCCAACCCACCTCACAAACAAACGCCTTACCTTTATTCTTCCGCTCTCTGTCTCCTCCGTCTTCTTCTTCTTGCGGTTTTTCCACGACAATAAATAAATTCTTTTTGATGCCTTTGCGTCGTTTCCGTAGAGCCATCCGCCATCCTCACTAACGGGAATGATGGCCACCTGTCAATCATTCCCATCGTACCTGTCGCCTGACGTCACTCACAACGATTTTGACTTAATTATGCCACAAAAGCACTAGATACAGCAGGGGGTTCCTTTTTCATATATTGTATATTATATTCTTAAAAACAACATTTAGTTTTAAGCATATAATTAGATAAAGACGTAATTTTAATTAGAGAGGTAGTTCGGCTCTGGACCCCCTAGTGGCATTTGGGGCGCTGTGCAGTTGCATCTTCGGCATATAGCAAGAAACGGCCGCCTAATTTCTGTGAGGGAGCTTCAAACAGATGGATCTGAAAAAGACAAAAAAAAGTAAATAAAGGTATCCCACCTTTATTTACTCCGATGAGTGAGCCTCAGCTGCCAGTGATACAAAGTCAAACCTGCATTGAGATCAATAGAATATACAGCGGCCCACTTCTTGTGCAGGATTTCCGACAGCACGTGAACGCAGCAGCAGCAGCAGTAGTGGTGGAACTACGGGCCTGATGTACTGATAATAAACGCTAAAGAAACAGGGATATCTCTGCTACACGCTGCTCTGTGTGCTTCCTGTTTGAGGGGGCGTGTTTTTAATGACGAGGCAGGTGCATTGATTTTCTCTCATGAGCTATTTGCTCTCGTTGGGCAGCGCCGCTGTTGTTTGTTGTCACTTCCGGTCGAGCCGCCCGTGAATTAGCACAATCACATCCCCGTTGAGGCAGAAGTTGTTCGCCGGTGTCGATGCTGCGCGCGGGCAGGATGGACGAGCTCGTCGCGGAGGACGAGGAGCCGTGGTGCGACCAGAGGGACCTGGAGCAAGGTGAGAGGCATCGGTCACCCGCTGTCAGGTGCGTGTGTAGAGGATGCGACGACGCCTCGTGCACGCTTAGTTGGTGGGAAACAGATTCGTGCACGAGCGGGTGGATGGAGAGAAAGAAGAGAGGAGGAGGATGCATCCTTTTGTAAAAGACATAATTGTGATCATGTCAGTGGTGTCTATCTATCTATCTATCTATCTATCTATCTATCTATCTATCTATCTATCTATCTATCTATCTATCCACACTGTATATAAGTACATGTGTGTGTGTGTGTATGCTTCATCCTCCTCCTTGCAGGGCCAAAACAACACTCCCCCCTGTCATTTTTAAATGGACCAAACACTCTGTGATGTGATGTGTGTGTGGCAGGGTGAGTGATGTTGAATGCATCCATCACTCTTATGGACATTTAGTGTGTGTGTGTGTGTGCGTGTGTGTGTGTGTGTGTGTGTGTCTGCAGTGGGAGGGAGAATGCAGAGCTCTTGGCAAACATTGTAGATATGGATGTTTCAGGACAAAGAAAACAGTCAGTGTGAAAGGCCGTGGCCTTTCAGTCCACTTGTGTGACAGATCCAACTGAAACTAAGTGGACGCGGGGACAGTCCTGTTGTCCAGTCAGAAGTGTTGTGCTGTTTGCATCAGTCGCTGTTTGACTGTACATTACCGGATGCACTTTCATCGGCAGTGCGTCTCAGAGCACGAGTTGAGATGTGTGTGTTCACCACGCCATCACCTCATCACCTGCTGACCCAGAGAACAAAAGCAGCTTTGTGTCTCATCATCCCGTTGCACATAGTCGGAGAGGAGACAGGCAGGTGGATATTGATCTGAGGACTGTATATGCGCGTGTTGCCATTTATTCTCTACTTCATCTCAGCATTATTCAGCACTCAGGCATTAAGCCCCTGGTTGATCTGATTAAGGAGGCCCAGACCAGACCCACTTAGTGCAGATCAGCGATTGCAGGCGTTGGGGTCAGTTTGGAGGCAGAATCACCGTCAGCGGCTGCTACACTAAACACGTGTCCTCCTGTGACTCCTCCCGGCCAGCTCTGCTATTAGGTGACCGCTGTGTTTGTTATGATCTGGCAAACATATGAAGTGTGTCTGGCCAGATCTTTTAAAGGGCTTGTGTTTGAATGAGAGATTCCCACATCAAAGAGCATCACAGAGTTAAACCCCAACATTTATTTTTAATGAAATTGGAAACCGATGCACGCATTTGGTGTAAATGCTAATGTATAGATGCCATGACTGTCCCCATGCCCACAGTCTTCCGAGATCTTCCGTGTTGTGTTATCAGGAGCCTGGTGAATGACGTTTTGTCACCCAGCATCTCCTCTGTGTGCATCATCCAGGAATTGCGTAACTAACACTCGACACGTGGCAGCCCTCAGGAACAGAAACGCCGCTGTGACCGAGTTGGATCCGGGGGGGGGACGCTCACTATGCTCTCTCCTCGCTCAGCTCATTATCACTCGCCAGCTCAGGCCAGTGTTCTGCAATCAGTTCTGCATTGCTGGAACAGGAAATTACAGCCTGTCCTTGCTGTGGCAATGAGGAGGAGTCACTACAGCAGCAAACATTCATATTATTAGATCAGAGCCCGATAGCCCACCATTAAAACAAGGATGGTTAAATCCAGAAGATGTAGAATTTAATATTTCAAGCTGTGTTGTAAAATATCATCACCTGGGAGGCTGAATGCTGTGGTGGTTTGAAAATGAGAAAAAAAAAACATGCTACATAAATCAGGATTTCAGAACTTGAGTTGATTCAGAGCTCATTTTTCTGTCCAGTAACGTTCTGCTCTCTCCCTGTCTGTCCTGTAAGACCTGCACTTGGCTGCAGAGCTTGGCAAGACTCTCCTGGAACGCAACAAGGAGCTGGAGGACTCTCTTCAGCACATGTACATCAACAACGAGGAGCAAGTGCAAGAGATCGAGGTATGCGTCCCTCGCCGTTTGTGTTGCGTGCGTTCAAGTCGGTGCAAACCAGACACACCCTGTGGGAGAAGCATGAAATGACTTGTCTGGATTTCTGGGTTACCATAATTATCCTGAATTGTGGAGCAACAGGAGGACGCAGGTGAAGGTGAAGACTCTGAGTGAATCACATGGAAGAAACCATTCTAAAAGCCTCCAGGGCCGTGCACTGTCGTGAACGTATTTAGCAGGAAATACCAAATGTGTGTAATCTGTTCCCCTGAAATTCAACAAGTCGGTGGTGAAATTTACTCTGCGGCCAAACAAGCTGCAACATCATCACATCACATTTATGTCAAGCTGAATGTTTCAACCATTTATGACTTATTTTATTTAGCTAATGATTATTATCATTTTCCATAACTGTTACTCTGAAGCCCAACTGGTTCAGTGCTATACAGACTGTACAGGGGCTATAGCCCCCTGCCTGGTCATAAAAAAATACTGCTGATGCTGTTTTTACTCGTTTTCCCTTTCAGTACCTGGCCAAGCAGCTGGAAATGCTGAGAGAGATGAATGAGCAGCATGCAAAAGTGTACGAACAGCTGGACGTGACCGCCAGAGAGCTGGAGATCACCAACGAGAAACTGGTGCTGGAGAGCAAGGCCTCGCAGCAGAAAATAGACAGGTAACCCGTAGCTGCTCATTCTCATGACACTGAAGCCAATGATGCACCAACCATGTTTTTGCTTATGTGGTAACAGGCCACCCCAGCAGCTATACAGCACCTAAACCACATTTTCTGCTAATTCTATAACCTAATCAGGGATTGAAGTTCTTTACTGATCATATTACTGGACCAAAGGCTAATGATAGTTTTTAGTGGTTGGACTGGTTCTTTCTAAATGTACTCCCTCACATGCTATGTGCCCTTAACAGTGACTCATTGTTGCTCGGGGGCCATGCTATGAGGAAGAAAGAAAGGATTAAGACATTGCATTCATGACGTAATATGCACGAGGACAGAGATCTGTGTGCGTGTGTGTGTGTGCGTGCAGGTTGACAGGCACCATGGAGACGCTGCAGGGTCAGGTGGACTGTCTGACAGCTCGAGTGGAAGAGCTTCGAACCCTAGAGGAGCTGAGGGTCCGCAGAGAGAAGAAGGAGCGACGCAAGACTGTCCACTCCTTCCCCTGCCTCAAGGAGCTCTGCACTGCACCAAGGTGACGCAGCGTGGGAAGTTCATCTTCCCACTGGGCACCATGCATGATTCTAAAAAGAACTCGCTGCCTCAATTGGATGAGTTTTTTTTTTTTTTTTAGAATCCAGCTTCATCTGTTTGACGCGTTGCTTTATTTTGGCAGGTATGAGGATGGTTTCCTTTTGGCCAACCCAGGCAGTGTCGACCTGGCCGAGAGACGGCCGCTGGATGAAGAGAACGAGCACCTGAGGGACATTATATCGTCCCTGCGCTCAGCCATGGCCTCAGAGCGGTCCAGGAAGGAGGCTGCTGAGAGGGACTGTGCTGCGGTGCTGCAGGAGTTTGAGCGTCTCGAACAGCGTCTCTTGGGAGCAGAGGGCTGCCAGCTGCGGGTTCAGGAGCTCGAGGCTGAGCTCCAGGAAATGCAGCAGCTGAGGAAGTCCAGGATGTGTCTATTGGGAGACATGGAAGACGGCCTTGAAACACTGCTCAACAACGGCCCTGAGACGGACACCCCTGAGGTGTGCACCGGACTGGAGGAGGCAGCTGAAGGAGGCGCTGGAGAGGCAGGGCAGCAGGGAGGCCCGGTGAGGAAAAGCTGCAGCGACACAGCTCTGAATGCAATCTCAGCTCGTGATGCTTCAGGCAGACGTCAGGGCAGTTACGCCATGCATGCCAACGGCGTACGCAAACGGGGAATGTCCATCCTCAGAGAGGTGGATGAGCAGTACCATGCTCTGTTGGAGAAGTATGAGGAGCTGCTGGGAAAATGCCGGCGTCACGAGGAGAGCCTGTGCCACGCTGGGGTGCAGACCTCGCGGCCTGTCTCCAGGGACCCCTCCGTGAAGGAGTACAGCATGATCTCTGCGGGGCCTTCGACATCTGGGACTGCTGCCACGCCTCCCCAAGCTCCTTCCACCCCAGAGGCCCTGGAGGGGATCAGCAGGCAGGTGGAGCAGGTGGACAAACGGCTCAGCCAGAACACACCAGAATACAAGGCGCTGTTCAAAGAGATCTTCTCCCGTTTGCAGAAGACCAAGAGTGACATGAACTCCAGCAAGAGCAGAAAAACTAACAAGTGAGTTGACTTTTACTGGCACCACCTGCACTGGAAACAGGACTTAATTTAAGTCATTGTTATGAGGGTTTTGTGTTTAAAATCAGGGAGGCAACAATTCAGACCTACGTCTGTTATGATATGATACGAATAAACCAACCGACAAAAGGAGGCCCAGTCTGAACACTTTAATGTGAGCACAGCACATGAGTTAACTGTATGTAATACAAGTAGCACACACTGAGTCAAACCAAACCCAGTGGAAATCACATACTCCTGGAGTGTATTTTAAAAGCACACATTTACATAGCACAGTGTGTTCACCACTGGTGTCCGGTCGTGGACTGATGCCGCTACGTCCATTCAGAAATCAATTACAGACAACGATTCACCTCACTGATGTAGAGCACAGAGTGCTTCCGTGTCAGCAGGAGCAGCATGTGGTCGTAAAAGACTGCAGGCACAGTGACCATTAGTCAATTTGAACTGGAGAAATAGAAAATTAGCAGTTTAATTGTCCCTGTGACTGATCCAGGAGGGAGCTTAGGTAAAACCTCAGGAGCACTGGCACTATGGCCTCTCTATATGGAAAAAACTGGGCGATACAAAGCCAATAATACAAACTGGGCTGTTAATTAGAGTTGTTTACATGAGGGTTAATTACACTGAACTTAAGAGACCTACAAGGACTGATGTGAGGATGGTGCGTACATAATGAAAATTTTTAGAAATACAGCTACTATGACTGACACCTGTCTATGTAATGGCTTTTACAAATCATCAACCTGAAATAAAGGCAATAAAAAGACCTGTTCCCTGCCCATATATTAGTATCAGTACACGTATTGTAAAAACAGGCTCACTTAATTGCAAATGTAATCTGAATGGCTCAACTAGGTTTCCTATTTATTTCCTTCTTGGTGTTTTGTAAAGGCCGCGTAGTTGATAATAAAATGAGGTCACGGGTTATTTTATTTCCTCTGTCTCTCAGCAGACTTTGCAGGGTGCTTAAACCATATGAAAAGACATGGCCAAAATTCCAAATAACTTTGCAGGAACCATATACAAATAATCTGCTTAAAGGCTTTCAGTGGACTGTGTCCAAGAGTTGTGTCCAGCAATGATTGGTCAGTGACCGAATAGAGGCCACATGCATACAGCACTACTGCTTCCTGTAATACAGTATGTTTTCCAAGGCAGATTGTGGTAATTGTACAAAACAATTTGAAAACAGACTGAAAAAAAGACAGGCAGGATTTAAAGAAAAGGGATGCAGTTAATAATTTTTTTATGTTTTTTTTATGTTTTTAAACTATTACTGCAAAATCTGGAATGCACACTTTGCTTTCTGCATTTTTAAAAGGTGTAATACTTAACAGAAAAGTTGGGTGCAAACAAATGAAGCGTTACTGGTGAAGTGATTGGAATTTAAAAAGGGAAACTTGGGTAAGTGGACAGAGAGAGCAAAAGCAAATAATCCAATGGAATGACAGTAGGAGAAAGAAAGAGGGGAATGCAGAGTAAGACACCGATTGAGGATGGCATTGGGGAATTAATCTTGCCAGTCTTTCTTAACTGCGAGGCTCCAATCCCAGGAGAGATGATCATGTTTGTCATCGTCCGTGAACTTGGACTTGACCATGTAGGTGCCACGGGTAATCATCCCCTTGGGCGCCTCCTCCATAGTGGTGAGGAACTCATACTCCTCATCTGGTCTTGGCCCATAGCTGCCAACCATGTAGTCTGACTTGTCAACTAGGTACAAGAGAGTGAGGGAGAATCAGTTGTAAAAACTTTCTTGAAAGCAAAAAAAACCAACAACAAATCAACATAGTCAATTCCAGATTTAGCTGAATTTACAACTGACATGCCGCCTCTGACGTTGCTCATTACTGGGAGGAAGTTTATCAAATGCAGATTAATACTAGGTCAGTTACTAGTTTATGTAAACAGCTACCAAATGTATTAGAAGAAACTCTGCGAAGGAACAGCAAACAGCCACACACATAGCAAGACCTGCATTTTTAGAATTTAACTGGAAACTAGGTCAATTTGGCGACATTTAAAACACTTAAGAGGCTCTGGAAGATTGATGTCTCCACCCTGCATTGTGTCTTTATGCTACGCTAATGCAATTGTCTGTAGGTGACTGAGAAGTTTTGGTCATCACTAACTAGTTATGCATGACTTACAATGAAAAAAAATATCCTGAAGTAACTGAAGAGACTAAACAAAATCATTTCAAGAGCTTTACCTCTAACTCCTTTTCTGAATAACTGCTGATTGTACTTCAGGCCTGACACAATTTCCTTGTTGACCTGTAAAAGACAGCAGACATCACCCTGCAGAGCAGTTTCCCATGACAAAGGCAAATTAGCAGAGTAACAGTATCTTCATGGTCCCTTACCTTGAAGTTGATCTTTATTCTGTATTCGACTCCCTCCTTCAGCACAAACGGGTTCTTCTTGAAGTTATCCAGGTCTCCTAAGAGAGAATAGCAATTCAGCAAGAAAAGCGGTCACTGATACTGACCACCAGGTGGCACATGGCTTCACGTAAGCCCAGCTCTCCTGATTGGTTGTTAGTGTGAACACTGTGAAAGGGAAGGAGTGGCAGCAGGAAATAGCTCTTAAACAGAAACAGACATTTGGGTAAATCACTGCGTCTCTGATTACACACACGACTGGGTCTGAGTGATAATAGTTAATAACTAATGTTGCTATGAGACAATTCTTCCAATGTGTCTATTGTACAGAAAGACAACTGTCAAAATTAGGACATATTTCATGTGCACTCAATCATTCAGATGGCCATGACCCAGCCTTACACAGACCAAATTCAGCCCCAGCTCGACTCACCCTTTAGATCAAGCACCAGATTATTTGGTGCCGCCTCACATACAAGAGTCATTCGTGTCACCTGCACGTTGGGTACACTGGGATCTGCGAGAGAGGAAAGGGTCAGAGAATTCAAACATTATCACTGCAAAACCATCGGTTTATGGCAAAAGATTGTTTACAGTTGAGTCAGAAACCGCTTTCAATTGTTGAAATTTAGTAATTTAAAAACTGTTAACAGATTACATTTTAATATTTTCTTTTAATAATACCAATATTGAGTTACCTGCTTTTTAAAAAGTTACACTCATTATTTATTAGTAGTTACTATGATCGTGAACTGGCTTTACTGTTATTCTACTGATACCACTCACCTTTGACCACATCAGTTTTACCAAGCAGCGCCTCCTTATACTTGCGCAGGCTCTCATCATCTTTGTCCAGCTCCTGGATCTCTTGTAAGCTCTTCTGTGCAGGTGCTTTGTAGTTGACACTGTTGACACTCTCTTCATTGGCTGCAGCAATCTCTTGAAGCTGCTCTGGTGTAGGTTCCTGTTCTGCCATGTTGCTAACCACAACAGGAAAGTGACAGCAGAGAGCGCTGATTATAGGACAAGAAAATAAAGTAATAAGAAATAAACCACTCGTCTCTTGTCACACTCATAACAAGCAAGGATGCTGATTGTGAGACGGAGACGGCCCTTTAGGAAATCATCAGCCAAATGCTGCTCATATTATGTAAATGGACAAACACTAAGTCTCAACAGACAACTATGCCCCCAAAGCTGTCATGCATCTTGTTTGCATGTTAAGAGAACTTGACTTCCTGTATTTGCATAATTGTAACGCAGACTGCTTTTCTATGTAACATTAAATAAGCTTAAATAAGTCGTTCTACAGATACCAGAAATGACTTTCTTTCGTTTACAGTGCGTTACTGTTAGCGTGTAAGCCAAAGAATGTGAAAAAATATATAACAAACATATATAATACCAAATCTTTTTGGCCAATAGATTTTCTTTGGTAGTTGAGTGATTTTAGGGTAAGAGGATGAGTGGAAAGCGCCTTGTTCCAGAGAAGCAGGAAAAACAACCGGATACCACAGTAATGCCATCACATCATTATTCAATACTTCCTTGCGTTCTCTACTCACAACCTCAGCTGCAACGTTGACACCAGCACACGCTGTTTGTCTAAAAGTGAGAACTGGAGAATTTTGTGACACTCAGCTCTTGCATCAACGTCTTTATTTTAATACGTCACTCACAGACCTCCGGATGCTCTGACCTCTGGTCTCACCTCTCTGCCCTTTAAATGCTGCATTAATAAGAGCTCATCAGTCAACACTCATTGTTTCTCTACTAAGAATCATGAGAAACATGTTGTCCCCTAAACACTCCTAAAATGGTCCTGAAAAATGATTATGCAACATTTATAAATATACAGCCCGGGCTGCTAAAATAGAGCTCCTTCCCTCTGCAATGGGTAAATGCACCAACCAGCATTTAATTCTTTAGTATATAATTACCTAATTTAAACATCTGCCGAGTAGCAGCCACCTAATTCAATTTTCCAATTAACCGAGTTAACCATCTGAATAACAGCACAGAAAAGCACATCTGCTGCTAGTACTTGCTATGACATGGAAGAAAAAAAAAATTAACAATAGCATTTAAAATATTAAAAAATTGCACAAACTTTGCTAAGACTTCAGACTTGATGATATATAACTAATAGCGCATACTTTTTTTTGCAAGTTTCTTGCATTCATGCTATCACCAGGTCTTTTTGTCTGGAGAAATTACTGCAAACTTCCTCCTTTGGGCAAGAGCTTGATGATTCACATCCTTTAGAGCACTAACGCCTGCACAGAGACACTGAGGTTAAGAACCCATCTTTATTTCCTACCTGGGAGGGCAACAAAAACTATATTGTTAGTAAAGGATGAGGCACATTAAAGTAGTAGTAAAATAGTTTGAGGAAGCATTGCACCAACACAGCTTAGATGATGCAATGCAGAGGAACAAGTGTCGACAGACACCGAACAGATTGAGATAAAAAGGACTTAACTTTAAAAAAAAAGGCATGATTTTAATCACAGAAAATACATTAAAAAGGTACACAATTAACTGAGCTGATCAGAAAGAAATAAAGCATCACGGAGAGGTGGCTCTGAGAGAAAGAGACTTAAGACGCCTCTATCCCAGGAAGGACCAGAACAAATAGGAAGCTTTAAAAATAGCCAGTGAGAAATCCCAGCGTAGAGCTGCAGGAAGCTGCGAGTGAATGGGCAGCCAAGGTGCCAGCTGAAAGGTCAGAGCTTATTCCCCTGCACTACAGGAGTTTCATCGACATGGCCAAATCCTGACTGTATCCCTGGGCAACTGCTTCACTGGACGTGACAGACTCTACAATGCAGGATTACAGCTGTATTTTCTTCTTATTATTAACAGGTGGTCTGAAGATGTTAGCATGAGCATCATACCAGCGTATGAATTAAAATGCAAAATTCAGGGGACAATTGTAAAACCTAAAATTCATAGACTTTCAGACATTTTCAAGCACTGAAGTCAGTAATTGAAGTCACAGAAAAAGGGAAGTTGCTGTTGGAAATGTTGCTGTTGAGCCATGTGTGTGTGTCTGTGTGAGTAAGACCACACAAGAGTGAGAAAGTAGGACTAATCATTGCTAGCTGCCACTGCTCTGTTTTAGGAAGTGGTAGCTAGCAACCTATTTCCCAATGAGACATCTGAATCAGAAGAGGCTACTGACATGACTAGTTGTAGTAGTGGTATTTACTACAGACAGAAAAGGTATTACAGTGATACAGAATATGAAAAACGCTAACTAACCATTGTGTACATGAAGATTTATATAACAATTCATAATAGGTTTTAGATTTGGAGCCACAACAGCATCCTTTGCATCAACATATTTAAGAACCAGCTAATTTTTGCAACACTGTGCAGTTCAGACCTGTGCTTCTGACCCTTCACAGTGAGCTGCTTGAAAATGCACAAAGCTTATTGTACTGATTTCAGGAAAATGCCTGCAATGAAAACATAACACGCTGATTTTTTTAGCGGTTATTTTAACACGTTTAGAGCCAAACCAGAAAAACCATCTACTGCAAAATGAGACATCCGGCCCCTGCTGCAAGGCTGCAGGTCCTCTGGCTGAGATGCAATGAGAAAAATGTGAATACATCAATGATCCGAACGTGTCCAAACTCATAGAAAAACAAATATCCCTTCGGGCTACGTAAACTCCGATAAATTACATGGGAGTAACGGAACAAGGCACAAAACTTAATCTTTCAACCAAAGTGACTCCCTTGATGCACTTTAGACCCAGAAAAGACTCGAGCTATGTTCACGAATTTGTGAAAGCCTTCGTTTTAGGTGTGAGCCATACGTGCCAATTCAAACTGAGAGGTAATCCAGGAAGTGGCAGAAAATCTTCCTCTTACACCACATGACACTCGGGTCTCTCGCACAGACTTTTTAAAATAGGCACAGCAGCCATTAAGCTAGCCTGTTGATCCAACAACCAGTGCATTCACACATTATCTGTATTCACACAGGTGGATGCAATGGCTGAGCCTCATTGTTACCTAACACCCAACAATGTCAGTTCAGTTCAGGCTCGACAACCGGAAATGAACAAAATGACTGCTTCTTTACTTCTCACTGCCGCCGATAAAACATCATAAATTGTAGGAATTTTACCTCGTACACCAACAATAGAATAACAGATGTTTATTTTGCGAATGCACAACGCTACAGAAAGATGCTATTTGATATCAATTGCTACTTTCCTCAATTCGAGTGCGTGGAAGTAAGTTAGCCAAAACGTTAATAACAAGTGCTAAAACGCGTGCTAACGTTCTCCTTGAAGCCGTGGTGGTCGCTAGCCGATTAAAACAAGTTAAATAGAGTTTACCCCGTGTTTCATCAACTCTTACCGTTTCTCCGCTGCGAGGCTGAGACAACCCTGTAGAAGGTAGCAAGTGTGTGTGCGTAATGAAGCTAGAGAGGAAAATCTGAGCCACTAGCAGAGGACCATATCCGGTCAGTGACTTCAAAATAAAAGCAGGTTGACGAAGCTCTGCGAGTTACGTTGACGAAGGCGTTTACGTGTTAACATTTTTACTTCTAACACTGTCGTTGTCATCATTACGCGAGGAAAACATTGTTATCGAAACCCAGTTTAAAACATTAACATTTTATTTGACTTGATAGTGTGAAGTTGAGTTACGTTACACGACATTTATCAGATTTTCTACATACTCACAGTTATTGGTTTCTTTCAGATCATTTCATACGAAGTCACGTTCAACAGCAAAATTGAAATATTGCTTACACGTAAATCCATCAGTAACCCCGTTAAGTTAAATAAATGGGTATAAGACTTACTTTTAAAACTGACATTGCATTCACTCACATTTAACACCATAATGCGTCAGTTAGTATAGCTAACTTAGATCAAAACCACATAGTACAGTAAATCAATATTTGTTTCAATCACGAAAATCAAACCGGAAACAGTATTTGTTAAAAAGTGAGACCTTGCCTATTTACACGCTTCCGGGAAAATGGATCTTTTGACAAGCGCGGGCATGCAGATCTGCTTTCAGATAGTTACTTCCAGGAATCTAGACATTTTACGCTTTGTTCAAACCCTACTTGATTGTATCTAATTCACAGACGTAATGTAACCAGAACTTATTAGCACACACTAAAGAGTCCATCTAACAGCGATCCAGTTCGTGACACGGGCGTGGCCAGCAGGTACAAAGTGCTTTTCAGAAACCAGGTTGGCTGAAGAACTCTGATATTAATGTATACCATATATGGACGCTACCGTGGATTGTGTCAAGTCCCCGCTGACGGACGACACCTAGTGGTGCTGTGGTGTAGCTGTTCGACACTGCTTCCCTGTGAAAGCGATCCCACTCTCTTGGCAGCATTAACTAGTTCTTGTATGTTTATTGCAGTAACATTAGAGCCCTGAGCATGACATCTAAATACATTTGTTGAAACTAGTTGCCTAGGTGGCAAACTTACACATTGTACTATGTACTTTTCTGTCCCGTACATTGCTCAAGCTCTAATAAAGCTTTATTCCAAAAAACACAAAATAATGAGTATCTACTGTATTATACTGAGAAAGGGTCATTTTGATGCACAAGAATACTTATGGACAGAAAATGCAAACAGTATGTGGTTAATAAGCACTGTAGGTTTTATTACAAGTCTCAGTAACTACAGGGCAAACGGATGAACTAGGAAACCCCAATTCACATTAACCGACAGCAAAGTCCTTTTTAGTGAGGGAAAAAATAAAAAGGTAAAAAACACATCGGAGCATTTAAAAGAAGTTTGACAACAATTTCAGTCACACCAGAAGACATCCAAGTGTAAAATATTCTTCTTGCTGTTCAATGGCAGCTAGCAAACAACCCAGAACACACACCACAGCCACCCCCCAAAATTTGAACCCATCCACAACCTCATCCCCCCCAACACTGCACATCTTGATACACCCTTCTGTGCAGACAGGAAGAGATGACATGTCCAGATGGTCCTCATCTTAGCTGGTGTCCATCTGAGGGGAAATAAAAAATACATGGACATGCTTAGACAGCTGTCAAAATTAAGATGGTCTGGTTCTGTGTGTACAGCTTAACATACTCTGGCATTGTAGGCGTCTAACTGGGCATCGAGTTCCTCTGCTGACAGCTGTTGCTTGCTGTCACCACCACGGCCACCGCGGCCACCTCGACCCCTCCCTCTTGAACCGCCTGCACCTCGTCCTCGACCTCTCTGCATGCCCCCGAAGCTGCCGCCGCGATTTCTGTTCATGCCTCCACCACCTCTGTTCAGGCTGAAAACAAAAATATCCATCGTATTGTGTTCACAATATTCGCTATTCAAGTTTCTCAAAGGGGCCACCACACTTACCCCTGCATAGGCCGTCGCTGCGTGTCGATCTGTGATGTGACGAGTTGTATGTTCATGGGCCGACCTAAAGACAAAAATAATTTAAGCAGGGGGCGGTTTAATCAATCAACCTACATATCAGAAAAATGTTACAGTGGTTGGATGTAATTTGACTGAAGCATACCATCAAGGGGAATGCCGTTGTACTGTTTCATGGCCTTAAGGGCGTCAGCTCTCCTTTCAAAGTGGACATCAGCAGTCCCCAGGCTCCTTCCTGATCGGTCGTAATGAACTGCAGCCTTTTTCAGTGTTCCAAATTCAGCAAAAAGTTCCTGCAAAAAACAAACAACTAAACTCCAAGCTGCCATATCTTTTATCAGCAAACCAATACTAAGCAATCATGATCCTTCCACAAAAAAGCTAATTCATGTACAATTCTAAGTACCTGAATGTCTGCATCTGAGACTCCAAAGTCGAGGTTGGAGACAAGGAGTTTCCCACCAGTTTCCACACCGGCTCCGCCGCCCACAGAAGCACCATTGAAGCCACTGAAGTTGTTGTCGAACATGTCGTGCTGCCACTTATCTGGAAGTTGTTTAGGCTGCAACAGATGAAAGAGAACGCACCTGCTGACTTCAGGATCCCCTTGTCTCTGTCAATCAGAGTCCACTCGGCAGGGTGTTGGGGAAAGCAAGGGCTCCACTTCCAACAGGGCCAGGGTGCTCAGCTCCCCCGAGAGAGTCCCCACTGTGCCCTCTTCACCCCATCGTTACAAGCGAATCAAATTGTACAGAGAACTAAAGGACAAATCTATTCATAAAAACAAGGGGATGTCCTACACATCACAGCTACATACATAGAATTTCCATAGCATCTGCTGATAATGTTTACATCAGAGATTACTTGGTTTAAAAAAAAAAAACTAAGTGTACCCAAACCCCCCACCCACTACCTATACAAAAAAGCCTAAAACCCGTGTACCAATATTGCCCACTGTACTCTTGCCATCTGCGCCTCCACCAAAGACTCTGCATCCTCCTCGGGCACAGGGGGGGTCACCATCTGAAGCAGTGTTGCCTCCAACGTTGCACCACGTTTCCAGCTTCGCCCAAAAGTTCTTAATCAAGCCACAAAACTGGCTTTCATGAAGGGAATTGTCCAATGGGTATGGAGGATTGCTCAGAACACAACTAGACATGGCCCGTTATCCACTCTGCGTCAGAGTGTGGAATCTAAGCGTCCATTTTGAAACCTCGCCATTTTGAACAGGGCCTTGTTGAATCTGTCTACAATCTCGCACCCTTAAGGAGTGATGGTTTGGTTTGGACAAACACTAACAGGGGGTTGAAGTCCTCTGATCCATCCACAGGTGACAGCCACACTGGATGAAAAGCAACCAAACGGGCCTTGTTGAGAAACACGCCAGCCACTCCCGAACAAAAGGGCCGCCTGGACGCTGCACCGGGGCATGAACAAAAACATGCTCCCAAAAGTGGCGAAGAAAAACCATTTGAGGGCGAATATTTCTCGATGTTTCCTCACATCGCCATCATCTAGACATTTGGGGTTGTAATGGCTCTTAGTGCCCGTGGACAATTATCTTAAACTTAAGGTGCTGCATTCAAAATGGCGCCGCCGAGGCCTTCAGGATCCAACTGCTTTTAGTTAGCCAATGTGGCTAACGCTTTCGCTCTCCAAACGACCTCTTCTTGAAACTGATGTTAAACATATGGTTTGTGGGAGAGGGGTATATTACGTATATACATTCCATTAATGCAACACTGCACACCATAAAGCTCTCCTTTGGAGGAACTCGGTGGTTAACGGTTATTTTAATCGCTTGACTAGCAAGCTGGCTAGAGGATTAGCTGGCAAGCTTACTGGACAACAGAGTGGCGTAACCCAGGCACTTTCAGGTTTGCTGAAGGCTTTTTCCATTTTCTGCCCATTCCTCTAATTTTCTCATACCCTGGTGTAAGGCGTTGGTCTGCCTCTGGAGCGGCTGGCGTTCTGTCGGCCCCTCATGGGGCCGAATCCACCACCTCGGCCTCCAAATCCTCCGCCGTTGACTCCAACGCGCCCGGCGCCTCCTCCGCGGCCGCCGCCTGAGCCTCCGCGGCCTCGGCCTCGTCCACCGCGGCCTCCGCCTCTTTGCTGCCTGTTCTGCTTGATAATGTCATCAAGAGACATATCCATTTTATCGGCCATTATTCTGCCCCGTTAAAGCTAAACTGTAAACGAAGTAATAAAATACAGCCTAGTCTTGCTTGGTCCCTAGCTCGGTTCTTCCACAACAGCAAACTCCCAGCCCTGAAGATAAATAACAGAGAGCAGCAGGACGTGACTTATATACCAGCGGTTTGGCACGTAACATTACGTCATCACGCAACTTAAAGGCACAAAATAAACAAATGCTTTTCTCTACTGTCAACACTGTTGATACACAATCTAATAGAAAATAAATCTCTCTCTCTCTCTCTCTATATATATATGTGTATATATATATATATATATATATATATATATATATATATATGTGTGTGTGTGTGTGTGTGTGTGTGTGTATGTATATATATATATATATATACATACAGTATATATATATATATATATACATACAGTATATATAACGATAAGAAGTTACCGAGGGATACCAATGGACGTACCAGAAGTGGTTACTTAATCAAGACGTGTCCCTGAGCGAATCATGGCCTGTCGTCTCCCCTGATTAAAGTAGAAAACCAAAATATTCTCATTCAAATTTATTCAATCTTACGTGCTTTGATACTCGTTCATATGCTTCGTGTGTAGTGTAGTGTAGTGTTGAAGAGGGAAAAGCAGCATATATAACTCTGATTTAGACAATCAAAGCAACATGCTGATTCTCGTTATGCTTCTAGCCAATGTAGTCACTCAATTAATGTTGATTACCCTGCATCTAAAGTCAGATAGAGTAACAATATATTGGCTGGTGACCTGTCTGATGTTCCAGCTAAAGGCAAGCATACAGTATAGAGACCAGTCCAATTTTATGTTTTAGTTTACAGCCTGCATATAAAAGTTGTTGGCCAATTACCATTTAGAGAAAAATATTATGAGTAAGAGTATGATCAGTCATTAGGAATGTGAGAGTAAAAGGATGCAATATAAAGTAATGTGGTGGTAATACACATAAAAGTTATTTGCCAACCCCCAGTAAGCATCAGAAGATAACATTACAATTTCCCTTGGTTCTATTCCCACTTACTTTCAAATGTCCAGCAATAATAATCCAAAATTTCCCATATGCAACACATGTCCACAGTTCCAAAGCAATACAATTTAAGTCGTGCTCGCTAGATTTCAGAATGCCTCAATTAGATGTTTTCACCAGTTTGTATATATGACCAACATCTCCTGTGCTGTGTCCTTTGCCAGATGCTTGATTAAACTTGTTGAAAGACAAGAGTCGACTTTGTTTCTTTGTTTTACAGAAATGGCCACCACAATTGCAAAAGTCTTTTATTCAACATTTTGCTTCAACATTTTGGAAAGGGGGGGTTAACCATGGGCAGCATACTTGGGGAGGTCTCTACTAAGTAAAGTCCATTGGAGAGCAGGAAAATTTATAATAAAAATGTTGGCTGTCTACATTGCATTTGGCTTCCAGAACTTGCACATAATGTGTGTATCCAATGTGAGCATTGCATTATTTCTACAATGTATTGATCAAACTATCTTCCAAAACAAACTAAAAAAAAGTCAGCCCTTTCGCATTTTCCTCCGAAGTCATGAATTGCAGTTGTAAAGAAAGCAGGGTTTGTATTTAAGACTGCAGTCTTTTTGTCCTGTGAAGAGTGTCGACAGTTTGTACCTCAACATCAGATGTCAGCATATTGTGATGAAAGTTTGCATCAGTCCCATCCATATACACAATGTACAAAACAAGATTTTGTGACGTGAAAAAATGTGAACCCAGAGAAGGGAATGTTTGTACTCCCTGAAATCCCAATTCTTTTCTTCTTAGTCAGTTACAGATGATAAAGAAAGAGGCGGGGTTGTTATGGTCCAGAGTTTAGAAACAAGCGTGGCGTTCTGTGTTAGACTGGCCAACACGTCTGACTTTCTGGCTGACAGAGGGCTGATGGAGGAAAAGTTCTCAAGAATAATGGGTGGAAAAAGTGACTGGACCAGCATGAGAAAGACTAAGACTTCTTGGAGTCCTGTGTGTTGCGTTTCTTGAGATCACTCAGATCTACTGGTGTAAAAGCTGCAAGACCAAACAGAAACAAATTGTCAACTGACATGTACTTGACTGATTTAACTCTCCAGCTTGACCGAAAAATAAAATCCATTTCACTAACGAGTTACACTCCAACTTACAATGTAGGTTAGGATTTGGGTTCTTCTCCACATACTCCTGTGGTCCACGGTCATTACGTTCACTATTTTGTGTTGATCGGATGTCTCTGAGCACACACTGCCAGGCTGTCGAGAAATAACGACAACAGTTAAGATTTGTCAAAAACAACTAGAAATTGAGACTTATTGAGTGAACATAGCCCTGTGGGGACCCTGGGTAGAACAGAACCCCCTTGCAGATCATAAGAGCCGACAAATGGGGCAGAATGTGATGCACTGCAATGTAATATAACATAATGTAATTTGATAGATGTACTCCAGTGTAAATTGACGTAATGTAGGTGCAAAGCATGACTCTGATTACTGGAGAATGTGGGGACTAGCCGAATCAAGGAATTTGCTGGCATTTGACATCTTCAAAACCGTTGGCACTTTCAAATTTGTTAAACAAGGTCAGTCGCTTGATGGATGGTGTAAATGCTGATTGTTTTTAGGATGATGTAATCGCTGTTTACAAATCATGCTCAATAGAGCTTTGTATTTACGATAACTTCTATATTAATAAATGTAACAGCTGCACACATATTATTCATATTATTTAATATACATATTATTATTATTATTATACATATTATTTTAAAAAAGGAGACCAATCAGTATGTGACACCAACCATTCTTCTCCGAAAAAAATGATAAGTATCTCTCTATATTTAAGATTTTCTTTCAAAACAAAATCGATTCAGAGATTTGTCTGAAAGAAAATTCAACACGTCAGCAATAAGGAACAAACTTACTATCATGTATAAAGCGCACATTTTCCTCATGTGCTGGGGTAAAGAGCTCCCCACTGTTAGTAGGGGATCGGGGGCTTGATGTCCGCTTGTAACTATTCACCATCCTGGGAGCAGATGAGCTTCATAAACATGAAAACAGCTAAATTAGCAACAAAAATGACATTCATTTCATTCATCACTGTTTGATGTTTGTTGATAGTCTCCTGTTCATATCAACACTGCAATGCATACCTAAAATCACATTTGATGAAACTATAAAAATAACAATATATATAGATGTGTATTAGCACTTAGGTACAGTGGCTGTTTTTCACACCTGGTCATTCTGTTTGCAGTATGTACTCGCTCCTCGCTCCTCTATGGTGAGTGGATTTGAAGGATGCAGGAGTTTAAAAGTCCTTAGCTGGATTCTTACGGTAAACAGGAGCGAAATCGTCAGTATCCCCTATGATACAGTACTGATAGAATGAGAACAAGCACAATAGCTTATGCACTACACTATATGAGACTCTTGGTCAAAACATCTGAAGGTATCACATGTCAAGTTGTGACATTTATGCATATTTCATAACAAAATATTAAAGTATGACTTTTCTTATTATTATTTGTTACGCTATACTTTTTACATGTACGATATGTATTATCTTATATAACTTGTAATACTTTAAAGTTATTTTTATTGATTTCACTTTTCTTTACTTTAAATTTAATGCAGAATATTTGCTTTTACTTAAGTATTTCTACAATGTTAAACATACATTTCCTTAATGAGTGATCCTACGTTATATACTATACTACTATTACTACTCACACCGTAGCTATCACGTATCATCAGTTTGATTCTGAAAAATCAATTAAACTTACAAACGACAACAGCGCTGTTAAATCAACATTGCAATCGTTCACTAATATAATATGATAGTGTTAGCAGCAGGCTACTGAACGTACCCAGTATGTAAACCACCAGCCTGACTACCACAAGAAAACAGTATGTATTGTGTCTTAAAACAGTTCTGTAGTTGGGATCTGTATTATCCTGCAGCCATGTTCTAATGAACAGCTAACGATAGATTTGCTGACACAATAAATAAGCTAACTTTAGCCAGTTAGCTGGTGATTTACATTGTGTTGTTGATACGTTAGCTTAGAGCAGCCAAAATATAAGCGGCGCTACCAGTACTAAATATTTATTGTAAAAGCGATTATCACAATAATGACAATTTAAAGCCCAGAGTACAAGATCAGTATTAAAATATTAAACAAACCTTTTTAAAATGACTCTTCTTTTCGATTTCTTTATTCAGGGACTGTGTACGCCGTTAGACCTGGCTAAAACGTTGCCAATGCCAACGAATCATTTCCGGGAAAGCACACGGAAGTGAAACGACTCTCACGTACGGCCTATCGTAAAAAAATAAAATAAAATAAAATAAAATAACTGGTGGTCAGTTGACGTAGCTTAATTACATTATTCATTCATCCATCATCTATTTTGCTTATAAGGGATCAGGGTATTAAATAATATATAACTGTCTATGAACAGCAATGCATTATAAGAACTTTTGCATTGTTATCAATGTATTTTAATTTTTCTGTATCTTATTTCTTCATTCCTGTCAGCTATCCACGTGGTTCATCTGAGTGGTATCACAGTTTTGTACCGTGGTATCAATGCTAATCAATAAAGGGAGGACTGTAAAAAACATACATTTTACAAATTAACAGGTGGTGAAAATTCCCGTTTGATAACTTTAGTTCTTGTTACATCCTTTTCTTTTTTGTGAACTGATTACACAATTGAAACCCAGTCATATTTATAAAAGGTTTCTTTATTTATGAAAATGTACAAAAATAATTTTTGAAGAGAAAATTATAAGACTTTCATTGTTGATATTCATATTTCTACCACAGAAAACAACAGTAATACATTAGGAAAGAAATACTGCAACAACAGAAGTGATTGTACACCATAAACTTGATGTTTTCATTTTTAAATCCTGACCTGTTTGTGAAGTATCAGTTATTAACTTAAATCCTTTTCCTTCTGCCCAGCAGTGAGGAAACACCACTCATTGTATTAGACACAAACACGTAGGCCCAATTTTACAAAACCCGGCCAGAGTTTGGAAACAGAAAAGGCATTATAATTAACAATGACAATTTTTTGTCATTGCAGTTCCTGAACTGTGACTGAAGAATAACATTCTCACTGTTAACAGTGGCAGTATGATAAATACGCAAATACACACAATGCAGTAAAATGAAATATTATGCACAAAGGAAATAAAGGTTATTATTTCTTGATTTTAATCAGCTCCGTTGCTGTTCTCTCTGGAGTCCATATGGTGGCCAATCACACACAGCCGGTCTCAAACAGTTTGGCCAGCTCTTTGCAGTCTGGGTCAATGAGGTCTGCAGGCTTCTCTCCACATTCATTCTCTGCCTCTGTGCTGGCTCCCATTGACAGCAGATAACTAATTGGAGAAGGATGTAGAATATTGTTCACCAAATGTGTAATTCTAGTTACAAATGAAAATATGTCATATTTTAATGTTTCTGCAACTGATCTTCTAAGTCACTAATACTAAGATTTCAGAGTGAGTTGAACTGTTGAAGTGCACAGCTGTAAGTACATCTGCATATACTGTAATGGCATTCACGATAATAGGTTCTCCTTGTTCATATAAATAAAAACCAAACATCATTATATTTGAATATTGTTTTCTAGTGTTTTCAATCTTAATTCCTTGGCAGGCTTTAGGTTGAAAATGTTTGATGTATTCTTTTTCCAGACTTTCAATACACATTGCATATATTCAAAGCCTACATACCGGTCTCATGTATATTTAGTTGAGGGTACAAATGAAACATTCATGTTTTGCACATACAAACTTTATTTTAATTTTCAGAGATCAGAAGCAAATACTGAAGATATGCTACCTTGCAATTTCTGGGAAACCATCACTGCAGGCCATGTGAAGAGGCGTCCAGCCGTCTTCATCTCTCTGATGCACATCGGCGCCATATTTCACCAGCAGCTTCACTACCTCCAGGTTTCCAGTGAGCACAGCTTCATGCAGTGCTGCCATACCTGCACACAAAACTAAAATTAATTTTCTGCAGCAGACCCCGCGTGCACAACCATACAGTCAGATCAATAAAGACAGATCAAATTTTAGCTTTTTTTTTTTTAAATGCCTATGGAGAATATTGCTGGAAATTTGCTGTGGGACGTGAACTCACCTGAATGGAAGACTGTATCCACACGAACCTTTCTTGCCCTCATGAACCGACCAATTTGCTCCAAATCTCCTCGCCGGACAATATCCTGGAAGATGATGTCATTGGGGAAGTGCACGGTCCTCTTTGCAGGTGTGACTGTGACTGGAATCACAGGTGCAGGAGTTTCCTGTGCTTGCGAGCGACGTGATGCAACGTACCGTGGCTCCTTGCTATATGAAGGGATGTATGTTGGTGCAGCTTTGTAAGTGGACGTGTAATGAGACGGAGTGTACTGCGTTGTGCTGTACTGTGTCGTGGTGTACTTGGTTGCAGAGGTCTGTGTGGATTTGTAGTGCGTTGGTGTGTAATGTGCGGGGGTGTGATAGGTAGGTGTGTGATACGTTGGTGTGTACTGGGAAGTGCGTGTGTATGTTGACGCAGGTACATGGTAGTTGAACTTCATCACTGCGGTGGTTGCGGCTTTGCCTCCCCCTCTGCTTTCAGCCCAGGAGGAGGGACTTGAGAAATTCAAGAGATCCAATAAAAAAGCAGTATCCTTTCCTGTGTACTTTCTGTCCTTTCCTTGATTGTCTCGCCTCCTTTTATTAATCCAGCTTGGAGTAACCTCTGCTGTTACTCACTTTGCATCGTACAAGCACTTTTCAAATCCCCTTGCTTGACTTCACTGTGTCCAGAGCTCTTCTCTTAGATTGTATTGTCCTCGTTGTTTTGCCTGCTGTGAATCTCTCCCATCTGAATTGGAGTTTATATGCACAGTATGTTGGCTGTTGCACAGGACTGTCGTCTGACAGGGCAGGCTAGAGAGGACCCCTATATACTTTCTGTAGGGCTATTTTGGGGCCTAATATCCAGTGACTTCAGCTTAGAAAATGAGTGGCCTTTGTACAGCTCCACCTCCTCTGCAGGCACATGTTCAGTGACACTGCACCACCCCTAGATCATAAAAACTGTTGACGAGAATGATCCATTTGGGTGTTGCTTGAGACATCTTATCGCATAAACATGTAAACAGCCATGAATGATATCAGAGCTAAACATTGCCAGACGTCAAGGTTGTATTGCAGGGTGAAGAAAACAGCATCACACTGTAGCAGCACATTTTGTCACGTGTTGTTGATTTGCCTGTTTACGTCACATTGGATTTTGCAACACAACTTTCTGATTTCGAAACACTTACAAATACTTATAATTTTATAATACAGCGGAATGTTTCATAAAAGTATTCACTTAATTTATTGATGCACTTTCCCATGTTTCTCATTGATCCGCAGGTTTATCATGTGACACAACGTGCCCACTGTTTGTATCATAACCAGATGCGCCAATGAAATTCTCCCACTGAGGTTTTCTGGGGAAGTGCAGTCATGAGGAGCACAGCATGGTAATGTGACCTCTCAGATGCCAGTGAAAAGTCATGCGGTTGCCAGAGATGGAAGACATTTACACCAAGTTATGCCACACAGTGCATCACTAATGATAACTTCCATAATCCTACATGGCTAGATACATTTCATTTGTAAATGTGATATTCAAAACGTACAACCAAATGATTCATTAATATAAAGAGTTCACCCCAGTCTTGACTCCCACAGTGTTTTATTTATTATTATTCACCTCCCAGTACTAATGGTGTCCAAACAGACGGACGAGTGGGGAAAGCTTAACAAATTGAGACCACGTCTTAACAAATTGAAGCGAGAGTATCTGAATGTTCACAGCTTGAGGAGGACACTTTTAAAAGCAGCTATCCGGTTTCACAGTGTCTTATATGGTCCTGTGGGGGTGCAAGGGCGTTCCTGAGCAATGGTGACACTTCTTTGAGCTTCCCTGGTTCCATCCCCACAGCGACTTCCTCACCAGAAGACATTAGAACCTCAGCATGTGGAAAATGTTTATATGTCACAGCCTGGCCTTAGGCCCACTCTTGGACACATGCCACACACACAGGTCTCACACGCTTGCTCCTATACATAGTCCTGGGCTCCCCACCCCCTACCTACCTGCCCTTTAGGGTTCATGTTATGGTCTGTCACATTACCAAGAAGTCAGCTGAAAACATTCAAGTGTATGGCATAGCCTAGATCTTAATAGGATGTTTTTAAAAAAAGTTTTTTACGTATAAGTATCTCCACATGTTTTTATTTAACAGTATAAACCCCCAACACCAAAATGTAACCTGAATTTATAAAATAAAGACTTTTCAAAATAACTCTAGAAAACAGACATTTGTTGTAACATCCCAGTTCTAAAGTACGGTGTTGTTACACACTCTGATGTGTTATATATGGTATATACAAATACCAGGGCCTTAAAACTGCGAGCTACTGTGCACAGAGATTAGTCTGTTTGTGCATGCGGCCGGACTCTAAGGACAAACAATTCAGGAGACGTGAAACTGGGGACAATGACAGTTTTTATAGTGACCTGTCACAGATAGCCAGCTATGCATTCCTTAACACTCCACTGACTCGCGTGATGCAGGTAAGAGATAGCTCGGTGACTCCATCTCCTAAAAATAAGATCAGCGAAGCATCCTGTCTGTGTATAGCATGTTATGAATGTAGGTTGGCTCCTAATAAATATTGTTGACTAAGAAGGTCAGCGTAACCTAAGTGCGATGTATCTTTTAAAAAAAAAAATCTATTTTGAATAATTGACGCCTGTGTGCGGTTTCACAGCTTTGTGATGAATCTTAGCAGGAATTTTAAACAGCAGAAGGGAACGGGGAGGAAGCGCAGCCCTTCTGCCAGGTTGGAGTGAGGTACAATAACAATAGGGCCTTTCTCAGAAAGCACCCCGCTGTCCTGTACATATGCAGACCCCTGGGGGGGGCGACAGGTGTTTCCTAAACGCGATCAAAACACCTGCATCTCTGGCAGGACACACTGTAGGGATTAGTCTTTGTCTAGATCTCCATAGCTCCAGTGGCAGATGCGCACTTGCACCGCAAAGTATATCTGGTTATAGCGCACACACAGTGGGCAGGACAAAAAATAAAAGAAGAAATGTAACCTAAATCAAGAGACAGTAATGCTTTGTCTTTCAGTGAGAAAGAAGGAGACCATAATGCTTACTGTGGTGATGGCTCTATCTTGGAAAAGAATTAGATATGTTATAAAGACTGCAGCGAGTCCATTGCTACATAAGCTTCATTCATTCATTCATTCATTTTCTACCGCTTAATCCTTTTCAGGGTCATGGGGGGAACTGGAGCCGATGCCAGCTGACACTGGGCGAGAGGCAGGGTAGGCTACACCCTGGACAGGACGCCAGCCTATCGCAGGGCCAACATAGAATATATACAGTATATATAGACCAACAACCATTCACACTCACATTCACACCTATGGACAATTTAGAGTGGCCAATCAACCTAACCTCCATAGTGCATGTTTTCGGGCGGTGAGAGGAAGCTGGAGTACCCAGAGAGAACCCACGCAGACACGGGGAGAAAATCCACACAGAAAGATCCCCTGAATGCTGTATAAGCTTTTCATTCCTAATGTGAAGCAAACACATTCGACTATCCACCCAACACTAGATTGAGCCATTTGCTGTTGAATATGAGCCCAGCTGCCATCTGGCCCTACACACATGTGGCATGGCCATCATGGTTGCCATGCCTTTGGACTCTTATGTTGCAGAGCCCCTTCCCCCTTCAGCACCCAGCTTCTACAGGAATTTATTCATCAACAGTACACTGATATTATACATGCGTGATGTTTTAACACCATGCTCTTATATATGATATGCTGTATATGTTTTCATATTTTCTAGCTTCAATTGTGAGCATTTCAAAATTATATATTATTTGCTATATAGTATGTAGACACGGTGATACAATCTAACCTAATGGGCCCCCATTTTAACAACAAAACAAAAGGAGGACACATCTTTTTTATGTTCGTAGAAATAGTTACAGTGGTACAATATGTAAAGTTCCCCAACTCTACATATTGATTTTATTTGCCAGGAAGAGGAGCTGCTACAACTGTGGAAACAGTTACATAATCTTTTCTCTGTGTCTGGAGCCCTCTAAAGTTAGAAGAAAAAGATCTGATAGGGGTCACCATTTTGAAATTAGATCCATGGTGTCTAAAAGCAATTCATGGCCATTGAAGGGTGTTGTTACATCAGACAGATGATTTATTCTATTTACTGGACTAATACTTAATTAATAAATAAAACTTCTATATTTGTTAAATGTGAAGTCATTAAATAATCATAGCTATTATGCAGGCCCTAAATACTAACAGGTGGTCTGATGGAGGCGAATGAACTCTGCAGGGCACCCGCCGTGGGTGTAAATGTGTTTTTTGTCCTCAGAGAAATATAAAAACAATTGCATAAGGAAAGGTCAGAGCATGTAAACTCAGGAACCTCCTGACTCCCCATTAACACTGTACATTTTCCAGCAGCCCATTTAACCCAAATGTGGCTCCAGTACAACTGTTAAAAACACTGTTCCATGTTCCATGGAAAGGGTCAAAGACTGTTTAGAATAATTATTAGTAAGCCATCCAGTCTCAGACTCTAAAGACGACGGTGATATGTGGGAAGAGGTACATGCAGTAAACATGAGCTGCCGCTGTCTGGGAGGCCATGTAAGCAAGAGGGCCCAGACTTAGCACAGAGGAGCCTTGGATGGGGGAGGAGGCGAGTGTTACCATAACTGAAGAGCGCATCCATGGAAAAAAGAAAAAAAAGAAATTTTCGATGCTTGATTGCACAACAACTGTTTGTATTTCAGTGTGGACATGGTCAATATTGAATGAAGAAGAGGATGTGGGCCCAGCAAACATCCTCCGCCACAGTCCACGTAGGACACGGTTATGATGAATTCATTTCCTGGATCTGTGGGATCTCAAGTAATTAGAGATGGAGGGCATCAAACAGGCCAACTGTTTCAATATATCTACCCTCTACTTAGAATATGAAGTATTACACTTTCACACAATTGCATGCCTGGGCTGTCTTTAGCCTGCCGCCCCTAATATAACACAGTGACATGTGGCTGCTTGTCAGTGACAAGGATAAAGCAAATTGTATGTACATATACACTGTTTGTAAGTGATGCCTGCTACAAAACTGCCTGTTGCCCCTGGATGTTCAAATTAGTATTTTTCCAACTGAAATTTATTTTGGGGGTTAGGTTGACCGGAGCCCCCCAATTGACCTTATAAGTGAGTGTGAATGTAAATAAATTTGCCATTGCTATGTTACTTCCTAATCTTATTACATTATGTTCAATTGGATTGATGATGATTGTATTTATACAATAATATCATATCGTGGTACCATTAAACAAAGAGAATGGTTATTTTAATGTCCTTGCATTTCTGTTGTCGTTTTACTAAAACCAAATGGATGGCTCTCTGTATCTGTACTATTTTCTTAAATCCATAATTCATGGTCTCCTTTGTGGCCTCTCTTCTAATCCAGTTGACAGGAATCATCATATGTGACTGAGAACTTTAAATTGTTTACAATGTGAAGTACAAATATATAACCACATCAATTCTGGATAACTACATGGTGACTGAGGGCATCTCTACAACATCAACATATTTCTTCACAAAGGTGAAAGATGAGCTCTACTTTATGACCTCAGTGGTACATTTGAAGATCACAAACAGCACTGGCCCCATAAGGCCAAGTCAAAGACAGGATATTCTAATTTTAGTTCAGCAGCCAATGGCTATTCAGATGTCTTGCTCCAGATACAGATGGGGTTGGATCAGGTTACGTGCTGGTGACATGAACAGTGTACGTGCAGAAATAAAGAGTGGATGGGGGGCTGCATTGGGCCTGTAGCACTGATCTACCCTTTATACTATATGTATATAGCCAAGCCCCATTCTTTACCTCTGTCACTGTAGGCACTGCTCATGTGATGTTACTTTCTTGAGATGGTCATGCATGCCGTTTTGTAACATGAATCCAAGCTCTGTCAAAGTGCATGACCTCACACATCATAAATTTGGGAACAGTAGTAAATCCACCATCTTTCTCTATGACCTTATGACAGAGCAGCACCATGCATGGGCAAAATGACCAGAGCTGAAAATGACCTGCCCAGTTCACACAGTTTTGTAGCAAACACACACTTTTATGACTTTGTGGTTTGCTCTCTTAGTCACGTTTGTCCAAAAATAAAAACAATGGCCCACTGTTTAACTTTTCAGTCATGGCCTATTTCTAATGATACTGTAGAACTTACAACTCAATACAATATTTGTGTAGCAGAGTATCCGTTCCTGTGACTCTGATGAATACAGCATGAGCAGACTGAGATTCAGCAGGAGTAAGTTTTCATTCTGGCACCTTGGAGCATTCATAGCAAAGTCATAACCAATCACAGATGCTTCTGAGGTTCCCACAAAGGCCAAAGCAGCACATACTATATCATTTGGCTTGGGGGCCTGAGGGAATGGTGTCACACACTGTGCACACGTTCACAAAGAGCAAGAGTGTAGCAATGAAAACAGCTTATTGCAGGAGGTGGAGGAGAGATCAGATCAGATAATTCTCTGAACTGGAGAGAGGACACAAAAATACACACGCACACACATGGACAAATGGCAGGTAGACCGATAATGAAGGTGAATGGATCATACACACACACACACACACACACACACGTATATTAAGAATTGCGATGAAAGTGTGCCAGGGCCAGGTTTTGGTGTGAGCTCTGGTGTCAGGTGTCATACAGATTCCCACATGGATTTGATCTGGACTACAGGGTCTCTAGCTCCCTGTCAACCTGCAGATCCTCATAATCCACAATGTCAACAGCAGTTGCCATGAACCGAGGGAACCCACTGTGTGTGCTTTAATTAAGTTTTAGTGCAGTGTCTTTACAGTTTGCTTAGCTTGTCCCCACTTCACCTACAGGTTTTAATGAGATATAATGATAAATAAACTCAGTGAACTCAAGTCACAGTAAAAAAAGGTGTAAATATCTAAATTAATAATGTCTTGTTTAATAAGTGCAGCCTCAAATTAATGTCAAAGGTTTGAGCTTGTAAAGCAATATTCATAAATAACACAATAACAAGTCGTTTTAGGTGTAAATAAATCTTTGTAAATATATTAAATGTAGAGAGATGTATGTTAGATAAAGAAAATGTAATCCCAGTCTCATCACTGAAGACTTAATATGATCATTACTCCTACATCGATTCTGCCACTTTGTGAAAACATTTTATTTCCCTTCCAATGCAAGAACAATGCAATTGTTCTTAGCAAACCTTTACAAAACTAGCAAAAAAAACATGTTTACATAATTACATGGTATTTCTTACTCAGCTGCACTAAAGAGCAGGATAAATAATGGAATAAATATTCCTGTTGCTTGGTCAGCAGCCTGGCTTTGGGTCATGTTTTCACTCTTCATGGTCAGCAGTGTTGGTATCAATCTCATCCTTGCTCTCATGGTCGTGAGAGACAGAGTTGTTGCCATGGTTGCCATGGTCACCCTGGTCACCGTGGGTATCATGTGCACCATGCTTACTCTGGTTGTCTGTATCATGATTCAGCTCTGCATATTCTACTGACCCCTGCTGATAAGGGACAAAAAAAGAAATGTGAGGCTCACTATCATTTAATAATAGAAGTAGCTGCAAAATTAGTCAAATAAAATAAAATAAATAGTAAAATAAATGGTTGCTTATATCAACAACCTGGTGTTTATTATATGACAAGTGGTTTACAACAATAAAATTTAAATGAGCAGCGTCTGCAGCTAACACTACAGTTTGTGTTCTGTTACCCAGGATATAAGGATTTTAGTTACCTGACTACAAACAATAAAAACGGACGCCACAGGGTTTCAGTTTACTGTACCGTGTTTGTCCATGAGATGTCACTCTGAGCAAAGACAAGAGATTCAAGTGTGCGTGCGTGTGTGTGTGTCAGTAGGCACACGTCTATTTGTAATACATGCATATGTGTGCGCTGCTACTTACAGCATCGGTCTTCTCCGGAACACCTGCAAAAACAAAGCCAGAGGACAAAATCAGGAGAAAGAAAGGGAGTCGGAGGAATAAAGGAGGGCTTGCAAACTCATCAGAAATCTGCTAAACAGCTACTGGCACCCAAAAAACTCACACACACACACACAAACAGATATATATTTCTTCACTTCTGCTGCATCATTGTGTGCATGATGACGTCGAAACTGGTAGGAGTTGTTGGGACATAATGAGTGAACAATGGACAATCAATTCCCTCTGGAGTCACCAAACAATGGAACGTGTTGCTCACTTAGACTTAACGGATGTACCCGCTGCTCGATGTGATTGTTGGAACAGGAAGTTCTCTTTGATGCAAGCAGGAAGTGGATACCTGGTGAATGGGCCGTCTGTTTTAATGGGACATTCTTTCACCAACAATGCAGATGTTTACAGTTTGTGCTGATCCTGTTTCCTGGTGTTTTTCTTTTCTTTTTTTTTTCAAATGTCAGCCAGTGGCCTAGTTTCTCTGATAGTGTAATGCCAGAGGGATTAGAATTAGGAGAAAGATGTTTGTCGGACCTTGCTGGGAGTTCCTCACTTCGCTGTACACGGTGTCTGTGCCCTTCTTCACTGGAGCTAACACGGGACAAAAACATGATTGTTTTAACTACTACAACAAAAGTAATAAAAATTGACTCCACAAAAGTTCAAACTCAGAGGCCGTTTCACCTCTGTTGGGATCAGCCTGTGGGGTCTTCACCTCTGTGTACTGGGGTTCTGCAGCGCTCACACTATTCTGGTCATCGGACTCTGCAGCACAACAGGATAATGTCAGACTCATTCTTTAATAAAAACATGATGCATGTCATTAAAAGGAGCATAGTCAGCTGACCAGAGCCTGATACATGTTCACTCCAAACACTCTTTCCCATCATGCCTGGTGTGACTACAGAGAGAGGACAAATGGCATCAGTGGCTGAATCGGTTTAAGATACTGCACAACTTTAATACTAAAACAGCACAGTAAACAGAGACAAGAAGAAAATCAGTCTACTCAAGCACAGTTCTTATTGTATGAGTCTGAGGCGTTACCATTCGTTGCCTCATTGACCTCTGCCTGGGTGAGACTCAGCCGCTCCACTTTGGTGCCGACTGACTTCCTAAGACGAGGTGGACACAAAAACACAATCAGCTTTTAAAACAGGAAGCTCTCTGGGTGTCACCATGCCTCACGTAACTCCGTAATTCACCTTTCGAATTTGCGATAAGAACAAGAGCAACGTGAACTCACACCGACAGCTCGCCTGCTCTTTTCCTTTTTAAGTGAAGGAGGCGTTTTCTGAAGGCGATAACAAGGATCAGGGCCAGCAGGAGCAGGATGCAGGAGAGCGCAATCAGACCTTTCTTCCATCCAGCCAACTTCACTGTGAACATGTGAATCAAACATATGGATGGGTTTTAATTACCGGTACACTTCAATAGTTCAATTAAAAAAAAGCAGATCTAAATAACGTTACCCTGTTTACAGTCAGAAAAATGTCGATGTTTAATGGTTCAGTGTGCATAAAATTTGTGGCATCTGTTACTGAAGTTGCGAACAACTGAATATCTCTCGTGTCATCTTCCTCTTGGGATACTGTTTATTGCCACTAAAAAAAACAAAAACAAACAAACAAAAAAACATACATTGTGGTTCGACCGGTCCAAGTTCTAACACACGTGTCAACACGCCTATGCCTGTGCATCAAATAGTGCAACACTGTTTCACTGTGAACTCGCCCACACAATTCTAACACCACAGGCTGACATGTATATGAAATCCAGGCCTCATGGAGAGTTCTGAAACTTACAGGCAGCAGCCTGTAGTCTGCCATAAGGGTTTGTTCAGTTTTGCAATATGTACATCAACGTTTTTCGTATATTGTGTACTCTGGAAACGTATAAATAAATATATATTTTGCATTTTTAGTGCAGGTGGATCATTTTGACCTGGTCAGAGGAACACATGCATGGCCATCGTTGCAGGTTTGAACTATAAGATGATACGTACCTCGGATCATAACAGTGTGACTCTGTTTGGTTTCGTTGGCGTGGTTGTTGCACACACAATAGTATCCCCCTTTGTGCTCTGCCTGGACGTTGTGTATAAGGTAGGATCCCTCCAGTTTCTTGGAGATCTGCGAATCGAGCGCACCCTCTGTCTCAGTGTGAAACCAGGTGAAGATGATGGGGGGAGTGCCTCTCTGAACAGAACAGCGGAGAGCCAGGTCCTGCCCTTCTGAGACATCCCCAACGCTGGGGATGGTGGAAAACAGTGGTTTTGAAACAGGTTCTGCAGGGAGAAGAATCTTCATTAGACCTGCAGTGTTTTTACAACCACTTAACTGATAGTGTTTTTGCATCCAACCAACCTATGATTTTTGTTGAATGGAGCAGCTGCTGGACCGATCCTGTCGCAGGAGGCTTGTGCTGACTGTTCTTCGCGTGGCAGATGAAGTTGTTTAAGTCGGCGCTCTTAAAGATGGCTGAGGAGTTGAAGATGGCCTGTTGCCCTGGCTTGCTCACCACCCTCTGCCCAATTAGTCCACCGGGGCCGCGCAGGATGTATGTGATGGGCAGGGTGCCGCTGTCACTGTGACAAAGCAGCTGGAAGTGCTTCCCCAACACAAGTGTCCCCCCTGCCACGCTCAGCACAGGCTTTGAAACAAGAACTGGGGACAAAGATGGCTGTCAGAGATAATTCTTTATTATATATATTCTATGATTAAACTCCTGACTTACCTTTGGCTTTAACAACAAGCGTTGGGCTTTCCTTTATAAAACTGTGTCCAAGAGAAGTAGCCTGGGCTTTACAGGTGTAGTTGCCGTTAGTATTTGGATGTGCCACAGTAATGTACGTCTCTGACGGGGTGACCTTGACGTTACGTTTGTAGATGGAGAACTGCATGACGTCACTGCTGATCCTCTCAGGAACATAAACGGAGACGGAGCAGGTCAGTTTGAATTGGTCGCCCTCAAAAATGTCTACGGGCTCCACCGTCAAGCGCGGCTTCGAAAACAGTTCTGTTGGTTTCAGACAGATGTGATATGACTTATTATTCAAAAACGTACACAGCACATTTCTTATCATAAACATAAAAGTACACTTTGAACAAAAGGTAAGAGTATATTTTTAATGCTAGACAGTCATTAAATTAAGGTCATTCAGTACTTGCCTTTGACTGTGATTGATTGATAGGTTTCTTTCTGCACATTGCCCCACTCTGCCTTGCACACCAGCTCGCCGGAGTCACCGTCTTGGGCTCTGAATCGGTGAAGGAGGCTCACTCGGGCTTTTTTGAGGATCCTCCTGTCCCTTGTCAGGAATACTTCAACATTATTCAGCTGCGTCACCACTTTACAGACCACCTCAATCAAATCACCCTCAAAGACATTCAGAGATGGCAGCACATTCATGATCGGAGAAATGTGGAGTCCTGCGAGGAAACAAGCCAGAGAGGTCGATCACAAAACCTACTTCGAGCCACAGGAACGTTTGTCAGTGATGTAACAACTCTTCTAATCACCTCTGACTATGACTAGAATCTCAACACTGGGGTTGGAGCGCCTGGTCCCAGAAACCAAATTGATCTCATAGTCGCAGAACAGGAAGTAGTCTCCAGCCTGTCTCAGCACCAGCGTGGTCTCTGATGAATTCCCAGTGGGTGCTACCTGCTTCATCTTCTGCGACTCTTCTTCATTTCTGAATCTTTGGAAAAAACGAAATATGAGGGATCCTTTTTCCTCCGGAGCACTGCAGGTGGCTACGAAGTTATCACCCTCGTATATTTTAGTCTTATTCAGATAGAAAACAGGCGTCTGCAGTCCTGAAAAAAGGAAATGATAATAAAGAACTCATCAAAATACCATGCCAAGAGGAATGTATTTTATTTTAAGTTGTGATCTCGAGCTTTACCCGTGACGTCGAGTTTTTGGCTGAAGCTGCTTTTGCTCTTGTCTCTGACTGTGACCCGGCAGTCATAACTTCCAGAGTCGGCTGCCCTGGCGGGGTTGAGCTCATAAATGACCTTGTCTTCCGTGGTGATGGTGGAGTGGATGGGAATGTCATCCCGTGTCAGCTGGAAAGTATGTGTCAGGTTCGGGATGTTGTCGTGACTGACGCTGACCTTGCAGTGCATGGTCACCGGCGTCCCGCTCTGAACCGTGCTGCTGGGCAGGATTGTGAGGCCAACGTTATCTATGATGTATACTGAAGATCCCAAAGTGACACAGAAACACAGAGATGCACAATTATTTAAAAAAAAAAAAAAGTTTATCCCTAATGTAAAACAACAACAACAAGTAAACAGAGAGGAGTACAGTGGCGCCACACTACAGGAAGTAGCAGTTTTTCTCACAGTAAAGGTCATCAGGTCATACCCTTGCCCACTATCCAGTCCACAGTGAGCCTGAGCTGCTGAAGGAAGGAAAAGCTTCAACAAACAGTATCTGACCCTTTCCTCCCACTGGGAGAGCATGTGTTGATTTATCGTTATTCAGCTCTACCTCAGCAACAACACTGTGTAACCTGTCTCACACAATCACGTAGTCAACACCCTCAAAGTGCTGCCATTAGTCTGGACAACTGGCTCACAGTGGCCAAGCAGCGTGAGAGAGGGCCGTCTTAATATTCCATACAGCTTTTTGGACAAGGATTTCAAAACACTGGAAAAGAACATTTTCCATATTTTTGGGAGCATAATCGAAAACATTTTCTTGTCTATTTCTTCAAATCTGAAGCGCTGTCCAGCAACTTGTTAGCTTAGCACAAATACTGGAAACAGTGGAAAACAACAGGCCCGAACAAAATAAATAAAAATCGATAAACATCTAGCTGAAACCGAGAGAAAATCCAGATGATAGAATTAGATAACAGAATTATATAATAAAAAAAATACTATGGGATTTTTACTAAGTTTGAAAACTATTAAAAACTTTAAGTTTGATCCAAACTCATGCTGATGTGATAGAAATGCCCAACTTCACACACAACCACTTAAAATGAATTGCATGAAGGATGATTTCATTAGCAGGGAGGCTGGTAGTGCATAGTAAAAATGCCCACTCTCTGCAAAAAATAACCACCAGAGGTATAAATAGCTCTCATGCTGAATACAACGAGGACTGAACAACCTCAAACTGTCTCAGGCAGAAACCTACTTAAGAAGATACACAGATCTACAGTACAGTACAGTAAGCAGTTGTACTTACACGACTGTCCCCTGGCACACTTTGCTGTAATGGGGAGAAAAACAGAATCAGGAAATTAGGTGTGACTGATGGAAATCTTTAACACAGCAATAGAGTGGGTCCTTACAGAAGTGTTGGATGGTGGTGAGGAGCACCAGCAGCATCAGGTCGGGGGGTCTGGAGTCCATCCTGAGTGATGGTGGCTCACCACTGTAGGATTAAAAACACAGCTACAAGAGGAACAACAATGCAGGGGCAACAAAGGGCAGTCAGAAGACCAGGGGAGGGCCATGGGAAGAGAGAGGTGGGGTGTGTAGATGACTAACCCTTGCTGTTTCAGTGCAGTGGGGGTGTTCCTCATCTTATCATACACACTCCTTGTGCTGCCTGATTGACCGACCAGGAAATGGCGGTTACTTCCTCAGGAATCGAGCATTTGCAATGTTTTTATTAGTGCGCATGGGAAGTGAAACCTCAACAAATGTTGCAGAGCCCTGAAGAAAACTTCTGACCTTGTAACTTTGGTTACCTCGAGTGGACTAAGTCTGAGAGGTTCTAATAATAATATGGAGGTAGCTGCTTCGAACTAAATAGTCCTCAACTGCTTAATAGAGATTAGACTGTTGTGTTGTCTACAAACCAATACAACACGCATCAGCCTAAAGGCTGCACACTACTTTACCAGGCCCCAAAGCCCACCTCTTCAATTGTTAATATCATCTGCAGTTTCTTTATGAGAACTACAGGGATTCCTACTGAGTAGTGATATTACATCTTATCCAGTATTGAAAAACACTATATGAAAACATATAGTGTTTTTAAAAACACCACCTATACCCCATGTTTAATCCTCACTCCGGGGATCAGCATTCTCTGGTTAAAGCTATGAGATGAAACTGTGAGCTACGGAGCCGCTGAATCATTTATAGGCCACAACCAAAGATCTTAGCAGCTGCCAGGTTTTAACTGCGGAGCATGTAGTGATGATTTATATATGATATGCATCTGCACAGAAATAGTTTTCAGAAGGTTTTAGGAGAGATGCAGAACATATGGGAATGTCAGGTTAAATCATTATGGCATAAGTCCTGTTGTTCATCAGTAGAAAATCAGGCATAAGAGCATTGTTGGATATGGATGACAGTTAGCGTCAATGTCTTCCCAATAGAAAGCCTCACTCCACTGAAGACCATGCAGTATATGTCCCGCAGTACCATATGGTAGTATCACACTACTACAGTGATTTTAGCTTTTGATGTCGCAGCTGCAAACATGTGCTCATATTTTAACCTAGAAAAAGTGGCTGCACTTGCATCTAAATTCTGCATCAACATAATGTGTGCGGTGTGTAGCGACTTGCAACACTCGCCTATGACCACTAAGAGGTGCTGAAGATTAACAAAAATGAAATATGCTCAAAAACTGTCATAATTTACCTGCACGTTTCTTTTTTTATTTCTTTCAAATTTGACAACTCAAATATGACAAAAACATGTTTTTCAAGCTATATGGAGGTGTAGTGTATCCTGTAGAGGCGCTGCAGAGATGACTTCCATAAAAGGTGTAACTGGTGTATCTCACCAATGCTTTAATACTGCAAACCACAAATGGGAGCAGTCAGACTATGCTTTTTTTTCTGCCTCAGGCAAAGGCAAGATGTTTGGGGTGGGTGGGGGATAAGAAGACGGGCATGCTAAAGAGAGTAAACTGTTTGGAAACAAGTGCAGTTCTTATAAGAAGCCTCTGAGGCTGCACGCTGCACCAGCAGTCCCTATTAGATATCCCGGTCAGATAAAGGCATGAAGGTCTGCTGAACATGCAAAAGGAAAGGAACAAAAAAAACATTTGGAAAACGAGGTCTCGCATTTTTTCTCATGTTTTGTTCTGAATACATAACAAAGTTAAAATACATGCATGCATTCATTTACTGTATTTACTGTAAGATGTGCATTGCCTCTCAAGGAGTGATTGATGGTGACCATGATTGCACCATTGACACTGTTGGGTCTCAGTGGGTCTGGAGTGCTGTTGTGATTTATGACTTTGCCCTGGGCACTATACTGCCAGCAAGGCTACCAAACAAGTTGTGGGTCTGCTACACACTGCATTATAGATCACAGTGAGTTAATAGCTATTCAGCTGTGCATAGATGTATGCATCTCATATAGTTTGATGAGACTGTAATAATGAAAAAGTGGGGAAATGAAAACAAAAATTTTCATGGAGTTTTCATCTCATCTAATGAAGGTCTGGGCCGCCGGTCAGTTTTAAAACCCAAATTTTTAAAACCAGGGGCCTTTTGGTGTGGAGTTTGTATGTTCTCCCTGTGTTTTCTCTGGCTTCGTCCTGCAGCCCAGATGGAATGAATCTCATCTGTGCTGCCTCTCATCTAATGGCTGCTGAGACTGGCTCCAGCTCCCCCAGGACCCTCAAAGAATAAGTGGTGTACATTATAGATAGATCAATTTAATGAATAACAATGACAATGATATGTAAACTTGAATGTAAAATGTATCTGTAGAGTTTTTACTCGACCCACAGTGAAATGTTGACTAAGCTGCTCTGCATGTTCTCCTGGCTGGTACAGTGTGTCCACAGTGAGTCCCTGCACCTTCCAACAGGCCAGGTGAACCAGAACTGGGACTAGTGTTGATGTGGGAAGACATAAAGGTGTATCTGCCTCTGGCGTGACATCCTGCACGAGGCAGGGAGCGTGTTGCTATGGGGCAAAGCTTTGAGGCTACCTGGCCTACACAACCTCACACACCCAGACGCAGCTCCATCTTTCTTTCACCAACTGTTACGTTGTAAGTGTCAGTGACGTTTCTGCCTCACAAATGTATTTAAATGAATGTAGTTTTTAGCGTCATCTGTTTTCCATGCTTCTTTTCCCCTGTTTACTTTCACATCAGGTTTTACATCATTTTTCTACCCAGGTCTGAAAGACTGTCTTTCTCTCTCTCTCTCTCTCTGTTGTCCTTGCTCCACCCACCACATGTCTCCAGAATCAATAATAAATGATCAGAGGGACTTGGCTGTGACAGGCTCTCTGCATCGACTCTCTCGGGGGTTACTGGGGGAGAATCAAGACAATGCTCCGGGTTCCAGGTACAGCAGCAGCTTTACAGTCAGACAGTGAGTGGGTTGGGGGTGTGGGGTGTGGGGGGTACAGAGGACAGTCATGCTCATTGTTCCGTACTGCAGCACATTAACAGTGAGCGCTCGTGGATGTGTGCTTCACTGCACAGCTGGCCCTCGAGGCTCCACTTGTCGCTCCTTGATACAGCACATGTACACATGGCGTGCAGTATGTGGACAGCTCCATCTGAACATCCACAGGGGGGCTGCTGCTCCGAGAAGCCTGATATGTGCCCAACCTCCACACGTGGATCCACCGGCTCGAACCGGAGCCTAATTCTTCTTCTTGTCCTTTTTTTTTTTTTTTTTGGTAGATCCACCCATTGTAAGTGTCCTTGAGCAACGATCTCCAGGGATGTTCTCCTGTTCTCCTGATGAGATTCAGAGGGAGGGAGAGGATCACAGCTGTGTCACTCTTAGAATATATTATGCAGGCATGAGAGAACATAAACACTAATTGCCCTGAAACTCCACCGGTTCTTATGACACCCCCCCACACACACACACACACACACACACTCATAACGGTTGCAAAAAGGGCCTTGGAGGCTGATCTGTGACCGAGTCGAAACAAACAACTGTTACCACTAATCCAAAATGATGGAAATCGGCCACTTGCGTTCATTTCAAGTATTCGTCTGAGGAATGTCATTATTTCATCCACCTTTGTTTCCTCCCCTGACAATATGTTGAGTACTTTCTCTTCACAAACCGAACATAGCATAAGAACAGGTGACCGAAAAATGCACTTTGGGTTTACATTACAGTCTCTGGCCACTGTTACCCAGCAGAGCGTGTCATTCATCATAAATGTGTTGGATAACTGACACATTAAAGTTAAAAAAAAATCAGCACAACGAATAAACAGAGAAGAGAAGCGCGTTGTGATCTGTCGTGCAGGATTGTTGTCAGTGTCGCAACCTCAGACGCGACAGAAGAAAGTGTTTGCTTAAAATCTTCTCTCCAGCTTAGATCGCACCTGTTGCCATGTGCTACTCCCACCGGCCGCTGCATTGTCAGCCGGTAAAGTTATCAACCCCTGATGGAGCAGGGGCCGCCTCAGTTAATCAGGATAGCTCTGATTAAAGCATGCATTTAACCTCAACACTTAACTCAGTTGAAACCCTGAGGTCCCTGCACAGCGGAGGGACATCTGGAGAACCCACTTGCAATCAATATGAACATTAGGTTCATTCACAGGATAAAGACAAAAGACCAACTCCTCTGTGCAATCACACTCCTCTGGCTCTGCCCGCCACTCATTTAGAGTTATAGAAACTGTAAAAGTATGTATATATGTGTGTGTGTGTATGTGTGTGTGTGTGGAGAGGAAGGTGTCTATTTCCACCTGCCTACCAGTGAAAGCGTCAGTTTCCAAAGTCTTACTGTCTGCCACCAGAAACAAAGACGTGTTTCATGACAGAAAAATACGGAAACTTTTCAGCTTTTGTTTGCTGTTGAAACGTCCCCTGCGAATATATATATATATATAGAGAAAACACCTGGAGGTACGAGCCATGGCATTTGGACTCAATAAGAGCCCAGTGTAAAAAGCAAAATACCAGCACACAAGAGAAAATCAGTTGGAGGAAAGTATCCTAAAAGTAAAAGTAGGGAAGTGGAGAGTAAGTCGGTGACTTAGCATGGAGCATTATATAACTCCAAGCCTTTGCTGGCATTGACCTTTACGAGAGAACGAGTCTCATTTGGCAGGAATGCTAATTAAGCGGGGAAAAAAAAACAACTTTATGCACATTAATTTAAAATTGATGTTCAAGGCTCAGAGTTGCCTTTTGCCACCTCCTGGCAAACAAATTTCTGAAAAATGGCCTTATTTTTAGCATTTATTTCAGTGGAGCATAAATGATTTTGTACTGAAACCGTGTATCTCATAATAAAACAGGTCAATCAAAGAAAAACTCACTTACTTTCTGTCACTAAGCCCCTGTCACCGTTATCCAGAAGTGACTGCAGGAGAGCAATTTAATACCCAACCCATTAGGGTCTTAAGAAAAATATTCTCACAATGGTTTCCCAAGAATTGACTGATGGAGCTCTTGTGGGAACCTCTATGGACATTATATAAGGGTTGGTCACAAAACTGCTGAATCGGTTGTTTAGTGTGTTTAATAAAAAAAAAAACACACAAAGTAACTGTAGTGTCAAAGGCAACACTCTCTTCAAACACACCTGATGGAATAAAATAAACTGTTGCCAGTTTCCAATTGGGAAACTCCAACAAGTGGAAAGTGGCAAGTGCTGTTATCTAGTCAGTCGCTCAGTCAGTCAAAGAGCAGGTAATAATAATAGAAGAATAATAATAAGAAGAAACACCTTTAATCGTCCCACACGGAGAAATTAATTTTCTATACATGCATAGTACACAACATACAGTTAGTACAAACGATTGACATGCACATGCAGAGCAGAAGGCTACACCATGAAGAGCGCCCGGGGAGCAAGTTCAGGGGGTTAAGGGCCAAGGGCCAACCACACACCAACCACACACCACAAACTAGTGTCAGTGTTACTGTGTGCATCAAAACACTGGACAATAGGACTCCTCCAGACCTTGGCAGAGTGAGTGTTGAGGCATTAAATGTGCTATGTCGGTGTTGAAATGTTACTTCAACAGCCTCTCAGATGTGACCTAAGCGAGACACGCTGCATTCCGTCTATTCATTCCCCCTCTGCCAGGAACATTTACAGCAAGGAGGCCAGACAGCAAAGTATGTGCAAAGTGACCTTGGTGCTGGTTGGTGGTGGAGCCACGCACTATTTGAAAAATGACAGAGATTTTCTTTTTAAAGAATGATAGAGAAAAAGAAGTCACCAGAAAATAAAGAAACTGTAACCATAGTAACAGCGCTTCGACTAATGAGGATGCCGTGCGATGGCCTGTCTACCTTTTACTTTGAATGACAGCTGGCTGAAAAGATGGGATTGAATTCCTTTGATTTCAGCATTTAATAGGACCAACCAGTAGGGAAAAAACACAGTGTGGTAAATGTGGTAAAAGCCACATCTGTAACCATGGTTGTCAGCTGGAATGTACAAACTTCTTAAGTGTTACGAAACTAAACTATTTGTCTGCATATTGCTGAAGTGTGGCGTTGGCAACAATGTTCATTTTAATTTTCAAACAGTTTTTCTCAATGTAATTTACGTAGCAAATATGATACAAATGGTTTTAAAGGGTTAACTTGAGTTAACTAAATGCATCGTGTGTGTATGTGAGGTTTGGGAAAAGCTTTTTTTTTCATCTGATACAATTAACAATTTGCTATCACATTTGCATAACAAATAAACCAAGGGACCATTATGAAAGTCCCATTAGTGAAGTGTAAAGCATGTGAAACCAGTAGGGATGCAATAGAAGCATGTAGAGAAACATGAAGTCAAAGAAAAGGGAGCTTTGGACAGATCTATGCCAAAAGTAGTCTTTGCTCTCAGATGCTCCTGTCAAAGCCCATGCTGACACACCTCAGAGGGGAGGACGCTGCCTTCACTGGGGTCTTTTAACCGCAGCGAAGCACAGGGACCTTCACACGCAGCTCAGATTTGGTCGCCACAAAGAGGCCTGTTGGCACAGGGGGCCATGTGGGAGGGAGGCAGAACAAAGCTGGCACATGCTGCGTTGGCTCCCAATTAACTCGAGAAAACTCTCATTGTCTTAAATCACTGACACTTCTCTTTGTGCCATCCTAAAGCACCCCACGAGACCACCTCAACACCCACATGAAGGTTTCATCCTACCCCTTTTTAATATCTGACATTTATGAGTGTGGCTGCATGTCTAATCTATCTATCTATCTATCTATCTATCTATCTATCTATCTATCTATCTATCTATCTATCTATCTATCTATCTATCTATCTATCTATCTATCTATCTATCTATCTATCTATCTATCTATCTATCTATCTATCTATCTATCTATCTATCTATCTATCTATCTATCTATCTATCTATCTATCTATCTATCTATCTATCTATCTATCTATCTATCTATCTATCTATCTATCTATCTATCTATCTATCTATCTATCTATCTATCTATCTATCTATCTATCTATCTATCTATCTATCTATCTATCTATCTATCTATCTATCTATCTATCTATCTATCTATCTATCTATCTATCTATCTATCTATCTATCTATCTATCTATCTATCTATCTATCTATCTATCTATCTATCTATCTATCTATCTATCTATCTATCTATCTATCTATCTATCTATCTATCTATCTATCTATCTATCTATCTATCTATCTATCTATCTATCTATCTATCTATCTATCTATCTATCTATCTATCTATCTATCTATCTATCTATCTATCTATCTATCTATCTATCTATCTATCTATCTATCTATCTATCTATCTATCTATCTATCTATCTATCTATCTATCTATCTATCTATCTATCTATCTATCTATCTATCTATCTATCTATCTATCTATCTATCTATCTATCTATCTATCTATCTATCTATCTATCTATCTATCTATCTATCTATCTATCTATCTATCTATCTATCTATCTATCTATCTATCTATCAAACACCTGACATCCACAGTTCTTTATTTCTATTTGATACTGGCACATAAACAACACACTGCAGTAACCACGGTGTGCACAGTCCTCATATTCAGGATGGATCTAGACAGATAAGAAGCCTGACTGAACACGGTTTTCCGTATGCAACCAACTGCTCTATATTCCACTGTTGCAATGCACCACCTGCTCCATTCGTGCTCATCGACGTCAGCTGATCATTTTCGGACTATGAGAGAGAAGAAATGCATTTTCCCTGAAGTGCAGGCCCACATAAACATTCACAACAAATCCTTCATAACCCGCCCTCCTCATCCTGGTCCAGTCCAGCTCTGCAACGGTTAACGAGCTCGGCCCATTTAATGTCTCAGTGTGTGTGAGTGTGTGAGAGAGGGGGCAAGAGAGCGATCGAGAGAGAGAGAGGGAGAGAGAGAGCGAAAGCAGTGGTTCACAGCTCATGTAAAGAATCACAGGTCATCAGGAGTTGACTCGCTGCACCTGCTTAAAAAATCCAACCTCCTCCATACAACATTAAAGATGCTGCTGCCTGCTGCTGTTATAGCAAAGATTACAGCATCCAGTGCTTCTAATTAATCCTCTTCGACATATATGAACATATAGAGCGCACCCACCCGTGCATTGTCAATAAGCAGATATGCAAAGTAATAACAAGGATGTGAGTTGCAAGGAGTGGATGTGTTGCAATCAAAGGGAGAAGGTGGAACCATGTGGGGAGAAATGACTGCAGTTTACCCATCACCTGATATTTCTTACTGTTCAATGGATAATAATGGTCATTATTCAGAGCACCTGCCTTTTACCTGGCCTGACCGCAACAATAAACAGCCACAAGTAGGCGTATGTGTGCGCACACCTGACACATGTGTGTGTGTGTGTGTGTGTGTGTGGGTGAAAATGACCACAGTCTCATGAACGTAGTAACTCAGGGGGAACAAAAAAAATGCTGAGCGCTTACCACACTCAATATTTCAGATGGACTTTAAAGGTGCTGTTCTGGCCACGGGCCACAGCCCTTATTATTTGTGATACCGCAGTGCTTCATGAAAGTGGGGGGAAAAAAAGAAAAAAAGAAAAAAAGGAAAAGCAGTAAACGAAAACAAGAAAAGAGATGTCGAGCTTAAAATTGTGGGCAGCTCAGAGAGAGAGAGAGGCTCAGATATTACTGAGATAAAGACGTTCAAGGAAAACAAACCTCTCGCTGTGCGGCTGGTAATTACTGTATGAGATACTGCAAAACATATATATGGCTCGACCCCCCCACCCCCCTCCCCCCACCACCACTCACCTACACTGACGCAGAAAGGCCAGAGACAAAGGAACATCCTGGCATTTACCTACAGGTCTGTCACTCTGACATTAACACAGCTTTAAACTCAGCGTGATGAAAAGAGCACAACAGTCATCTTCCCACGGCGGACGTATAACAGGATACTGATTAGAGCAGAGAATAAAAACATATAATCCCTCTGGTTTCAATTATGGGATTTAATTATAGAAACAGCAGAGCGCACTCGTTTCAAGCCAAATATATGTATATGGAATGACTCAAGGGGAAATCTATCCAAAGTAATGCAGAGGCAGGAACAATGTGCCAGGGTTTGCTGCTTTACACTTGCAGATCTACAGTCAGATCTAGTTGTGTTATTTTTGAGGATATGACGTTTTCTCAAGTTTGTTCCCGAAATTGGCTGAAGCTAAATCCTCTGACTCCGACTTGACTCCTACCGTTCGACAGTCCAGATTCAGGAATCAGCAGAATTAATTATCAGGATAATTCATTATATGCAGCCAACTTAACAACGTCCAAACAGTGTAAAGGAGAACAGGGATCGGGAGCCGGAGTTGTTGCAGAAGAAAGAGCGAGGGTTTAGAGCAGCAGCTTTCTCTCACAGTGCAGACAAAGCACTGCATCGGATGATAAACTGACTCCTGAGCTGAATTATTTATAATAAGTGCTTTCCTTCTGAAGAACAGGGATCAGCGCTCTACAGGGGGTCCTCTGTGCAGCCGGTGTTCTGGAAAACTCCAACAACACTAATTTGTTCAGTTGCAATTCCGATGTCCCGGCCTGACTTTGTAAAGCGTTATTGCATCAGTGGAACTGAAACCATTCTAATGAAACCGCGTCACCGCGCTACAGAGGCAGCGTTTACAGCACTTTGGGGCTGAAATGCAAACGAGGTGAGGGTTCGCTTCAGTGTTGCCGCACCAGTGACTCGAAATGCACCCAAGCTTTTGATTTGATTCATTTCAGCGGGGACAGGTGTTGAATTTGGCTGTCACCTCAGCCCCGGTGCCAAACAAAACAATGGAGAACAACTGCGAATATTATCACACTGAACATAATCAGCCTGTAGTAAACAGAAACATGCTGGTAGAAATGAAACCGATATGATGATGGCTAAAAACTGTCATTTAAACTTTAACAAGGTTTTTGTCTGGATCGGCTTTCACGGCATTCCGACACGATTCCCAGTATTCAGTGTTTGGATATCCCAAACATTGAATAATATTTGGATATACTGTATCCAAACATGTCCTTTTCTTTAGGTATTTACAAAATCATTGTAAGTTCTCAAGGTACTGGAGTTTAAAATTGTGCTTCGACGCAGACATGGTGCACTGTTTCTCTTCCTTTTGTGAGAGGTCATGAAAATGTAATAAATCCAATATTATCACCACCTCCTCTGAAAGTCCTCCAGACACCTCTGACATCAGCTCTCTCCCTGTGCTGTGCTCATAGCAGACCACATGTGAGCTGTCAGTGAGACGTCCCCTTTAAGTAAACAGCCTCGTGTTTTCCCCTGCTCCGATCCAACACTTAAAATGCATGTAGTGAGGTGATGGGAAACAAAGATGGACCTGGACTGTGTTTCTCTTATTCCCACACCTTGCTTGAAAATGACACAACTCCAGCCAAGAGCAGAAATGAGGAGTGTGTGACCCAAACACCGGCGGGCAAACCCCTGCTGGCTCCAGCTCAGGTGTGAGTTCACAGAGACGTCCGGCACGGAGTAGAAAGAGCTGAGAGGAAGTGAGCGGGCTCCCCCCTGAACAGCCCAGTGCACGGAAGCATGGAGCAGCCTCACTCTGACACACACACACACACCTTCCTGTGGGACACGCTTACAAGACCCCCCGTCAAACCAGACCCATAGTTTCCAAACTCTGTAATGTTTCTTTTAATGTCTCTATTTATTTTTTGTCTCAATCTTTAAGTTGACTACCCTGACCAACACAACAACACAACTTTATCTCTGTTTATGAAAAGCACTTCCACTGTTGACTGACACTCAATTAAATGCAGGCAGAAAGATGGATGGATGGATGGATGGATGGATGGATGGATGGATGGATGGATGGATGGATGGATGGACGTATCTCAAGTAACAACCTATTAAATTTGACGAAAATCCATCCTGTATTCGTTTCCTGTTTGGAAAAACTTCAGCATTAAGAATCAATCATGATGCAGTGACTCAAGGTCGCATGAGAGGTTGGTGGATGATTCATACATTTGTTGACACAGGAACTGAAATTGAATTTTCGCTGAAGCACAAAAGGACAAATAAGCAAATAAACCTGCCAGAAACCCCACAGGTCCTTTTCTCAACCTGTCACCAAACATGTGGAAGCAAACTGTGACTGACAGATTACAGATTCATCTTAACCCAGGTGACACCCGCCATAATCACATGTTGTGCGTGGCACAAAAAGGACAAGCACGTAAAAACACTCTGAATTATTAAAATACAGAGACAGACAATGTCAAAGTACAGGCTTAGATCAAAAACACACATGGCTAAGGAACGCTCGCCACAGGGCCACAACACAATCTGGCAAATACACACACACACACACACATATAGTATAGAGTTAGTGTAGTATATATGGTAATGTCTGTATATGTCTATTTAGTCTATTTATTTGTTTCTATGTGTGCGTGTGTGTATAGTGATCATATTTTTTTCTTGCCCAAAGGCTGCTGGTCTGTTTGTGTTGACGAATACAGGATATAAATTCTCCTCAGCTCTCAGGAGGAAGGCTCACTCCGGTGCTGCGGCTCCATGTCATCCAACACTGCAGGCACTGTGGAGTGAGCCAGTGCTCCTGTGGATGCTGGCAGCTGTAGGACTCCTCCAGGAATGCTTCAGTTACACAACAGTGAAGGTTGTGTTACCTGCAGAGTCAGACCCGTGAAGGATCAATAGGGCAGGGAACTCTTTCGGGTTCTCTTTCATGTACTTAAGGCCCAAAGATGCAAATACAGCTGTTTTTTTTTTTGTTTTGTTTTTTTTAGAAATACCTGCTATAGCTACAGGGGAAAAAACAATAAAAACTGAGAAAGGTAGTCTGAGCAAAAGTATGGTACATGAGCCTTTGGGAGAGAAGCTGGGTTTTGAAACATGAATATGATCCTTGGAAAAGGAGGTGAGCCTGGCTACTGTACATCATGACCATCCATATCCAACAATGCTGAGTCATCAGAAACCTCAAACAGTTCAATAAGTCAAGTCAGGGACTCTGTACTTACACACTATCTTTGTGGCTGAATTCCAATGAGAGCAATCTTTCCTTATTAAAAAGAGCAGGCATGGTTGTAGTCATATAAATAATTACTGCAGTGTTTGTCTTTGGAGCATTTCTACAGAACTTGCACATCATGCTGGGGGTCATCATGCCATGAACAGTGGGCTGCAAGGAGTTGTACTGGAAACATCTTGTGATGTTTAGGCCACAGGCCTGAGTTATTATGCAAAGATGTTGTTTGCAGACTTGAAGCAGCTCCTCCAACGATCTGATGCAGACTGCAGTAATACTCTCCCACCATGCATAATGCAAAAGCCAAATTTAATAACAATGGAGACAGAATGACACGTTAAGACCCAGATCATCATCCACTGTTAGAAAAACAAGAGAGGGAAGTATGAGATCTCTCCACTGTCGCTGACTCTGACCCCCTGTCAATTTACTCTGGCTCACATACTACAATTACTTCATCTGTGAAAACGAAAAACAAAAAACAATGCCCTTACTCACAGACCTAATGCTTATCAGGACAGAAAAGGGAGATGTTACTGCGGAGAGCTACAACAGCAAGTATCATTAGGAGTGAAATTACTATTAAATGGTGATTTGAAGCAGAAAAAAATGCTCAGTCCAACAGGAGGTTGCTGACAGACGGTAGAGAGAAATGCGACTGTGAGGAAACACTTCATTAGCAGAAGGGAGAAAACCAGAGAAAAAAGCAGAACTAAATGCAAATGAATGGGTGGACTCCACTGACCTCAAAGTCGTCTACTGCAACAGTGCAAATGTGCAAATGACTCATTTTTTTTTGGGGGGGGGGGGGGGGTGTCTGCGTTCGCCTGGTCAGGTCGACCTTCACTTTGATTTGCTCATTAGGTATTATTTTGTCTGTTTACTCCTGGCTCAGGTTCATCAGCCAGCCATTTCCCATAATGCACCACACCCACCTAAGTCCTGACCGTTTGCTCCACCACCTGCCTGCTCATCCTGCAGCTCCTCAGCCTCCCTCGCCTCGCATCATTAGCAGATTTTACAGGTTACTGTGTTGGTTTCTCAGTGTGTGTTCTGCAATCCAGTCCATCAAACGCCATTTACTTTCTTTCTATAAAAGAAGAAAATTGAAAAAAGAAGTTGCTCAGAATTGTCCGTCTGGGTGGAATATTGTCTTTGGCTAAAATTAGTATAAGAACAGGTGGCATATTAAACAAGAAACATAAAATACTCGTGGAAACAAGATGCCATTGAGATCAAGGTTTAGATTATGCCTGTAGTAATTAAAACAGCTTCACTAAAAAAACATCTTGCGGTTGTTACCTTCCTTTTTTTCGACAATTAAAATATTCACATATAGCCTCATATCCTCACAGTAACACACTGACACAGTCATATTTTTGTCACTCCCTAACAGAAAGCCATCAACCCTGTTTTCATTACAAGCACTAATTGCACATTAACACTATAGCATGTATTACTGTCACGCAGCTCGCGCTCCTGTATCACAAAACTCAAGATCCATCTGGTGCTTGACCCCTGAGGCAATCAAACAAACATGACCTCAATCTCTCTTTCGGTTACGCCTTGGCATCCGCTGACAAGCCACCTGCTTAACCTACTGCTAATTTGACACTCTTTGTGGAGAGGATGGATGTGCATTTGAAAGCCAGCTGACAAGACACTCCCAGCATTTCACTGTGCACTATTGTTATGCAAAACCTCTCATGGCCTCAAGCTATAATCGGAAAAAATATTCACACCGAGTTGCATTTGAAGGCATGTGAATGCAGCATGGGGAAGGCAGTACCAGTGGGGGTTGATTCTGTACTGGTGTCTGCTGGGGAAACGCTCTGATTCGGTGTGTGTTATACATCAGTGCATGAGGGAAATAATCCGACACTAACTTGGCTTCTAAGTGAATTCACCGGGCTTCTGATCAGATGCCGTCGTCCTGCAGAAGAGCTTCCCTTGATCTTAACACCGTTCATGTCTTTTCCCTCTCCTCCTTTTAGCCTCATCTTCAACCGCTGCCGAAGGTCACGAGTACGGAGCCGAAGCTGATCACGCTTTATGTGTCAGGGAAACAGAGAATTGTCATTATTCATGAACGTGCAGCAGTGAGAATCGCGTCTCTGGGCTCCACACGCATCAGTAGAACGGGAAAATCCCGGAGGAGCTGAGTTCAAAGCCATCAGCCGCCCCATGTGGGACCACGTCTGAGATTTCTGAGCTGCTTTTCTGCCAGTGTACGTACACGTCCTGTGTGTCAGTAATATTTCATAAGGATGAAGGTATGAGAGGGCGTCGAAATTCCATCATGGTCAATAGAAGCTGAATTGGTTTTAAATTCCTTTGAGATTTTTGATTCCAGTATTTGAGCGTGTTGGTTTTTATACTCGATGCACGCTCTTGCAGAAACACAGACATGACCATGAACCAGTACCACATCAATTTTACCAAACATATTAGAAAAGACTTTTCCAACACAGTCACTATCACTACAACACATCCCCTGAAATAATGTTAAAATTATCATCCAATACAACCAATTTGAACAATTTAATTGTTAAATCTTTTAATCAAGGAAATATTTAAGAATTTCTGAAATATTCTTATTTGAATTGAAAGTGAATATGAGAATCCCAGAGAGTTGAACTATTCCTTTACAGTTTGGTTAAGCTGTCAAAGTTGGGAAAAATGTCTGTTATCTAAAATGTCCAAAACTCGACATGACACCTTGACTGTCGAGGCTACATCCAAGGCCACTTCATCACAGAACTCATCATAGCAGTGGTTTTATAAATTCCCTGCATATATGCTAATGTGTGTCCTGATTTATACCAGTTAATATCACAATCCCGTCTTATTTGATTAAATGTAGTTTCTGCCCATTCAGTATTACAAACTGTTGCAGTGCAGATAAACAGCAAACCAGGAAGTCTAATTAGAAGACTTTTCAAAACGAGCATCTTCTCTCGCCTCCTCTCGCAGGGTGTCAATTATCTTGCTGCCTCACACCAACTTTTTGTTGAATAATATTTCCGCCCATTTCTTTGCTTTATGAACAGTTCACTGGAAGGAGAGATAAGAAATATCTGAAGAGACTTCACAGGAAATAAGAGGAAATAAGTGGAGGAGACACAAAGCAGAAACCCACATGCTGCTAAGGGGTCTCGGCACACCCCTGAATTTATGTATGACACGACGTATAACAGGAAAGAATGATTTAATCAATATTTAACTGGGCGTTCAAGACATCACAGATTCACTGCTGACTGTACGTGCGTGTTACATATTCATATATTCAGTGTCTTATTTTGAGGCGCAGAACAGGGTGACGGGGGGGGGGGGGGGGGGGGGGGGCGGTGACACGTCACTGAATAGTAGGGTTGATGTAATGTCACGACCTTACAGTGAATTCTTCTTTAACGACCCTCCACCAATTCAGACTATGGCTTTTTGTCCAGCCTTCATGCATGCCTTGATGCATGATATTTTATATACACACACACACACACACACACACACACACACACACACACACACACATATAATATCTCTCTCCTCTCTCTCTCTCTCACACACACACACATATATTCCTCTTCCTCTATAATTAGAGGCTATGTGTAAAATAACGAGCTACCTCGTCGAGTGTCCCATTAACAGTTGTCTCAGAAGGTTTGACATTTACTGAACTCCCTCTATGTCGAACTTAGTGTGCGCTCTCTGTCTTTCTCTGTAGGCTCAGCGGGTTTAAAGCATGGCCCATGCCTGGGACAGTATCTACCCCAGTATGTACTCCACACGTACTGTATATAGTGGGACATATACAATAGGATAAATATTCCACCTGTCCTAGCCTGTTAGAGCTGGCAACAGGAGGCAGAGACAGAAAAACAAGGAGAAAGTGACCAAAGGGTGGGGCGAGCTAGCTGAGTGTATCAGACAGATGGTGATGAGCAGGGAGGGGATTTGATCTGCAGCAGGCTAAAAGCAGACGCAGTGGCTGAGTGGGTGATGGGGATGGGGATAGGGGGGTTGGGTGGGTGGGGTTGAATTCAGGTTAATCCCTCTATAGTGTCATCTGTACTATCAAATCTGAAGGACACATAATGTATTAATAAAATTATATGTTATTCTATGATAAAAACATCACTGTATAATTGTATATATACTTGTGTCAATACTGACACATCTGGTTGTGTGTCATTAATGTTTTGGTGCTGGACGTTGATAATACCTATACAATTATGCAATGCACTGCTGCTAACTGTGGCACAGGTAATCACAGTGCACTCAAGGGTTTTACCAGACACTATTCCTAATGTGTGTGGCATTTAGAGAACGGTTGCTCGATTGAACACAGCTTAGTTTTTTTATTTTTTTTTTTAAGGAAGCACATTAGCTTTACTGGCAGGTCAGGAAAACCCTCAATGCTCTATTTGTGCAGAAGTCTATGAAATCACAGCTGCTCCATATGTCTGCAGGGCTTTAATCATCCTACCCCTCCTGTTTGCCTCAGTGTTTGTCAAAGCTCATTTTAATCATGTAAAGCAACAGATGAACGGTGGAAACTGCCTCATTGCATGATGTGTATTTACTCTGCATACAGCGCTGAGGTTGTGGCCATATGCTGCGGCTCACCAGGCTACACTGTCTTTCATTGCAGTAATTCACACTGGGGAGTCATGGGTGGTAGAAAATGGGGTAGACAGGATTACTCCATTCACCTGTGTCTCCTCCTTCCCTCCAGATGTCACGATGGAATGACACAGCTGTTTGATGCAAATGCTCCTCCTCCTCCCTCACCGCTCAGATTTGTTCTTTTAAACCCCCACCCGCTCCATGATTACAGTTTGTCACCCTCCTGATCATGTGCTTCGCTTACAAGTCTTTTTTTTTTTTACTTTACTATTATTCTGTGGACAGAACTGAAGATGGATTTTTGTGTTGGTGAACTGAAGCAGTGTTCAGGAGATGTGGCTCTGGTAAATAACAGCAAATAGCAGATCATTTCCACCTGGAGAGAGTTATAGTCCAATGATGCAAAAACTAAAAGAATGTATAACAGTTAAGTAATGAAAAATTCAAATCAAATAATGATTTTTATAATGATGCATTTCCTTGGAAACTTGCATGTAAATAATTGCTCATTAAATCACCACAGCAAACGTGTATCATCATTTTCCCCAGGACACGCCGACGAAATAATTGAGAAAATATTATAAAAACAAGTCAGAGGAGACTCAGCTTTTACCAAGAGTTAACAGCAATTTGGATACAACCACATAATTAGTCTCTGTAGAGACTTGGCTTAAAGTAAGACATAAAACACAAACCTCAACCAAATCAAAAAATGTGTGTTTTTATCATATGAACTAAGCACTTGCAGTTCAAATATGAGCACACACACAAGCAAGACAATGAATGATGGATAAACACACACACACACACACTTTAACTAGACAAAGATAAAAGATCAAGGGTGATCTCCACATCTCAGAGTACAGATCCTACCACCAGTGGGATTATCACGTTGAGTGATATTTGATAAGTACTGAACCTGCTGAAGAGAAATCCATGTATTGGTGTCACCTGACCTGAGCAGCACCTCTGCTCTGTGTGACAGGCCTCGTGTGTGATTTATAGTTTGGTTATGAGAGAACACACTGGTCAGCTGGATAAAGGTTACAGCTCAAAATGAGACTTCTCCTGACATCGGCTGACATTTGAATTCAATTCACCAGTTATTATTATATCAGCTATAAATAAGAATGTATTCCTTTTCAGTGTGAACGATCAGAACATCGACAAAAATCGGACAAGGTGCTTAACTTTCAGTGGACTGTGGTTCCTCTCCATAGATTCAGCCACACTGTGTACTGTAAGATCACACGGTGCAGCCATTGTAGTGAACACAGCGAAACAGAGGCGGTAGAATGGCATTGATGATCAAGGGTGAGGACTCAGCATTACCACTGGCTGCTTTTAGAAAGCCTTTACAAAGCAGTCTGATGCTGCAGCATCCAAATCAATGCTGATTTAGTCGAATAAAAAAAACAAAACAGCAAATGACCATATTATCTGTTTTAACTGATGGCGATTTACGTCTTCGCAGAAGTCATGCACCTGCTACATGTCCAACATGAGTCAGCCGGTGTGAGCAATGTGCAGGCTATGTAGCGGGATGAGTTGGTGCACGGTGACTGGAGGTGTGACATCTTTCATTGTGACAGTACAGATCCTGTTAGCGTCCACTACTGCACCATCAGCAGCACTGGTAACTCTGGGGGATGGGCTTGCCAATAGACGATTAATCTCTTCTTAATGAACCATATCAATAATGTAGAGGATCGCCAAGCAATTTAGGCAACAATGTGGTCCATTTGCAGCTCTTTGCAATTCGATTTTAATCTTGTAGTGTTGCCATTACCAGTTTAGTGGAGTCTGAAAAGCACAGCACAGCGTCAGAAACTGTAACTGTACTGATGGTAATGTTGATAATATTCATCTTGATACTTGGCGCACATTTCGAATGTCTAGCAAAAGTCACCACTGCCGCGGTGTCCTAATTTCTGATGATCCCATAATCTCCCAAATATCAGCCCGACAGCGGGAACATGAACTCACTGCGTTTTTGGCATTAGAGCTGGATAAAGCATCAAATCCTGATAAGGCCAAACTTAGACTCATTAACAAAAAAAAAACCCTCATGATTTAAGAATTAAAGATGCTGCTGCTACTACACTTAGCTGGAATTTGACCAAGAGCAAAGAAAAATGAAAAGTCAACCGACTTCACTGTGGCTGGGTCCAGAAAACTCCTCACTGTGAAATTCAGCGTGAAGAATTTAAAAAGACATTTCGGTTTGGTGAACCAAATGGGGCACTAAATCATTCATCTAAATCAACGGTCCAGTTTTTGCAGCACCTTCAATGCGCAGTATCGGCATCTCATCTCTGTTGGATCACTATTTTGCTCTCAGTGTATTATTCTTCCCACAGGCCTCTTGTGGTTTGTTCTGATCATTTTGCTAGATGATGATCTTGTTGGCCAAATGTCGGGTGATGCTTTGAATTGCTTGTTAGCCGTTTGCCCATCTCATCATTCCCTCTCTATCAGGGGACTCATATTTCACGACTAAGGTCTTTGTGATTGTTCCGGTACCTTTACCACATCTGCCAGTCTATAACTTACATCTCACACCCCCCCCCCCCCCCCCCCCCCCCCCCCCCCCCCACATCTCACACCCCCCCCCCCACCCCCACCTTCCCTCCCCTGCTGACTCATAAAACACCGGTGAGAGGTGGTGCGGCTTCGAGGTGTGGCAGGCCATAAAAGTCTGCGGCCAGCCGATGATAATGTCCTCACCAATACACTGGGCCCCATCAGGCTTGTTTTATAACCATACTGTGTGGGGCACGTGCAAACACACTAACACACACTGTGCAAATGGTCAGGTGCTGCAGCTTGCAGAGCCAAAACAAACACATTTGCACATCGGGAAGGATGAAATGGTGAATAGTACACAAAGGTAAAAAAACAAAACAAACACACACATATTCTCACACAAGTCCCTTCACTAAAATGTTACGGCTCAGTGTTGAGAAGCTGTGCATCGTGCATTTGTGCAGAGAAATCCAAAATGGCTAACTTCCTGTTGAGCTTGGGGGATGGCTAAAAAAAAAAACTGGCTGATACATATGGTACATCTAGGACAATTTGCAAGTACCCATATGGTGCATGTTATTCCCTGCTTTGTTTGGACGTATTCATTTTTAATAACTCGTTCTCTCTCTGTGCACACCCCATTCTGCTGTGTAATTTCCTCCACAGTTGCCACATTTCACTACATTATTACTCCACTTCCTCAGTAGGCACGTTCAACTTTGCACAGCCACATCTCTATTTTTCCTTGCAGCACTGGCTAACAGTGTGGGAGCATCTCTGACAGTTACAGCACCTCAGGGTGGGAGGAACAGACAGTATGCTCTTACACTAAAGCTCCGAAATCCCACTGTTACTTTTCCAAGAACGCCGTCCTTATCTCCAGACGTACAGATGGACTATTGACTTTTTCTCTCCTCCTAAATGCCTGCTGTCTGACTCCAATACCTTACGGATTTATGACAGCTGACATCTGTTTTGTTGCATAACCACTGGATGCCTTTAATGGCCCAGTATTTCCTTTCCCGTTTTCTTTACAGTCTTATAATTATTCCAAGTGTTTTCAGATTGGTGGGCATATAGCCAAACTCCAAACCCCTTTGCACTCACCAGATTAGGAATCACAAAACATGTGTCAGATCAATGCACATTACTAATAAAGCAGTTTAAGTTTTATATTTGAACCCGTGCAAAGTTTCACAAGTTTCCAAGCAACCTCGAAGCCTCTGGAGAATATGATTCATTTTCGTGGAGACAAATAATAAACAGAGCAATTTCACACCACTTGATGCTCAGGCCCTAAAATCAATTGCAGTAACTTATGATGAAATGGTAATATATATAAAAATCATATTCACTAATATGGTTAGCATCACCACATGTAGTCAAACGTAGTAAGGACATCAGAATGTTTTGAACTTTCTCTGCAGGAGATGAGCCATTACAGCAACTTTCAGTGGTATCACCTTAGTGTACTGTAAACTCACTGGACATAAGTGGCATTGACGTCTATTGCAGATGATCACACACCTGCATTTGCATGTGCAATACAGATGTGACTGGTTGATGGATCACCCAATGGTGGACCCCGCCCGTAATTAGGACCCAAATGGCTTTACAGTGACTAATTATTGATGCAGCCAACATGTGACAGCTGCTAATAAATATCCATGCATGCTGGATCCTGCAGATAAGGACTGCATTAATGATCCACTGGAAGCCCGGGGGGGAAAGGTGAGGAAGCAAGAGAGAAAAGAGGATGGGCGGGAGAGCAGTCAAAGTACGTCTGTGTACACAGCAGGGCATCTTTTTAGCTCCTCGAGGACAGTGATAAATTGGCCTAATAAAATGGGTGTGTTTCTGGTAAACTGGAAAAAGAAATATATTTTTTCAGGTGTCATCATACCGTAAATCTTTAAAAAAAAACAGCAATTACTGTATAAAATGATTTTTTTTTTGCACTAAAAATATTTCAGTCCAAGCAATTTGTTACAAATAATTGTAAAAACCAGTTGGGAAATAAATAGTTATTGTGCTTTATTTATTCTTTGGGACTGAGACAGAACTACAAGAATTGGCCTGTCAAAGTTATTGTACTTCTTTTTGTTTCCATTACATACAATACATCCATTACACACATTTGGTGACACTTATTATTACAGTCAGTTAATTAAAATATATGTGTTTCTAAATACATCCAATTCAAACGGAATTTGAAATTTCTGTAAAATGATTAACGGCAGCTCATGAAAGAGAGATTCTTATAATGAATCTATATTTTACAGCCTTATCTTTTTAAAAGGAGTTCATGGGTTGGTAAACTTTAGACGATTGGCTCATTTTAATGAGTTGACACAAAGACTGTTTTATTTATCATGTGCACTCAAAGACTTTGTGATATAGGATGGAAGAGGAGGCAGCAACTTGGGATTAAATGGAATTAAAATGTTCTGAATGGGGCTAAATAATTAATAATATCATGCCTCCTTCACAATAACTAGATATCATGGTGTTCTAGTCAACAGCAACAGCAAAGCACAGTCAGCAGTTTTTCCTCTACTGTTTGCAACACATTCTGACCCCACTCCATGTATGGTCCACCTCACTTCTCCATCCCACTTTTCACACTCCTTTCCCTCCTGACAGTGCAGCTTCTCCATCATAAAGAACCAGTTACATTACGAGCCCCCAACGACCTGAAGTCTCATCAGAGCATATGTTATGTTCACATAAAATCTAACGCTAGAAGCAATCAAAGTCAAATTAAAGAATGTAGACTGAAATTTTCAAATCGTTTCTATCATTATGGTTTGATATTACACTGGATCAACCAATTAGGAGACACCCTCCAAACATTGTAGCCAAAGACGTATAAATTATAATTGGCTGTCACACACTTGGTTCTTTCGGTAAAATTTATAATAGTGTAGGTTTTTCGTATTATTGAAAAAAGTCAGGATGTCTTCTGACTGAGTAATGAGTTGAGTCACGTTTGACTGACAGTTGTCAGAAGCAGATCAAGAGCAATTTCATCTAGTTTATATGCACAGAGCCAGGGGAAGACAAATATGTGTTGTTTGATGAAAGGGGATGAAGTCACACTGTAAGGTGACTGGAATTATACTGTACTACCTGCAAAGCCCATTGCCTCCATGACCGCTGTGAAGCAATGCAGCGGGAATAACTTGGGCATCTTGCTACTCTGGCAAGGTCCAGAACCTATAATCAAATCTCGTGGCATCAAAAGCTCTAAATCTCAGGGCACAAAAGAAGGAGAGCACCAACGTTGTGGTTTCAGACCAGAGAGGAGAAAAGGGCACCAACAGGGAAATCGTTGATTGAAGCCACTACCATATGACCACGGAGAGAGAGGCTCTGTGGCAGAGCTTGGCTGAACGTGCACATGCAAATTTCAGCAACAGTCCCTCCTCTGTGCAGTGACTGGGGAAGCGGAGCCAGTGGCTAATATGAAATACAGCCAGCTACTCGGAGGAAATGTCTTAAAGGGGAAACTTCCAGCATAATAGCAGTATACATCAACATGCCGTGACAGAAACCAGGTCGCTTTATAAGAGCGCAGCTGAATGTGCACCTCAAGCATTATATCCTGGTTTGTACTCTGCCCCGGCCATAAAGGGGTGGCTATTATACTTAATGACGAGTAAGAGAAAAGTACAGGTCCGAGGATGGTGAAGAAGGTTCCTCCAAGCCGGCCACACATAAGGAGACTCATCATCAGCTCGGGTTACTGCTTGAGCATAATATCCTCAACGCGTAAAAGTTTACTTTGCTGTAAATGTAAGCAATAAACGAGGAAGATACACAATATTTTTGCAGAAACAAGGCAACATAATGAACACAAATAAATTTAAAGCGAGACTGCGGCTCAGAAGCAGGCGACACAGAACTGGTGCGTTTAACTGAGAAATGCTGGAGGTGTTTTCTTTTATACATTCACATATGGTTTCAGGCCAAGTCATTATCCAGAGTTCAAACTGGAGGGATGATATTCAGGGCTTTTGAATGTCTTTGTAAAATGACACCTGCATACATAAAGGAAATTAAGTGTGACAGTAATGCATGTGTTTCCTAGTACATGGGTCAATCTGCTCAGCGCCAGGATTCACAGTAAAGAGTGAATAATGCCTTTAAAAGTGGAGGCCTGGGACCGTAACAATTACGATTACAGCGCAGCGTGACCTCTGATCTCCTCAGCTGTCCCCTGAGCTGCCTCAGCAACGCCGGAGAGAGCGTTCACAACCATGTGTAGCAACACAATCCTCAGTGGCATCGTCCATTTCAACGTGTCTCAAGATAAAATTCTCCATTGTCCTTGAAAACAGTGCATCCCTCAATAACACTGTCAAGACGTATTCATCACTCCGAACCCCGGCGGTCTACTAGATTCCAATGTTTACTTATAAATTCTGTTATTAAAAAAAAAAAAAAAATTACAATCTACGTCGAACAAATGGTTGCTGAGAGGCGATGTGGAGTATGACAGGGAAAGCAATTAGCTGTGCTGAATTAGTTTGTGTTTCTAAAGGGAGAAAAACAAATGAGAGCCCTGATCACCACATGAGTGAAGACACTGGAAGCATTAAATATTTACTGGAGATTATCTGATTAAAGTAGGTTTTTTTTTAATTGACCAAAAAATTTGGAGCACTCAGATTCCTGCCCCAGGGCTGTAATTTTGTGGGTGGAGGTGAAGTTTTCAGAGTGCGTGTGGACCATTTTGTGAAAATGAATCTTCCCCACCGACACTAATGAACGGTAAGCAGCGCTGGTTGGGGAAAACTGCTGAATAAATTAGGACTTAAATGAAGAAAAACAAATTCACTCAATCACACAAATTGCGGCTCTTCACCCAAAAGCAAATAATACGACGACGCACCTCAACAACGATTACAATTTTAAAGTCTATTTCTGGGGATGTCAAAAGATATTTGTGCGCCCGGGTGACATTAATGGATTGAGCTCTCAAGCTGCTTTATTTAGGAGGTGAAGTGAGGAGAGAGGATGGGCTGCGGTAAAATCTAATCACGTGGCGTAAATCAGACAGGATGTCAGCCGAGAACAAGTCATCGCAGGGAACAAAACCATGTTAAGTGCAGTATGATCTCGCGGCGGCGGCGACGCACGCACGCGCGGCCCAGACGGATCAGAACGCCCAAATGGTTCAGACCACGGCTGACACATTAACTGTACGAGACAAGGATTAATCTCTAAAATAGGTTATCCCTGTTGTCTGCTGGAATCCGGCGCGACAATAACGTCTGCTGGGTCCTCACACAGACTGGCTGCTGCAGGCCTGTGGTCCAGAGCATGGCTGAATAACCTTCATGTCTGCTGTGGAGGTGATAGATAATCTCCTGTGTGATTTACATGTCAGTGTCAGCAAAGATCTACATTAACAAGCCTCTATCTGATTGCATTAAAGTCTGTTTTGAATGTGTTCATGTTGCAGGGTGACATTTTTAACTCTCAGTACACTTCATGGTACATTTTCTTGATTTATTTTGCCACTTAACTTAGTAGCATCACGATGAAAATGACCTACTTGCCATCACGTTATTAAACCGGTGTTTTTTCACATTGCGATTATCAGATTTTCTGTGGCTTCTCTGCTTTAATGTATGAAAACATATCTAACATCATGCATCTGATGGGACAAACACAACAGTGTGCTAATTTATAAAAAAACTTACCGCTGTATGTTAAGCTATTGGTTGTAGCTTCATTGCATAAAAACTAGTAGTAGTGATTAACTTTTCACTGACCTGTATGCAAGGAATTGGATAAAGACCCTGTGTCTTCTGCTGATCTGCCCAGTCTGCCAGCTGCAGGACGGGCACTCAGAGCTCCGTCAGTAAAACATCACATTCAGCTGAACACAAATAAATTATTGTTGCTCACTGTAAGACTGTAAGAGCATAATGGATTTTTAGTGCACTACCATTATAGTTTTTTTTTTTTCCATACCCTATTTTAGCTTTGGTCTCAATATGACTGTGATCAACTCGTAAAAATTAGTGTGTAAGGTGCATTGTTATAGACAGAGTTCTTGACAGCTCAGACAAGCAGAATCTTAAGTGGTAATTAAACCTTTCCTTTGATTACAAACCAGCATATCTGCCTCAAATCTCCCGGAATGTAGAACGATGAGAAGGTGAGGTGAAAGATTAGTGAGCATGAATCATGAAATGTATGAGATTTTTATTTAATTTTCCGACTTTTTAATTAATAAAATGAATAAATTATTATATTTATTGATGGATGAAAATTGCTGTGATGAAACTTTCTCCTAAAATAAACAGAGAAGTGTCTTCTGCATAGTTATTTGTTATCTTTGATTTACATTATTTAAGACAGCTACTAAAACTAAAAAAGAAACGCAGGGAATAAATGCGTCATCAGCTCAGTAATATCAGTTTAATCTTAGGAGATGAATTTCTCCGCCTGCAAGATAATTGTGTTAAGGGGAAATTACTTAACACAGCTACTGAACAACGTGTTTCTCTCTCGGTACAAGTAGACTGCTTATATATCAAGTTTTTTGTGGGATTTTCCATCTTTCTGATAGGCCACATAATTATTCAACTTCTCAAAAAAAAAAAAAAAAAGAAAATCTTGCGAAACCTAAACAGGGGAAATGTTGTGAAGCTTTCTGAGTGTTCAGGGTAGAGCTGGAGGTGAACTCAGGTGGCCCTGCGGGGGCCCCAAAAAGAGGGAATGACAAAATTCATATCCATAAAATGTCATTGTGTCTGGATCTAAACCACATCATCTGTTCACAGAGCAATTTCAGGATTAGAACCTGAGGGGGTTTTGGAACAGGTTAATGCTCTACAGGGTTTCTACACTTGAAGGAGCAGGAAATCCTAATATTAAATGCAATGCAATAAAAACAGCTTCCCTTCATTTTAGATATCAGTTGACAGCTTCAAACACAGTGATGGATCTGTGCAGGGGGACATTTGCATTCAGTGGTCTAAAATGCCCGGGGTCTTGCATGTTACCTTCAGACTTCGCTCACATGCATAAGGCTGGAGCACGATAACATGAGGCTTTTATGGCAGCCCCCTGCTGCGTAGACAGGGCAGATACACACTTCTAAAATGCACAGGGTAGCATCTGTTTACGCACTGATAAACATTACAATAAGGAGTGAAAGGTGTGCGTTCTAACTAACCTCTTAGCGCACATGACTTGTAGGCACATGGACAAAAACACTGAGCTCGTCCTGACTGGCTAAAGCAGTACATGCAACTTTCATAGTGCAGCTCTGCAGTGGAGGCAAAACCTATTAAAGGACACGGCTGGTGTGAAATAGAACAGGTGTTTCATGCTGGCATCACACACCATGGGTGGAATAGTGTGTGTGTGCCTGTGTGTGTGTGTGCATGTGTGTGCATGTGCATCACAGACAGACAAAAACAGCAGTAAGCAAAGTTGTTTGTCATCCCGTAAAAAAGACAAATGATCCTCTGCTTTGTGTCTAATGCAGTCTTCACCCATTCGACATACGAATGGAATTATTCATTCCTCAGGCGCGCAGGACCAGGATGTATGGAGTAAGGCAGGAAAGGGAAAACAGAAGAGACAGCACTAACATCCTTGACCTTAGCAGCTACCAGGGGCCATTAGAGGGACTGAGGGAACAACACTGGACCAGAGGTGATGAGCTAAAACATGATAAGTATGGCAAATAGGATTCATAACAAAGTTCACTGGAGGAGTAAGTAGATGCAGAGCAGAGGAGATGGTGGGCGGTGGCACCCGAGAGGTTGCAGTTTATTTATATTTCCATGTTTATGCCCATTTCCACTTCTCCATCCCTCCCCTCCACTCCTCTCCCTCTCTCTCGAGGAAATAAAACCTGAGGCTCTCATCTGCAACATCAGCAGTAGCATGAGCTGAGGCGCTTTCTGTCACTCTGACAGGATGGAGAGCTCCTCTACAGTAGGAATATAGGAGGGCTATTATCCTCACACAAAGCACACACAAACCTACTATGGAAGCAATTTCATACATGAAGCTATACTGTAACTCAAATGCACTTATTTCCATGTGTTCAAACAGCTGGAGGAATATGACTCACATTCATCTGAAGGGCTGCAGCACAAAACAAGTCTCTCTTAACAAAACGTGCTGTGACCTGAACCATGTTCCTTATCGCTGTTAATGCGCTGACTGGTCACAGCAGGGGGCCGATCAGCTGAGGAGCACTGTCTTTTATCCAGGTTGTTAACACACGCATGCACACAAACACACACACATGCACACTCAAACTCAAACCCTACCCCCCTTCTGCAAGAAAAAGGAACCAGAAAGTTGCAAGTTGCAACAAAAAAACAGTTTTATAATCATTGTGTCTAAAAAGATTCATGGGAGAGTCAATGGCACACCTGTTAATTGTGTGAGTGGTAGTTAATTAAAGTTAATTAAAGATATTGTTTAATTAGTGGAGAAGCCACGTGTATTATATCATATCTGAATTGCATTCTGGGATACTTGCAGTACATTTCAGTATAAACATTAAGCTCGTTACTGGCATACTCATTTGTTAAGGTATTAGAAGTTACTGCCTATGACCAATTATCATTTAATTAGTAAGGAAGTTAATACCACATGTCTCCAGAGCCATTTTAATGTTTTTTTTTTACAACCACAAATCTCTTATTATTATTCTTATCTTATTAATCTCTTATTATTCCTTTAAGACTAAAAGTCCTAAACCCTAACACATGTACTCTTATGGACAATACTGAGCATGATCATGGTCAGGTGCAAAAGCTTGCTGGAGTCTCCTCCGGTTGCCTGGCAACAACATTGTGACAACAACTAGCTCACTATGCTCGTCATCTTTAGCAGCATGATGTCTTTGCAGAATTCTTAGCTGCTGTAAAATGCAGAAATTATTAAGATATTGCTTGGTAATATCTTAATAATAATTAAACAATTGCTTTTCTTATTCCCAGGGGATAATCCCAACAGATTTTATGAGCAAGACTGGTGAAATAAATTAAAATGAGGAATATAAACACAAAGAGATTTTCTTTCATTTATTTTCATTTCTCACTATACCTATAAAAATTAAACCAAGATGCAAAGAGCACGTCTGGCTTCATTCTCATCATAAAAGAATAATTCATCCTCCCCACACAGACCCACTGCAGAATCAATAAGTGTCCACACTGTGGGCGTTTTAGTGTTTCTTCTATCAGGGTTATGCTTCCTGACACTGGTGCAGTGTGAGGAAACATTGGAAAAGGAAACATGGAATTTTTCTCTTTTAATCTCCTTTTGGTGTGGATGTTCTCGGGATCATCGGTCTGTAGCAGTGGAGGCAATTTTCAAAAATACACACAAGGGCTGGTGGGGGTGGGAAAAGGAAAGAGGTGGAGGAGACTCAGGCTGTAAACCAAACCTCATGTTATTATTCATTTATTTGAGACTTACTGGCCAACGCTTTAAAAGGAACATGGAATGAAACTGCTCCAGTCAGTTTTACTGCAACCAGCTTCATTTATCCACACATCCATCTGTTCCTCTCTCACTCTTCCCCTCTCCACCACTTAATATTAATGTTTCCAAGACATGGAAGATCTTTGGGCAGTCCAGCAAGCACCCAGGACGCTTTGATGTTTTAATGCATGTAAGCTTGTCTTGTGTTATTAGGCAGGTGGCAGGCGGCCATGTAAATGTCCTCTCACTGAAAGAGAGAGAACCAGTCTGGTCTTTGAAAAGACCGTGCGGCTTAAGCTTATGTTTTTCAAGGATCGCAAATGGGCGACTCTTTTTCAGAATGTTAATGGTGAGCGTATGGGTCAGTTCACACCAACCCGCACACAGAGGAGAAAAGGAAAAAAAAATAAATGTGGTGAAGCATCTATCAAAACCCAGAGGTTTGACTTAAGATTTTATAAATCATGAAAAAAAACCCAACATCATACTTTAGTCTTACACTTTTATCTGTGTCTCCAACCTGTCTCAAGTGGCCCGCCTCAGGGGTCTGTTCACGGGGTCTACTGAGCAGCTTTCTGTGGTTTTCAATTTCCCACTGCAGCTTGGTGGGCAGTGACGACAAGACCGAGATCAATTCCCATCACATTTTAGAGAATAAAAGACGACGAATCAAAGCTGAATGCAGCAGTCACATGAACTCCAGGCACTGGGTGACCTAATGGGAGGTGACAGGTTAGTTGTGCTGAACACACAGCTAACAACACATGTGAAGTTGTTATACGGCATTTTCCTTCAAATATAAGTTGATAGAGTGGCACAACTGGAAAAAAAAGTGTAATATATTACTAAACCTATTTCCTTCTCAGCAACATGTACCGCTTACACTCTTTTACTGCTACAACAACATTACACTACAATTAAATTTGCATTTACACAGAAACCTGATAAATCGTCATTACAGGAATTACAGTATTTTCCATTTGCACAGTAGCATGCCGGCAGTTTAATATCACAGTCTTATTATGTGTGTAGCGTTCATCATTGTGACATTTTCAATTGTTTGGGCAAAAGCTACAATAATTGGACATAAACGTGCGTTGTGTGGCCTCCGACTTTATCACCAAGTGTAGATGTTTGAATCACAGCCGCTGAGAGACAGCGGAGATGAAAACACTCTCACGGGTAAAGCAGTGTGAGTCTATTTACACTGTTTTTCTTTCAGGAAACAACAGAAAAAGACCTGTGTAAAAAAAATCATGCTGTTAAACAAAAGACAGCACGCAGCTTCAGAGTTGGTTATATAAGGATAATTCAGCTCGGGCCGCAGAGAGAGATTTCTCCTTGCACTTTAACTCACTTCACTGGTGCCGGAAGAAAAACAACCTCAGTGGAAAGAAAACACACAATAAATGAAAGTTAAGATTATTATTTGAGTCTGATTGAGCTTGGACACCAGGTTAACCTAGGCTGGAGATAAAGGCAACATAAAGAGATTTCAATAATGTGAGGAATGTCTGCAGAGAGATGCCAGAGAGAGCTTTTTAAGGGGATGATATGATGTGCAGGTGATTTGGTCACGATTAGCACACACACACACACACACACACACACAAGGACAAAAAGGGAAGTGGGGAGAAGGCAAAGCCGATATCGAACAAAGAAACATGTTTTTTCCTGCATATTAAGTCAAGGTAATAGATCACTTTGACATGAAAATGGACAAAACACCGATACTGTGCTGCCTTACAGCAGCGCCGCTCATTAATTCCTAACATTGCTCACAGTGCTATAAGTAATACGGCAGAATCACTGTGGACTGTGGACTGTCAACATATTGATGAGGCTATAGATAACAAAAAAACCCTCCTGTTAGAGGAGGATAGGAAATCACTGTTGCAAGTATTAATTAGTTTACACTAAACACACACATATATATATTTCATTACAGCAAATATGTTGGATTGAACTCAAGGAGCAACAAAAACATAATCAACGACTGTCCCGAGACACAGCTCTGATAAGGATCCTGTGTTAGCGTGAAACATACACAGCTCAGGGTATATTAAACCATTCACTGTGTTGCATGCCTTCACATGAACAGACAGCGGATCAATACTGTTGCAGTGGAGCGCATGCTGTCTCTCAGGGTTTTACCAGTAATATCAGCTGACTGATAATTTGCTGAGGGAATCTCAGGAGGCAGGGGTAAAGATCTGAGAACATAATGTATATTATGTTCTCTATGAATCCAAACCTTTAAGTCTTCTCGCTTTCTGTCACGGGCTCACAGTGACGACCATGCTGCTATTAATACACACACACAAATGTGACCTCTGACTGGGAACTGTCATGGCGGCTTGGTTAAGTGGCGTTAATGGATGATTAAAATTCAGCCTGTTTGTTGAAAGTGCGTAGGGACCGGCTGAAAACCAGGACAATAGCAGCGGATCTGAAGTGCACGCAGTGGATTATGAGCGCAGGTGGGAACGTGCGGAGCGAGCACATGGCAGCATGAAGGGAGTGGAGAGGAGAGAGGCTGACGGAGTGGCGACAAAAACCAGCAGGAGCCAAAATCCAGCTCCACGCACACCAATGCAAACTGTAATTTTGTAAGTTATCAACAGAGTGATGCCAGCAGTCTACAGAGCAGTCAGGGTTTGACTGTTGGACAGGGACACCCATATGGTCCAGACTAATAACTGGCACCTCCGCGGTCCAGTCTACACCTTGTTTGGGCCTGAGCTCCCCCGATTTACTGCGGGGCCAAAATCAGCCTCTTGTTCCAGATGGTGCTTGTTGATTACTACATGCTGTTAACAAGCCGTTTACGCTATACAATCGCACAAGCACCTCCAGGCATCGGTGTGTGTCTAATTCACCCGTGCTGTTGTGCATCTCTTTATGACTGGTAACCATGACAATGGCTCTGCTTGTCGAGAGCAGTCTGGTCCAAAGAGAATTTCCAAAATGTCATCCAAGAAAGTTTATGAGTTTGACAAGTTAGTTAAACTTAAGGTTTTCCCACTTCAAAAATCTTCCCCCAAACTCCACCTGGTTTGACGTGATTTGTCGTATATGCTGAGGTTATTCGTGACTCAAAGGAAAAAAAAAAATCTTCCAACAGCACTGGATTTAGTCACAGAACGACACGAAGGGATTCACCTGTGCCCTGAGCTGCTGAGCATTGGAAATATGAAATAAAAATATGAAAATGACAGAGAGAGGTGGCAAACAGCTGCGAGGCAGAGAGGGCTGTGTGGGTGATGAGATGGTGGAGCTGAGGCTGAACACAGATCAGGGATTCCCTTTGACTCAACTGGAGAACTGGAGGAGACACGGGCTCAAGTGCTAAAACAAAAAAAAAGTGCTTCAAACGAGAGGGACAGAAGACAGAAAGACGAGAAATATCCCAAAAATATCTGAAAAACAAACAAATAAGTGGGTATAGAGCTGAAATAAAATATTTACATCAGACCCATGCTACTGGGTCTGTTTCAATTATTCATGTGTGAAGTTTTGGTCGGACGAGCCCACTCAAACAAAATTCTATTTAAATACCAGCAGGTCAGCTGTTGATAACAGATCAAATCATTTGAGTGATTAAGAATTAAGAGAGTAATTAAGAGTAATCCTGGTGTCTGGGTCAGGAGCCCTGAGCAGTCACAGAGATGCAGATGCAGCATGTCATGAATTTTAATGAAGAAATGTGCAGGTGTTTCAATGCTGAGCCTGCAGGGGGCGTTTCTTCTGCACGTCCTAATGTGATGCAGTCTTGTTTGAAGATAACACTGTGTGGAATGCTTTTAGGCAGCAAAAAAAAAGAAAAGAAAAAACACACACTAGGTGATTAAATATGTATGCATGCATTCTGTACATTTAGACAAAACTATATCCAAATATAAACTCAAAATTATTTTGTTATTTTTCTGCAGAATAACCTTTCAGATAAAGGCCACCTTTTTTTTCGATAATCACCAATAATTGATTAATAAACCAACATAAGCTGAACTGATACAAAACTTCAAAACAAAAAGAAAAAAAAACAGGTACTTCTTGGTCAGCATCTCTTCATGTTACACAACCGCCTGATCTCTGAGTCTTAACCAGTGCTGTGTGTGTATGTGTGTCATGTTTATTATGCATGTCTTTTTAGCCCCCCCCCCCCCCGCAGCGCTAATAGATAGTATAGTTTTAAAGAGCTTGGAGCAATGTTACACATGTAAGTGAACATGCAGACACGCTCAGACAGGCTGAAAACACACACACACACATGCACGTACACATGTACACAGGCGCACACACAGGCAGGCACATCTCCATTACTTCAGATTACATTAGACAGATTTTCATCCATTTCCTGAAGAGCTATGTTAATAATTCTTTTACCCTAAGCCTTACTAATGTCTTATCCACAACATGAGTAATACCTAGATCTCACACACACACACACACACACACACACACACACACACACACACACACACATACTCAACCGGATGATGTATAAATACACTAATGGAGGTTGATATCATCAGCATAAGGGGAATATGATGTAGTCATGATCAGTAAACACTGTAATAGTGGTGGGTGTCTGCACTGCAGACGTTTTCCTGACACGTCTGTGTCATCAGTCTGTTATTTTAGTGGGAATGTACTCCGAATGACCTTCAACTCTAATCTGCTGCGGGTCATGTCTTCCCCTGTGTCTCGGTCTGAGTGGGTTCTTACTCCAATATCTTACAAAGACGACGTAAGCCCCTCAATCCCCCTCATCTCTCCCTGATGCCCTCAGAGCCTGCAGAGACTCACACTATCACAGGCTTTGGAGAGAAACACAGGGGAAGAGGGTGGACACATATCGGCAGCCTAATTAGGTTTACCTAGGCTCTTTTTAACTGTTTGTATGTATCTTCATGTAGGACAAATGCTAACAGCTCATGATAATCCCCTCATTCCCATTCCCCACCATGTCTGACTGCACCACCCTCCAAACGATCCCAGGGAGCCCCAGTTTAACGCACGCCCAGTGTGGACGAGATGAGGCAATGTTGTAATTACCCTCCTGGAGCCTGATCACTTCAGTAAGTGGTTGGTTGCGATGTTTGTTGGAGCAGACTGTACAGTAAATATGATGCCCTGATAGGATCCATGTGTTTACTGGAATGGGAATCAATGCAGTCACTACACTGAATGCAATATCAGTGTTTTACACACATTTGAGGTGAAGTTACTGCAGTGGATTGAGCATTTGCAAAGAGTGTCAGTAAAAGTTGAGATGTGAGGATGTGTCACACGGTCGTGTTTCCAGATCCACACATCTCGACTAGGTTTAGGATTCAGGCCACATACGGCTTCTCTCCAGTGGCTTTAATACACTGTCTTTTCCTCTACGCTTCTGTTCTCTATGTTCTGTCTTACTGAAAAAGTGGTACAGTTCCGAAGAAAAGTGAAAACAAAATCTGACGGGGAGAACAGAAATTAACGAAAACGCAGAGCCATAATGAGCAGCTGCAGCTACAGTTGGATTCTGAGGGATGATCTATTTTACTTAAGACACCACTGGAGCGTAAGTGTAAGAAGCAGGTTGGCGTTCTGGGTGGAAAAGGTCCAGCACACACCTGGACTGCCAGAGCAACGTCACCAGAGAGCGGAGAAGATGGAGGATTAAGTGTCAGAGGGGGGTGCAGGTGTGTGAGGAGACCCCTGATCCAGAGTGCATGAGGTGAAGTGGAGCAGATGCTTCCTGGTAACCTCTGAAACGCTCTCACTGACGTGTTTATTAACTGAGCCATAACCACTGAGGGCACAACTGTGCATGACAGAGTCTGCTGGTGTCACCGTCACCAGATCATGATGTGGATCGATGCCAATGATAGCCGGTGATCACTGGGAAGAAGAGGTGGGCTGGCAGCCATTTTTATTTTTGCCAAAATGCAACACAACCTGGCTGTCTCCATGGCAGCGTTTTTGTTTTTGTTGTTTTTGTGAACAAGATTTCAGCACAGTGCTTGTGAATGATTTTTTTTTTTCATTAATGGGGTTTCCTTCAACAGACGGAAGACAAATAGTTCTGGTGACTGGGGAACTGTAGAGATGAATGCGTCCAGGGTTCATAAGCAAACTGCCCAGGTGCTTAATCTGTCTTTAAACCAATCATTCCTGGACAAACACCTGTCTTCCTCTGCTCCTGGATGAACAAAGAAGAAAAGTATTGTATAGACGTAATGTGTACAATATCATCATCATGGCTGCATGCTCGTCCAGCTGGAGTCCGTCAGCCTGCTGGTGTCAGGTGTCGTGGTGAGAGCACAGGTCACTATAAGGCACCGAGGATGACGTAAACCTCAACCAGCTGCCAGAATACTAGGCTTACTTCATCGTGGGCAGATGACACCAACATATTGCATGTGTGAAAGAGAGAGAGAGAGGGCGATGAGAGATGTCTCCTTTCAGAAAACGTCATTATAAACCACTCTAATCTAGTTCAGTCAGTGGCGGTGATTTATCAAAACGCCTTTGCATCTCTGCATTTCAAAAATGAGTTTTAGTCAAATAGGTTAGTGAATGTTGTGTGCCGCGAAACAAGACAGCGCAGACAGATGCAGCGGCTTTATCGTTATGTATGGGTTCTGCTGAACGGACAATGAACAGAGTGTAAGACAAAAACAAAAGCACAAACTACAACCAAGTCTGAATCCCACCTTCCCCAATCACTGTCAATATCTACATAGTTATAAAGAAACAAATTCATTAGAAGGTTTTTTTTTGACCCAATCAAAATCAGGAAGAGAGACTCAGATCTAATTAAAACCTCCACCTTACACCCACACTTAATTAGTCTCGAGTCTTATAGTCTTATAGTGCAACAGACTTTTTTCTAAATCACTTTTGCATTTTAATAATATGGTCATTTCTCTTTGGTTGATACCTCTTTGAAAGTGGCCGTCATGAAGATATGATGGCTGTGTTGTCAGGGGATAATGCTGACAGTTGTCTCCCACTTGAATGTGGAGAGGAAGAGAGGGTGTGAGGTTGAGCAAAGGACAGATGTGTGATCTGGCTAAGAGTTTGTGCACTCAGGGAATGAGCTGCAAACACACAACCTCCCCAGAGGACCCCCCCACACACACACACACACACACATTAATTTTAGATTATAATTATTATTATTATTATTATTATTATTATTATTATTGTTATTATTATTGTTAACAACACCAACATGGCAGTGAGGTGCATTGTCCTTTCAAATCACCTGTTATGTGATCCTGAGGCTGGCTGTCGCTGCTGATTATAGCCTCACCACTGATCACCTCATTTCCTCTCCCCCACTGTGGATGTGCTGGACAGACTTCAACAATATGCGGCCCGCTAATCCTGGCTGCAGGGTGACACAGAGCGACACAGACAAATGCACGGTCGCATACACACCGGGAAAGAATGGACGCAGACATGCATATTGCACGTGTGCAGCCGTAGGATGAAAACAGCGGAGGAAAATCCCCGTTGCACGCAAAAGATGGAGACAGGAAATCAGAGTGGCACCATCGTTTACACAGCTGAAAGTGGAGATGAGAAGAGAATTGTGTAAAAAAGAAAAGAAAAGAAAAGGACTGAATCAGGATGATTGGTGGGCTATAAGTTTGCTGTTGGCATTTACAACTTATAATGAATCGTACTGATTCAAGCATAGCATCATTTATATTAGAATATGCCCTGCTACAGTCGATCTAACAGCTGAATAATCCTGTACGACACACTGCAGCTAACCTTTGGTACTGGAGAGTGTAAGAAATTCATCAGTCCTGTTACAATCTCACCTCCCTGTTCTTCAGTCATATTTGTCTCTGACCCCCTCTTCCCCCTCACACACTCACTCAGGTCTCTTCAAACACTCATTACACTGCAGCAGTGTCTCAGGTGGAATGTGCATCGTTAGAAAAATTGGGCGCAAAGCTCCCCGAGGAGCCAGCCCCAGCACTTTTACCATTGAACCTGGACCACGGTGTCAGCACTCTGCAGCGTGTGTGGGTGTGCCAATTCCTCTCCTTGTGTTGGCATTAAAAAAAAAAAACAAAAAAAAATAGCTACGTTAAATAAAAAGGAGCAGGCATTTATCCCATTTGGGGGATTTCCCTGCAGACCTCACTCGGCCTGGCCAAAAATGGTAATAATAAGACATTTTTCAAAATAATAATAATAAAGATAACAATGACAATAAATGACTGATGTTGCCCCCTAAGAGAAAGTTCAAAAAAAGTCACTTCTTGTGAGCAGAAAATGACAAACGCTTGCAAAATTATAACAGCCTACTGTATATTGACATTTCGCTTTATGGCTATTGTAGAAAATTATATTGCTACTATTTATCACCAGCCCCAGCTATCGCCAGACAATTGTGCTCTTATGCATTCGCTCACACTGTATATGCTCCAACAAAGACCGAGAAGAAACAGAGTGGGGCTGTTGAATCTATTTATTTTAAACACTGATTAATCGGTGCTTTATAGTTTTCGTGTTTGTTGACAAAAGCATGTTTAAATCCAATGTACAAGTTACATTTGTAAAGCAAATGGGGCAATAGAAACATCAAAAGCTACATTTTTTATTCATTTCTGTGTTTACTGGCTTACAGTGCTCTTGCCTACGTTTGTGTTTCTTGGTGCATTGCAGCCACTTGCAGCAAAGTGAAACCATTAGCAAGACCATTGTGTAACATTTCACATGAATGAAAAACATCTCTACAAGATCGAATAGAGGCCAGAAACATCTTTGTCATTGGTTGCTATGTTCCATAAATGATCAGAAAATAAATCCTCTGCCTCAGTTGTCGTGTTTTGTTTGACTACATTTCACATTAATATTTATCACCAGGAAGCAGCAAATTCTCAGGTTGGAGAAGTTGCTACCGGAATATTGGAGAAGTTTTTTGCAAGAAATAATTAATAGTTTCTGCCATAAAACAGTATTTTCAAGGTAGCGATGCTTTATCGCAATCTCAGAGTCACTGATTTACGAAGCACTGTGAGATTTATTGTTTACGCAATTATTACTGTGACTACAACGTGCACGATAGCTGGGCACAAACACCTCGCTAAACTAGGTAGTTTGAGGAATGGACAATTATTATCCCCAAAGAGTGTATTGCCTTTCAACAATATCATATACCTCAAGGCTGTGTCAGTGCTTCGGCAACGGTGGGACAGTTACACAAGATACGTGACTCCCTGCTGACAGCCATGGAGGCCTGGCCTAGTTAAACACACCTGGCTTTCACCCAGCGCTGGATAATAAACCCAACACCACCAGGAGACGGCGAGAAATTGAAGTAATATTCAGAGGAGAGGAGCACGAGCGCACACATTAATACAGCCTCGTACACACAAGTGACAATGCCTCCCATGGGGCGCACACAGTTATAAAATTAGACATAAAAGAAAATGCCCTGTTGTCATCTCATGTCCTTCTCTACATCACTCCGTGAAGCAGAGAAACACACACACACACACACACACACACACACACACACACACACACACACACACACACACACACAGAGTACATGTTCTATTTAACAAATGTGCCGTTCGATAAAGCACGACTCATTCAGCAAAAAATAAAATGTGATTTTACTTTTAGTAGAAACGTGTGCAGTTAGCTGAGAACTGAATCATGCAAAGTGATTGATGGCGCTACATGCAGCAATGCCCCCCCCCCATGTACAACACAGTATCCTCCAATTACTGTCCATGTGGCTGCTGTGAGATTGCTTTTGGCTCAGTCCATTAGTGTGTTGTAAAGTGAGGGTGGGGAAGAGAGGACTCTGACATTATGTTTCCAAAGAGGAGGGAATGTGTACAGTCTGCAGTAATAAAGGAGCAGTAATTGATGAGGAGCCTGAGCTGTGTCTAAATCAAAGGCTACACACTCTCCACTGTAACACAGCAGATCCCTGTATGTCCTGCTCCGTCTTCACCTGTGCAACAAGGGCAACGCCCTCAGTGATGAGGAATAAAAGACAAAGCGGGTAAGATGAGCCTCATCCGGATTTAAGCACTTCATCCCACTCCATAATGAAACAACATTCAACACAACATTCCCTCCCATTACAATTTCCTGCCTTGTGACAACAAAATACACCTCCTGTTTTGTTTTTTTGTGTTACAAGTTATGAAAAGCAGCAGATGACAAATGGCAGCGACCTGACAAGCAACTAGAGGAAGCCTGCACAAAAAATGCCTTTAGAGCACATAAAACCATATGCTGACAGCCTGATGTTGATTTATACTAATGCAGTGAAATCCAGGGCCCCAAAAACAGCACTAAACTGAGACGAGGGGAGATGGATGGATCAGGTAAATGACACTCACCGGTGACATTTATACACAATTTCCCACTCGTAAAATATATTTATATGCTTTAATATCGTTATTGTGCGTCTGCACATGGAGCCAGCTGTGAGTGACACGGTAGGACAGAAATGAAAGCGCACTGATTTCACTGACATATCTACAAACAGCAGTGTGTTAAAATAGAAACAGGCGATTATTGGGTGTTGGAGTGTAGAAATTGTTTTTGGGTACAAACACACAAAAATCTAACACAACACCAGGGCTGTGTAGTGTGTGCATATTTCTGGTTTCGCTCACGATATCACAGTATTTTATGCATCTGGCCTCAGGTTGGATATTAATTTCATTGTGCAAACAATATTTGTAATGTTACACACACACACATAGATACACACAACCAGTAATACACAGGAACAGACAGCCACAGTCTGAGCACAGCAGGGACTGAACACCAAAAAAACTCTGCATGGTTGCCAGGTTTAGCAGGCTGCATATTGTTGTCAGACAAATCCAGGGTCTCAGAAGATATAAACGCACTGAGCGCCGTAAGATAATGAAAAACTTAGTGAACGCCTGTGACTGATGGCCGCAATCACCTCAGCACAATGAAAAATGTGCCGCGCGGCAAAACAGAGGAGGGTGATAGAAAATGCGCTGCCGAACGGATGGAAATGTGTCATCCTGTCATCCAGAAGTGGTGCGTGGATACCGTCCCTATGGGGAGCCGAGTCAATCACCTCGTGTTAGAAATGACAGTCAGGGAGACAAAACTAATTATGCAGACGCCGACAGGATGCAGAGAGTGGACCAGACTGACAGGCAGCGTTAGCACGGGAGGAAGAGAGACGTAGCGGCAGTTTGGCGAGATCGTCTGCTGATTGATTGATTAGAATATATATTTGCAGGTAAACAACTAGGGAGAGGAACAGCCAGGGGAGTGGGTGGCGTGATGACTGAAGCGGGCACGATGGACAGACAGACTGAGACGAGACAACCAGCCAAAAGCAGTTAACGCATCACCGCTGAGTCAGAAAGTGAAGCACAGCCTGCTGCTGGAACATCTGGAGAGGACTTGGACGAAGGTCGTGGTTGGTTAGGTCACATGCACAGCCCTCAGTTAAAGACTGGTAGTAATAATCAGCTTAGACAGGGGAGACGGGATTAATGGAGGCTAAGCCATGCATTCAGCTTCTTCCAGTGGCCAGAGGTCAGAGGTTATCTGCAGTGGGACACTACAAACTCAGAAACAAACAAAGCGGAGGAGAGTGTACTTCAAATGTTGTTCTGAGCATATTCATGGCCCTGAAGTGGCCACAAATAAAAATGTTACATTTATTTCCTCTGACAGCCGTTGTCCAGCCAGCAAATAAAATCTGCAGAAGGGAGGCATGCAAAGAAGCCCTCCACTTCCTCTGTCCCCAACTTTTATTCCGAAAGAAAGAGAGGAAGGATGGACAAAAAGAGGAGGAAGAGAGGAAAGGTTTAGTAGACGCAGGGGAAAGGAGAGATTTCCTGTCCCATTTAAGGGGCATGGCTGTGTTTGTGTTCTCAGTCGGCACCATCTGCTCCAGAAGCTTCTCAGCCTGCCAGTGAGGAGAACAGTGCAAACCTCAGCCAAAACATGCCCCAACACCACCGCCACCATAACAAACAAACATCACGCCACACATCGACAAGTTTATACACACACACACACACACACAGACTCGCACTGCAGAGCAGCACATTAATTCTGCTCCAGGAAGTGTCTGCCGCAGAGTTCCAGCTATTAAGACTCTGCAATCTCTCCGGGTCTGCAGATATTTGAGAAAAGCAAAACTAATTTTCCAGTGTAGAGTAACACGATGATGCAAAAATAATCACATTTAGCTGTGAGAAATAAATTAAGATAATTGGTCTTGTGAGCTGTATTCATGTGTAGTGAGGAAAAGATCTTCAGGGACGGTGCCTGGCCGAGTCAGGACCGACAAATGAAAGCATCCATGACGGACCACTGTGTGTGTGTGTGTGTGTGTGTGTGTGTGTGTGTGTGTGTGTGTGTGTGTGTGTGTGTGTGAATACTGAGAAACTGTGTGTTCCTGCTGTCCTTAAGAGATCACCATGCACACACACACACACACACACACTATGTATCTAAACACACCCCAGGTAGGCAGCCACCATGGGCAATAGAGGAGTCAATGATGTGAATACATATCAATCAGCCCTGTAAACAGTCAGGCAGCCATGTCATTTATCCACATTCACACAGAGACACTATCTGGCCCATAAACGTAAACCCACATGCATGGCTTTGAGTATAGATACAACACTTGACCTATATCTCACCTACATTCATCTTCACAGAGGACTGAAGGCATCTGTCTATTAGGGACAAACGTCTGGAAGGCACACATGTAAAGCTCTCATCAATATGTTCAATAGATCTGAGCAGCCTCTCCATCACTCTCTGGACCACGTCTCTGCCATCCCGCAGAAGTTTCGACCCGAGCTGCTGCCCTCACACAGCTCGGTGATTGTTACGAGCCTCCGGACAAACAAAGGACAGATACAGTATGCATGTGGGTGAAACACAAACACACACACACACACAAACACAGGCTCACAAACAGTGCCACATTACTGCATTGATGCTCATTAAGAGGGAACACTATGGTAATGACGGCGCTCGTTCCACTGATGAGGCTGAAAGGCTTGAGTCGCCCAAATGACGTAATGAATATTTAACTGTAGCAGCTGAGTTATTTGTCAGCATACTGAATACAGAGTATTGCAGTGTGACAAAGCTGGAAATCTCTAAGGCCTGGACAAGTAAATCCAAGAAAACAGCATGGTCACATTCCATGCCAGGACACCACATCCAAACGCATATACAGGGGGTCCTCGAGTTACGATGGAGATCTGTTCCTGAGAATGTGTAACCGTAACCGAATTTCAACGTAAGTCGGAACATACATTCATATGTAATGTAGATACTAAGTTGTGCCACCAGATGTCGCTATAACACCACCTTACAATAAGAGTTTACTGTGGTGAATTGCCTTTTGTCCCTCTTGACCCTCTTTACACACCGTAGGGGTTGATATCGCGAGTGTAATGAGCATTTGCTTTAGATTTCTGATATCAACCGTGTAGACCCTGTGTTGTGAATAAATAGCCGTCCATTTCACATAAGTAAACACAACGCAGAGTAGCCTAGCTGTGCTGTGGAGGTGCTGGAGAGCCGGCAGGCGCGCTGAGAGACAGAGAGAGCGCTCACCAACTAGTTCCCGTGCGAAGTTGTACATATTTACGGGGCAAACCGCTTAAGCCGAAACAAGGAAGTTCATGGGAGATGTGTTGTAACCATGAAAACGTTGTATCTCGAGACCGTCGTAACTCGAGGACCCCTGTATTCCTAATATAAATAAGTAAAAGTAAAGGGGATTTGCTGGCGGCAATCCCAGCTGACAGGTTGCCGTCCTGTCACGCGGCCAAGACACGGACACAAATAACCTACCTATGTAATGACGGTTCATGTAAAATACAAATATAGACAACAAGAAACAATAAATAACAAGGAAGACGTGAATTTTCAAGAAGAGGATGCTGTGTTGTTTTCTATTACTGTACAAATGTGATACGGATAGATATGTAACAACAGAATATATATTACTAAAAAAAGAACCAATGCTCTTGTCCCAAAGTGTCGAGGAAGCCCGCCCCCCCCCCCCCTTTTTTTTCTACCTCTCCATATCATTAAAGCTGATACGGTGTGTGTTCCATGTATTTTGAACTGAGCGGACGGCTCATCTCAAAGGCTCGCGCGCCTCCTCTGGTCAGCTGACAGCTCTGACCCTGGCCCTTTCTCCCATAAGCACTCTTTTTATAGATCTGCCACTGGAACCCAGAGAAAAGTCCATAGCAATATATTTCCCCTCTCATATCTTTCCACTACAATCACTAACGATCGTCTTCTCCCCTTGGGCAGCAAATTATCGGGAAACGCCAAAGACTCGCTGAGTGGTAATTTGTGGCGCAGCGCACCCTCATCCCCTTGACCTTCTCTCCCCTCTTCATCTGAGACAGCCATCCCCTCTCCCATCAATTCTTCTATTTAATTTTTTCTCCCACTGGTGAATGTCATCCACTTTCTTTCCCTTTTTTTTCCCCGTTGCCCCAACCTTTCTTTTCTCTCTCTCTCCCTGCTCGCCCTCTCCATCGTTACTCTCCTGTAATGATTTACACACTGCTTCCACAATAAGGAAGGGGGTGAGGAGGTGGGGGCTGGGGGGGGTGGCTTAAATAACTAAATAAATATTTTATCAGCAGTGAATTGATTGATAATTCAGTGGGAAAGGCTGACAGCTGCCTGACAGCAGGGGGAAAAAAAGAAAAACGTGTGTATCAAGTCTCTGTCTGGCCACACAGCTGCTGAATTATCAGTCCGCAGGCTGCCTCTCCTGCAAAACCAATGTGAAAGAATACACAGCAGAACAAAACCTGGCAACATTAAGGTTGTCATCATCACCGGGAGAGTCGTGCCCCCTTTTGGGGGAAGCGATGAAACTGACCACTGCACACGTCCAGCTTCGTAAGAAGGAGTGAGGAGGAAGATGGAGATGTGTGTGCAGATTCTGATGATTTCATCTGAGGAGGATCAACAGCTCCTCTGTGCTCATGAAGTCAGCTTCTCCGGATTTGGCTGCAGTGCAGATGAGGAGGAGGAGGGGTGTTAAAAGAATGACTCAAGTTCATACATGCATCTGTGGGTGAGAGCGAGCATTTTACTGAGACTCCCACACCTTCAACACCAAGACCTGCAGTGGGCTCGCCGCTGCAGACAGCTCTGATTGATCCGTCTCTCTCTCTCTCTCTCACACACACACAACTCAGAATAGGCTCCACAAAGAGAACAGCTTCGACATCACACACACACACACACACACACAGACACACCGCAGCTAAACTACAGACCTGCAGAACAACACACCGACAGGAGATGTTTGTAAAATTGTGCTTCGCTGGTGTAAACAGAGTGAATTTATCTCAGTGTTACTTGTTGAGCACACGCATGCAAATGACAACTGACAGTTAAATATCGCCTCCCTGGTTTCCACCCCACAATGAAACACACTGAACACAACCACATCTGCTCCCTGCTACATTCACAGGTTAACTGATGGACTGTTTCAAGCTTCCCTATCCAGCCAGCAGCTGTGTATGCATCCAGCTGTCTGAGGCCATGGGACACCAGGATCCAGTATCTGGGCCGTGTCAAAGGTCACAGGCTACTGCTGTTGCACTTTACCATCAAAATGTGAGCCACATGGGAATTTGATAGCCTACATCAGCATTTATTAATTATTAATTACTAAACACAACCCGTTTATGACCTGCATTAATTCCACATGTGAATTTTTATAGGTCAGATGTCTGAAATGCTGGTTATATAATCTGCCTCCATGTATTTGGATGATACATTTGCACCTGAGTAAAGACAAGGAAATGGAGTAACGTACTGAAACACCCTTCAGGCTTCCTTCCCCTTCAGTCCCTCATCGCTGCACTGGAGCTCAGACTTACAGTTCCCCGAGTCGTGTCAAGCAAAGAGCTGAGAACAAATCCTTATCTTTCTTCCCTCCACAGCAACGCGGGGCCAGCAGAGAGCTTTTAGTGAGACTAAAAATCAAAATGCTGCTACAAGTTTTCGTCCTTTAATGCTTGTTTTAAATCATAGTGCTGTGAGCAGCGTCTGGTTGCTAGAGTCCAGTGTCTGGAGGCAAATTAACGGAGAGAGATCCAATTTTACAAAAGAAGAAGTGTTATGCTTCTGCGCGCGGAGGGAAAAGGGAAAGAAAAACATAAAAACACAACTAAATACGACCCCGTGCATCAGTGTCAGTTTTGCGTCGTGACTGTGGGGAAACACTGAACAGTCTATGGACGCCCGGAGCCGTAGGTGGATTGAATCGTGCTGCAGAAATGTGTCATCTGATGTGCAAACAAAAACGGCACTTGCGAAATATGGCAAGTCAAATGCCACACTGATTCATCGGGGCTTTTCTCAAGTTTTCAAATTCTGATTTCACCGGGCGAAACGTTTTGAACCTGTTTATTCTGCCTCCAGATGTATGTGGAAATGCCGATTAAAAAAAAAAAGTGATGGAGGAGATGGAGGTTATGGAGTGACAAGGAGAGCCCTAATAATACAACACTGCCCTCTGGGTTTGAGTTGACACAGGTTGGGGGTAATGGAGAGAAGAAAAACGAGGAGAGAGGGGAATCTGTTAATCCTCAGCGTGTGATCGCTGCACTCTCGCGTTCGATTTTCCCTTTTCCCTCTGCAGCACTTGCCAACTCTCCTGGGAGAACTTCTTCCACCGCTCTGAATGGAAATATCAACTCATGAATAAACATAAGGACGGTGCACGTGAATGCAGAACCATGGTATAAATGACGATGCCTCAGCTAAAGGATGCTTTATCTGTGTAGATTACGGGGGCACGTGTACACAGTGGGCTCGGTCTGGTCTGTGCAGGAAGAGGTTTGGGCTCTGCTCCTGTTTCAAGGTCTGCAGTGGCGCTCCGCGGGTTTATTGATGACATTTAGTCGATGTTTAATGGATTCTGTTCGGTTGTATCAAATTTTGCTCGCCGTGCACATGGCATTATCGAATCAGCTCTCTGTGGTACGCGTCGATGTGCTCTACCGATGAGAACATTCGTTTATACCTGGCTTTGGTTAGTGGACGGCTCCTCACGGCAGAAAAAGTATGTTTTTCCCAAATCGCTATACAGATTGTATGAACCGCACCAATCACACACACAAGTATGAGGGAAGGATCAAATTGACTGAGTGTAAGACAACTATGTTGTGCCAGTTTTCTCCAAATGCTCTTTGGTGTGAAATTTTTAAGAAAATGGAAAACGCTATGCTGCATCGGATCGCTACCGACTGTCTGTGGGGTCAGGACTCGTACGAGGATTAATAAGGTCTACCTGAGGGGAGCCGGCATCATTAACACAATGAGAAAAAAAAGCATCTCTGCAACACAAATTTAGGCTTCTTTTTCAGACTTGTTTTTTTTTTTTACCTCTTTGGGCCCTGAAGCATGTTTAAATAAAACAAGGCCGAAGCTGAGTTATGTGTTCAGACCTTGAGTTGAAATCCAAAAAAATTTACAATGCACACAGTGTCTCATTCAAAGTAGCAGCCGCAGCTGCAGCCAACACATCGCCTTCAAGCTGCATTAATTTCCGGTCCCCCCCCCGGTGGTCAGCTTGCAGGACACTGATCCGAATCAGACCTTTGCCCACAGCTGACAAAAGAGTTGTAATCATGAGCGGATAAATTGTGATGATCGGACTTGTGTCTCCGGAGCTTTTTTACTTTCTCCTCTGTCACACAGACTAACATGCAGTGTCGATGCAGCTGGGGGAAGAAATTAGAATCACTTTGTTTAAGGCAACAAATCATCGTGCTATTGTCAAGGCGGCAGAATCGTTTTCACATAAAAATGCCAACGCACAGAGGCGTGTATCAGGATTGATCCTAATGTGATTTATCATGCTGCTTGACTTGTTGATACAACCAAAAGCTGCAATGACAATCGGATTCATCCTGCGTGCAGAGCCTGCACGCGCCTCTTGTTAAATCAGGGAGCATCTTCATTCTCCTTCCCATTACTCATCCAGGATGAGGAGTGGTGTGGAAACCAGGCACATATCATCATCATCTTATCATCAAGGAATTCAAAACCGGCACTTTCATGTATAGTAGACGAGGGCAGTCACATTGGATGATTGATAAACCTTGACCAGGATAATAAGGGCAGCGTGGACAACCACACACGTGAACATCAGGAGTGTTTTCTTTCATTACAGGTGTGTGCTGTGGGCTACTTCAGGCCCTTCCTGAGCTCCACTTTAATTAGCAGTAGACCATATGTTTCAAGGACAGCGTGCTCTGTGCTGCCATGACATGATGTGCATAGAAAGTCTGAAATCCACTCCACAAAGTCAGAAACGTGTTCTGTCCAATCAGGGAATGACCTTTAAAGACAGAGGGAAGAAAGAGGTCATAATTAATGATCTAATATTCTCTATGTACCAGCTCAGCTCCTCTCAGTTTGCGTGTCACACCAGGTCAGAGGAGGCTGTGTACATCCAACTGCTGTTGCAATACTGGGGAGACAATTCATTATTATGACTGATTAAACATTGGTAATTATTTTTCTGTCTCTTGCTGTATTTCTGTCTTTAAAATGGGAAAAAAAAGGGAAACTTGGTTGTTCTGTCCATTTGAAACAGGAGAAGTGAGCGGAGTGAAGTCTTCCTGAGAGATTCAAGCCAAGCCTGGGTCAGATAAACAACACAGCAGGTGGAGGACACAGATCGATAAGGTCGGCATAGGTCAGAGTTAGTGGGCGACAGAGAAAGTCAGGCCGGGTCAAAGCTAAGAGCTGTTTGTCTGACCGTCGACACGGTGTTTCTCTTTGGTCACCTTCTCACTTTTTGCAGCGGTGAAAACTGCGAGATTCACTCTGCACTTCAAATACAAAAAACAAAAATCAAATTATAGCCTATTTACCTTTCCTTCTAAAGTGAGAACCCATTAGGAAAGGATTACACTGCATTACAACTGTATTGCTATTCATAAAAACACCATTTATTGACGGTCATCACTGAAACCAGAATTACACTGGATCACTTTCAGGGCATTGGATGGAAGCGCTCACCAGCAGGCGTTCCCATCACAGATGCATTAGCTGCTGGTGTTTAAGAGTGGCCACTTAGCTCAGAGCCATTCCGTTTGCTTTTCCATCCACCCCGCGTGGAAGGTCATCACCGCTCAGCCAAAGCTAACCACTCCCTCCAGAACTTGTGCAGACACGGTTTGCCCTGCACAATGACCACACAGCCTTAAATAGCACAGACAGATGCCTGCTCACAAAAACAGTGAGTCACCCCAGCACTAAGCTGTCATGCTGCTGTGGGGAGGAAGTTGAACTTTTCTGGACCTCGCACATTTGTCTTGCTCCTGCGTGATTGTTTTTGCACATGTGGTCGCATCAAATATTCATCAGGAACGTAACTTTGTGGACATCCCACACCAGACACTTTTATATCAGATATTTGCTGATATTGTTGCTCATTCTTGTTTTGGGAATAAAGTAACTGGGCAGAAGCTGCACTTTAATATTGATCATTTTAGAAAACGACAACCCTTTCGAAATGGGTGCTTATTTAACAGTTAAGCTTGCTGTACAGAAAACAGGGGCAGTTTGGAGACTAGTGCAACTTTCTAATTCCTTAGCCCTCATAAAACCACGGTTTTAAATAATAATAAGTTTCTTTGTATAAATAAAAGAAAATGATTCTACAGTATGTGTATACTGTACACACACACACGCACACACACACACACACATACACATATTTATTTATATGGGAAAACAAACCTGTGTTTTATAGCACAGCCTACCACTATAATGCACGCACATGTACATTATACATGTTTGACAGTGCTATGAAACACAGGTTTGTGTTTTCATTAGTCAGCATTTCAGAAGCTTTGCCTGCCAAACAACACATTTGCGGAGTAGTCTACATTTTGAAAAAGATGATAAACAATCAATAAAGTTAACTGCGGTTTCTATATCATGCTGTTTCGCCAGGGCCATGACGCCACCTCATCGCTCAGAAAAAAAAGCACAGATGGTAGAGATGAATCAATACTGTGATATATGCATTCAGTGATGTATGACGGAGCACAGGGGCCAGCACTGAGCATGCTGCTGAAATCCTGCTCCTTGTCCAAGTCATGCCAGCAATCACACGCCAAAGTCACTCGCACATTTCAACTGGCGTGCACATATTTCACACGGCTGTGTTTTTGGTGCCAGCGCAGCTGTCCGATAATATCGAACCATCGGCGGGTTGAGACACTGGCCAGTTTGACTCTGCAGAAATGCGCAGTGTTGCATTTTGAATCCCAGGAGGGATGTTTGTTTTGATCCGTGCACAAAAGCTTAAAGGAGGCAGGGTGGTGCTGGCACCCGTGAGGCACACGGAGCTGAGATTGACAACCGCTGAGCTCTGTGCTGTGTCTCCAGCATTGGCAGGAGCAGCTGCGCCTCGGAGACTTGCTACATTCCTGCAGAGTGTTCAAAATCATGTTAAAGTGTTTTGTGCTGAGAGCTATATTAAATTAGCCTTGCCGCGGCTAAAACGATTGTGTTTTTACATTGGTGAATATGAAATATGCAAAAGAAAAGCTTCTTCTCCCATTTCACACTTTTTTTTCCCACAAAGATCTTTTGGGTGTACGCTTCCAAAATAGCAAAGTACATTTTGTTTATGTTCACTTTAAGGAAGATGCCGCTCCGCTTGGTCTTCAGCTATTCCAAAAGCGCCGTGCATGCAGAACAAACGCAGCTTTTAAGAGTAAATATAGAGGCACTGCTTTATGTGCACGTCAGGTACCTGCAGGCTGTTTGTGAGGATGCACTACTGGAGAATATGGCACTGCCCTGTAAAGTCCACTGGGAGATTCTGGCTCTTAGCATTCACCTAAGCACAAACATCCAAGAACTCTAAGTGATGAAATTCCATTTGTGGAGGCCACAAACCCACAGCAACGTCTCCCTGAACTCCTCATGTAATTGAAGGTCTTGTTAAGCGAATGTAGAAAAGCACGTCTGATATAAACGTGGGCTAAGCAGGCAGACACTTGTACAATGCCTGACCCCAGTTGATTTAACATGAGGGGGGTGGAAGAGGCAGAAGCTTACAGAGGCAAACAGACACTGACTTAGAGAAGGGGTGGAGGGGGGGGGGTAGGTAAGGAAAGAAGAGTGGTAGTAAATAAAGGAGATGCACAGCAATGAGCGATCTCATGAAGTGACCTTGTGTAATACTGCGATTTTTCCTACTGACCACACAGGGAAAGAAATTAGTGAAACATTACCTTTAGTGAACATGCCATGGTTCCCCAGCTGTTCGGATCAATGGCCACTGATCGTCCTCCTTGACTGGCTGTTACGGCCATTACCAGTGTTGTCTCCATCGATCAATGGGGAACGATGTGTCCTGGTCCCTGCTGACTATATATATTCCATGTTGAAGGTCTGCTGTCCCCCCACCTTCACCGTGTCTCCCACACACCTAGGGCACACAGACGCCAACAAGGCTCAATAACAATCAGGGCAAAGTGAAAGTCATTAGGAGGCGTTGCCGCAGCAACCCCTGTCTCTGACACCAAAACAATATGATGTAAGTAGCAGTTAAATCAAAACAGTGCGAGAAAAGCGAATCGGGTCCAGTGGACTGTGTAAACTGCAGCTAACTGTTGAGAGCTCAGAAAAAAAATCACTGAGCATTTATCAGTTATTTACAACTCAGGAAAACATTTGAAAATGTTGCTGATGGAGTTAATTTTCCACGAGTGAATACATCCATCCATTAACACCAGTTCAGTTACTCAGCAAGTCGATGTCAGGAATTTTCAGTTTAAGTCTGATGGAGGCTTTTATCAAGCGCCACACGTACATTTTCCCACAGTTAGGTTTCAAGGCTGTCTTCACAATTTTCACGGGCTGATTTCTCTGAGGTTAAAAAAGTTTAGTCTTTCGAGACCAGAGGGCTTTATGCTGTGATTGATTTTAAAGTAGGCAGACTGATCCGGTGCTACTGAAATGTTCCCACAGGCATCAAATACCTGAAGTTGCATTAGTAATATGTATACTGCAACACAAATTATAACCATTTTAGTATTATTAGCATTTAAGACCATTTTATACCACAGACATACCTGGATATTTGTCAAAAGAGATGCTTGAATTTAGAAAATGAAGACTTCCAATGCAGTGTGGTGTATTTTATATTACATTAGTGGGATCACATAACCACTAACCCTTAAAATAGGATTCAGTCAAGCATTTCATTGTTGACATGACCAAGACAGTAACAACGCAAACTCACATCATCAGCACATAGAGATGTTGCTCAAGTAAACTGTGTGCCGATACAGCAGCCTTGCACAAAGTCCTGCATTAATGGATTTACATACTGAATCACACTGGGCCTGTGGGACTATTTCTGCAAAATAAAACCTCAAATGATTTATGAAGCAACAGCAATGAGAATACATTCATTGTTCACTCTGGTTTGAAGTTAATGTATAAGCGCTGAAAGCTAAAAAGGCATGAATAATGTGCCAAGGGAGAGGTAAAGCATAGAAGTCAAAACCAGAAAGTGACACCATCCACTGTCATTAGAAGAACAGACAAAATTACATGTGTCATTGAAGTGATCTCCTAAGATCTGTGCTCACCCCTTTAATTTAATATTTCATTGCCATCCCTTTACAGGATCCTTCAGAGACGTGAAAAAATGCTGATCACAAATGAAGGCACTGATGAGTAAGCAGGGTTATGTACAGCACTGGCACTATCTGCCCATCAGCAGGTGCAATACCTATGTGTCCCATTAGGACGCATTATATAACAAACACTAAGTCGTTTCCCAGCAGAGATTTTCTCTCCTCCTTCCCCTCAACGCTGAGATGTAGGAGGAGATTTAGGCGGCCAGAACCACCAACACACACAAACACACCTCGTTATGAAGGATCTGATATTTACTCAGTGGGAAGAGAGCTGTTGATGAGAAATAAGGAGACTGGTAAAAAAAAAAGCGTGATGCACGACTGACGGTTGGTTCGTGTGTCTCAACAGGCGTTTCTCTTCTGAGAAAGACAGATTAAAGCTCACGCGTATTGATTATGGTAAACGGCGTTGTGTTGTTTGGGAACACACTGTGTAGCGGCACACTGAGACTGAAAAGAAAAACACAACTTTAAACGGATCTTAAAAGACACTTTGAGTCAAAGTCAAACCGGCCTGGGCGAAGGACGGAACAGTGGTTTTCCTCTAAATAACAGAGCTGGCGTCTCATACGGAGAAATACAGCAGCAAATCAAACTGCAGATCACAGCTACTTTAAACTGATCTGATTTCAATGCCACCGCATTCAGTCAATAACGGCTCGTCTCACGTTTCTCATTTGATGGTTTCATTTCTTATGCTGAAACTTAAAACTGTTCTAATATCTGGGTTCATATAGAAATGTTATTGCTCGGAGGATGCTAATGGCTAATGAGTGAATAGTAACTCTCCTCATACTGTATGTGTATAGTTAAGAGAATAGGGATAAGATACATTTACCAAGTGTAAGATCAGCATTTATGACCAACTCTCAAATGACTGGTACTACTGATCATATACTGACTATTATTGAACATGTGCTCAGAACCTGCCAATCAATTACATGGATTTACCCTACATCAACTGCATTGATCATGATTTCATGATACATGTTGTATCATGTATCATGAAATCAATGATGGTACATGTGGACCTATGTTTTTACACAGAATGCAAGATTGTTTTAGCAACTTAAGTAGCTTTTATTAATAAAGTTATGGAGTCTGTGGGTTTGTGGCAAACAATACAAAGGGAAATTGTTGACACATTTAAGGACAATAAATAGAGAAAAGCAGAAATAGGTAGAGAGATAGGTGCAATGAAATATTCAACAAAAAAGAGGTCTATTTTTAGAAGCAAGTGGCACTGGGGTGTTGGGGTGGAGGTGGGGGGGTGGGGTTCAGATTTATTATTGATGTTGCTGTGAAAGCGGGGCCTCTTGCGCCAGAAGCCTGGGAGTGTGTGTGTGTGTGTGTGTGTGTGTTTACATTAAGAAAAAAAATGTAAACAGTATGTGACAGAACACATATATTAGCCATAATAGAATATCCCATTTAAATGTGAGCAGGGCCGCTGCAGCAGTGGTGTACAGGAATAGTTTCCTACACTTCTGACACATTTTTTATTATTCCACACAGAGGTAAGGCTGACTCTGCTCTGGCAGAGGTTTAAGAAGAGAGTCCTCATGTGGAGGCACTGATCCTTTTTTTTTTTTTGACTTAAATACACGCACGCACGCACGCACGCACACTTCTGTGCAAGCTTGACGAGTTGCAAAGTTCACAGAGTGAGGATGTGGGAGAAACTCTGAGGCACTGATTCATCCATCGTATTGAGCCTGGCAGCCTTTATTAACAGGTTGGAGGGCAGCATCACCGACAGGCCTGACGTCATGATTCATTTAATCTCTGACCTTTAGACGCTCACAAATTGTACCTTAACAACTATAGCACAACATCCTATCTGTCATGGAGTCGTCCAGCACAGGTCTCACTGTGGCTGTATGGAGAATCACACGTCCTGTACCAAGGTGAATGACGATCGAAGTCACGATTTCACCAGCTCAGCAATGAGTCAAGAAATATGTTTCGTCTTTGGTTTATCTTAAGTTTATCTTGACACATACACACACATATATACAGAGAGAGAGCGAGAGAGAGAGAGAGAGAGAGAAAATGCGGAAGCGACCTTGATGTATTAGAAAAAAAATTAATCAATATATTTTTTCCTGCATGGAGCCATATAATCCTCTCCCACATTATGTCACAGTAATATCCCTGCGCTTCTACTGTAAATCAGCTGGGGATTGAATGGTTTCACCGATGGCGTGCCTGTGAGACATGGCGCACTGATTGAAGCCTGTAATGCCCACAATTCTAATAGAGATGGATTAATGAGGGGTCATCAAAGGCAGCAGTGTCCACTGAACGTGACCATGTGACAGGGAGCATAAAAAAGGATCTAATGGCCTTGGATAAATTAGATCTTTAAGTATATTATCTACATATAGTTTAATTATAAGGTCAACTGACCTTATAGTTGACTGAAATATACGTCTTAGTTATTTGTCTGACCTTGCATGGCGTGACCCCGTGAATATGATATCGCCTTTCTTCACCACAACACAACATCTGTATGCTACTCTTGACTATTTTTTACTGCATAATTGGACTTTGCTTAAATTATGTGCTGCAATAAGAAAAACAAAACAAAAAGACAGAAGACAGAAAACAACAAGTTTATATTTAAATGGCATCAGAAAAACTTAGTATGGCAATTTTTTAGCCATACTAATAAAATGGACTTATGGACAGCAATGGTGTTATGAGATGTATTGACAGCAAGATGTGGTATGAATATCCTCTATGGTGATTTTCTTAGTGCATAATCAACTCAATGTAAGTTTTGGGACCGAAACCGAAGGAACAAAAAAAATATCATTGAGTTTGACAGACGTCCCCATTTGTCCTGGAAATTCCGGGAGTCTCGCGCATATTGACAGCGACTCCCTGATGCCTGCACATCAGATCTGGTTTAGACTTTATGGGTGAGCTGTTTGTGTTGAACTGCATTCGATTACAGGGGTGTGTGGAACGAGGAGGCCACTGACTGTTACTGCCAGTTTATTCCACAAAACTGTTCTTGAGGACACATAATCATCTAAATCAGACCACAGCAGCAGTCCCCTGAATATTTATCTCTTTTTCCCCCACAGTTGAATTGTGTTGATTAGTAAAACAGGCAAGATTCTTCTCCTACTACAAAATGTCTTTCTTTTGCAACCTTTACTGTGGAGGTCTTCTATCTCTCCTGCACAGAGAGGGTGCGAGACAGTGGCCTTGAGCGAGTCACTCACTTTCCCATTGTGTTGCTCGGCGAGAGTACATTCATTCCCTCATTAGACCGCATCTCTTGACAGCAATTCATGCTTCCACAGCTTCTCTGACAAGCGAATGGTGCAGAAGCATGAGGCTCCCACCTACACACAGCTCACGCCTGGTTAGCTGCTCAGTGCCACGAATACATGCCAAGAACATATAGAATGCATAGCACCACAGACCAATGTGGTAACACACCAGTGCAGGGTGGCAAAGCTGTTTGTGCTCTATAACCTGAAGGTGAGAAGTGATGCAGACGAAGTGATGCAGATGAAGTTAGGTCACTGTATGTGATCCTGAATTTACATTGTATTTTTGCTCATTTGCATAAACTTTTACATCATATTAAACCGTCGCTGTAATCTGTCACTTGACACGCAAACCAAAAATCCAACTGCGGATAATCGAAAAGAAACACTGTTTAAACCATGTGCCTGCAGAGCAGCAGTTTGGGCTGTATTGTTTAATAATAATTCACAGCAGCAACAGCATTTGACAAATTGCATCAACAATCATCACAATTTTTTTTTTTTTTACAAGGAGGAAGATTTCCTGTGGGGAAGCAACAAGCACTGTTTGATTTGAAGCAATAAATGTGAGCAACACAGTGGTTGTGGTTGTGGAGTCTGCAGTAAGTCTAAGACTGAAAACTACAAAGCGCTTTATGACATGAACCTGAACCTGAGAATACACTAATCTGATGCCTGATTCACAACGTTACACATCTCTTCGGCTACCAGAAGACTACTATGCTGCTTCCATTCATCCAGAAACAACCGTACAATACAATACAATCGCAAGGCCAATGAGAAAACAAAGAAATCAATGTGGTGTAGAGATCTGTTTCTCCCAGTGACTGGGGGATAATAAGAATCTGCTTTTTACTTTTTGAAGGCTCTGTTGCAGCATACAGCTGCGATAACAATGAATACATCCTTGGGTATAGGATGTACCTGAACAAATCACACAACAATTTTGATTGCTATGGCTAAGGGAAGGTAACGTAGGGATGGTGTTGCACGATAATAATAATAATATAATTCAAATAACACTACTAGCTGAGGGATTAAAGGAATACATAGGTTTTAAAGTTGCAAGAAGAACCTAGAGCTTCACATCAATATGTATATCTTTAAGGCTTCTGTATCCAGTCGTCACATATTGGAGATGGTGGAATGGTAAAAAAAGACTTTCTCATCTGCTTCTACACGAGAACACTGACACATCAGCACATAAGACCATTCCAGTGTCAGATGATGCATTATAACATCAGATGGTTTCTCAGTGCAAACAGAAGGAGAACAGAATTAAATCATAATCTTTAATAAAACACAAGCAATCACACAGTATGAAAACCTTCATCTGCAAAAACCAAGAGCGAAATGAAAAAAAATATATGTGATGACTAAAAATGCCTTTGTCTTAATTAACCTCTGTGGGCTATTTTTAAACATTGTGCTGCCAGACATTTTCTTAATTCTAACCAGCCAATGACGGCTTAAGATCCTGTGACCCCAAAATGGCAGCTGTTTCCCCCTCTGGAATGGCGAGAATCCACCAAAAAAAGCAGCTTAATTAGGCTTTGGCTCATTGAAATTATTAAATACCATCAGTTTCACCCAGTGGTAACACTGAAATGAAGAACACCAGATTGCAGTGACCTTTGGCTGCTTGAGGCACATTGCACATCATTTTTACGCCGTCTGTGTTGAACTAACCAGTGTAACTGAAACAGCACAAGTTAACGACACTTTCAAGGTAAACGGTTGCAACGTGACAAAAACCTGCGTTATTTCTGCACTCTAAACCACACTGTGGTGCTTATTCTTATACAGAGCTTGTATCCTGTTTTCCATTAATGGTTATTATTAATTAAATAACTTTGTCATTGTCATCAAGCACCACTGAACATTATTCAAATGATGTATACAATGGTACTGACATGTCAAATGAGTTTTGCAGCCTTTTTTCATAACTACGCTGATGGTTATTAAATACTGCAAACGTTCTTTTTTTCTTTCTTTTTCAGACAATGGAATGTAACTAAGGAAAGATTCAAATAAAAAATATTAAATAAGTAACCAAGCAATTCAGTTGACAGTTACGTATTATATGTATGGTTTTTTTTAATTAATTTACTGTGTTTTATATTTTAATTGTGTTCAGTTACCATATTTGTTTTGTGTGTTAGAGGAGAGACAAGTTTGCACACTGGTGAAGAATCCTGCAGACACACGTCACTCACAGGCCTAATATCAAACAGCTCTGTGACATGAAATATGTCAAAGACTTCAAAATAATAAAAACTAATAAAATTAAAAATGTTATCGGCCCTGAATGTTGTCGAGCGGAAGTTGAGGAAGACGTCAGGGAGAGAAAGTGAGTTGAGGCAGGATGCCAATGTGTGAAATTACCACTATTGATCTCTGGTGTTGAAGAACGCATTTCCACTAGGTTTGAATGCATTATTAAGGAGACACCACTCCCCACAACAGGTGGACAGCGGCTGCAGCGGCTCTTGAAGTGGAGGATCGTGATGCTGCCAATTGACTGTATGAGATTAGCGTCTCTACTGTAGTGTCGCAGACTGTTTTGCCATGTCGTCTACTGCACTGACCCGAGAAACAAATAATAATTCCATCCAAACCTCATTATTATTTCATGCATTCCACAGCTAACAACATTATGAATTCAACAGCTGCTGCCTTTTCTGTTTTGTTTTTTTGTTTTTTTTAATTGTAGAATAACACAATGAGCATTACCGGCTGAACTTGTGGCTTCCGGAGGAAAAATATGTTAATGCGAGGGACTGAAAAGGCTACAAAACAAGAGTGTGCTTTATGTGTGCAGAGTTTTTATTTGCCTGCAGGAGAGGAGAGTGAAACAGTTTGTTTCTGAAGAGTACAGAGGCGTGAAAGCTCTTCTGCTCTGAGCATAAAGCTCAGAGACGCGTTTGTGTAGGAAGCACTGAGTAAGAGTTGAAGCTGTCTAGACTTTTTTTGTCCGCATTTACAGTTCGAACACAATCTGAGCAAAATTAAAAACATTTATAATTCACATCATTGTTTGTCTCTTCTGCTTATTCTTGTTAAAAACAGTTGCGTAACAGTTAGTCCTTTGGCAAATACGTTTTGAAAGGTAATATGTGTATAATGAACGCCCTTCATAAAGAATTACAAAGACGAGACATCTCCTGTGTCGTTATGTAAGCATGATATATTTACCAGATGGTTTGTACTGGACGAGGGAAAAGACAGTGCTCACATTTTCTGCTCTGCATGTTAGTGTAAGTTAAAGTGCTTGACTTCATGTTACCTAACATCGAGTAAAGTTTCAGGATTTATTTTGTCTGTGTATAGCATACCCAAAGGCATTCAAAGCAAATGCTTTCCACACCCACTGCTTATGCACCTGTGAATATTCTTTGCTGATTTTTTTACAAAAATGTCTTTTTGTTGTGGACTGTCGACCTGTATTTTCCTGCATCCAGCAATTTCCTAAAACCCACTTTAAAAAAGCCTCTAGTTTTTATTGTTTTACATAAAGTAAAAAATATCTCCCCTAACAAATATTCCTTTGTGACATGCAGACTTTTGTCTCTTGCACTCTGAGTTTCATTTTCCAAAGAAATCTATTTCACTCTGGGAGCCAATATGTTTTCATTACTTATTCAAAATGTTTTCATTTTATTTTCAACATTGACTGAATAAATAAGCGCAGAGCCAGCAAAGAAAAGGTAATAAAAATGTCCTTACTGAATAATAGATCAGGTAAATTACTTGGGGACAGATTATCATTTTAGAAACTGAATTATTGAGATGATTATTGCAGTGATATTGCCACTGCTAAAGAGGCTCTGTGGGAATAAGTTGGGTTTGGGGACCTAAAACGGTTTATATTTATGGGTATGAACCAGGTGAGCCTGTGAGTTTGACCATGAAGATTTAATTGAATCTAAAGTTGATTGTCAGACAGACAAAGGAAACAGTGAGAGACGGAGCACATTGTGCACATTGTCACACGTTCAGTGACAATGTGACGTGATCGGAGCTGTCCTCGGTGCTGAATCACAAACCGCTGCAAATGATCTGCAGCCACCGACAGCGTGAATGTGTGCGTGTGTGCGTGAGAGAGAGAGAGAGAGAGAGAGAGAGAGAGAGAGTTTTCATCGCGCGTAAAACAAATCAGCACCACAACAGAGAGGACTCTTTTGGCGCAGCGCAACACAACAATGTCCTTCCGCGTTTTCCAGATGAATAATACAGAGAGTGGAAAATGACAAACAGCCGAGGTGATCAAAGATTAACGTGTGGGAGCGTTGAAGCAAAAAAAAAAAAATAATCTTTTTATCCCTTAAATATGACGCTGCTTCTCGAGCTGACTGAACAGGGACTGCCCCCCCCTACCCCTCCTCCCCCTCCCCGTAGTGATGCAGTGAACCTGCTCTGCGCAGAACCAGACTGGCTGTATAAAAACGGCTGCACTTGCACAGGCAGAGTACAACAAGGAGACAGGAGACAAGTCACAGTGGCTCACTGGCCAAAACAAACACAGCCCAGCATCGACAGCAACATGCAGGCCACGAAGAGGGCGACGTGCTGGAGAGTTTTTCTCTGTTGCTGCATGTTTCTGGGGAGTTCCTCTCAAGACTTCGGCGGACAGACGCAGTTCATTTGCACGTCCGTGCCCAAGGATGTGGACATATGCGCGGCCACCTTGCAGAACAGTGTGCCGGGGGAGGACCTGAAGACCACCGTCATGCAGCTGCGGGAGACGGTCCTGCAGCAGAAGGAGACGATCATGAACCAAAAAGAGACGATCAGAGAACTCACGTCAAAGTTGGCTCGGTGTGAGAGCCAGAGCGGCGCCGAGCCCGGGGACGCGCGGCCCGGCGGCAGGAGGAAAGAAGCTGGGACCAAAAACACGATGGGGGACGTATCGAGGGGCCCCGCTGACACTTTGACGCAACTATCACAGACTTTACAGTCGCTCAAGCAGAGACTAGAGAATCTGGAGGTAGGCTGCTTCTGCTGAGGGCATTTTCAACACGCTGTGCGCAAAGCTGCGTCAACCAAACGTCCTCTGAGCCATGATTAATGTTAATTAATTATTAACAACAACAAAAACAACAATAATAACAATTCGACGAAATTAAAAAAAATGCAGCAAAAACAACAACAACAACAAAAAACATTCCTTAAATGATCATATCTTCTTTTCCTTCTTGACAGCAATTCAGCAGAAGCAACAACTCGGTGCAGGCGAACAGCCTTAAAGATCTGCTCCAAAGTAAAATCGACGACCTGGAGAGGCAGGTGTTGTCCCGGGTGAACAACATCGAGGAGGGCAAACCCGGACTCCGGAATGAGACCGAGCAGCGGGGGAGAGTTGAGTCCACCCTCACATCGCTACACCAGCGGATCACCGACCTGGAGAAAGGTGGGTGTTTGGAGATTGCAGGATTGCGCGCGTAAAAGTATGGAGACGTGTGGTGCTTTGGTGGCTGAGTTATCGGCTCCTTTACAGAGGGGAGTAGTGATGGAGGAGAGGCTGAGGAAGCAGCAGCAGGACACTGATCGAGAGGAGATATCAGATTATCAGCAGACGATTACAAGTCAGTGCGTAAAAGGAAAACAGAGCCTCTGTTTGTAGATCTAATTTGGCATTAAGCTTTAATAACCTCAGCAGAGGAATTCATGTTTGCTTATCCACACAAAACGTCAATTTCCTGCTCCACTGTATTCAGATTACACATCCATCCATAATCACTGTGAGTCGTTAGAGAACTATAGGTTTGTACTGTAGGAAAAGAGAAGTGTGTGTGGAGAAGACAACAACAAAAACAACAATAATAACAATTCAACGAAATTAAAGAAAATGCAGCAAAAAAAAAAAAAAAGAAACATTCCTTAAATGATCATATCTCCTTTTCCTTCTTGACAGCAATTCAGCAGAAGCAACAACTCGGTGCAGGCGAACAGCCTTAAAGATCTGCTCCAAAGTAAAATCGACGACCTGGAGAGGCAGGTGTTGTCCCGGGTGAACAACATCGAGGAGGGCAAACCCGGACTCCGAAATGAGACCGAGCAGCGGGGGAGAGTTGAGTCCACCCTCACATCGCTACACCAGCGGATCACCGACCTGGAGAAAGGTGGGTGTCCGGAGATTGCAGGATTGCGCGCGTAAAAGTATGGAGACGTGAGGTGCTTTGGTGGCTGAGTTATCGGCTCCTTTACAGAGGGGAGTAGTGATGGAGGAGAGGCTGAGGAAGCAGCAGCAGGACACTGATCGAGAGGAGATATCAGATTATCAGCAGACGATTACAAGTCAGTGCGTAAAAGGAAAACAGAGCCTCTGTTTGTAGATCTAATTTGGCATTAAGCTTTAATAACCTCAGCAGAGGAATTCATGTTTGCTTATCCACACAAAACGTCAATTTCCTGCTCCACTGTATTCAGATTACACCTCCATCCATAATCACTGTGAGGCGTTAGACAACTATAGGTTTGTACTGTAGGAAAAGAGAAGTGTGTGTGGAGAAGAAATCAAGATATGATGGATCTCCATGTTACTATAACTCCAGTGATGGATTTAGCACAGGAGATTAAAAGCAAATCTGGAGCATCATGGATGTGGATTTGTTGTGTAACGTATAATTCCAATGTAAATCCCCAGGATGTGTGTGTCTTGAATGGCATATCAGTGTTTAGCAAAATGAAAAACCAAAGAGAGACACAACCACCCAAACAGACGATTCTGTGTCAGAAGCAAACCGTTTCCTCAATTCTTCCACACAGGTCAAAGAGAAAACAGGCCCCTGGATAAATTCCAGCTCACGTTCCCACTGAGAACCAACTACATGTACGCAAAAGTGAAGAGGAGCTTGCCAGAGATGTACGCCCTCACTGTGTGCATGTGGCTCAAGTCCAATGCGTCTCCTGGAGTGGGCACACCTTTTTCCTATGCAGTTCCTGGCCAAGCCAACGAGCTGGTCCTCATCGAGTGGGGAAACAACCCAATGGAGATTCTAATAAATGACAAGGTATGTCTGAAACAGCGGAAATGTTGCCATACACTGATTTTATTTTGCTTCTCAGGAGCGAACACTCACACTGTGTCTCTCCGTTTACAACTGTAAGGTTGCAAAGCTGCCATTTCTTATCAATGACGGAAAGTGGCATCACATCTGTGTGACGTGGACGACTCGAGACGGCGTTTGGGAAGCTTTCCAAGATGGTGTCAAGAGAGGGAGTGGAGAGAATTTGGCCCCATATCATCCAATCAAACCTCAAGGCCTGCTGATCCTCGGTCAAGAGCAGGTAAACACAGCACACATCTGTTTCACAGCCTTTCTTCTCCAAGGAGCTGACCTGTCAGCACCATGGAGGCAACATAAATTCAACCATTGAGTTGTATTTTTCTCACTCACTCCCTGTTAAAACAGGAGGTCAGGGCAGGAACTAGCCATTAGATAACGCTTTGTTTCAGTGATACTGAAAATTAGCCAACGAGCTGGAGTTATTGTTCCATTAAAAATGGAATCAGAATTCAATTTCCCAGTCCTTCCATTGCTGCAATTCATATAATAGCCTTAATAAAACTGATCAGACCTTTAACTGAAACTCATCAAGAATCCCACTGGATTGACGATGCATAGTTCCTCTTTCAATTTAATTAGTCGGAAACATTCCAGATAATCCAAGAGGCAATTTTTTACTCTTCATGAAGCAACGTGAGGGGAAAAAATAATAATATCATCCTTGATTAAATCCATTTGTCTTTACCACAGGACATACTCGGGGGAGGATTTGATGCCACACAAGCTTTTGTTGGAGACCTGGCAAATTTTCATATCTGGGATCGTAAACTATCTGTTGGGGAGATTTATAATCTAGCAACTTGCAGCAGCAAAGCGCAAGTGGGTAATGTTTTTGCCTGGATGGAGACGAGCCTTGACATTTATGGGGGTGCCTCGAAGTGGACATTCGAAGCCTGTCGCCAACTCAACTGAGCTTGCATGGAAGATAAGATCGGTGCAGCTGTTAAAGTCGCTGTCGTCTAAGAGACAGGGAGGAGAGTGCTTCAATAACAACCATCTGGATTTGTTATCGATACCTGAGTACATCATTTGTGGACACCCTTGATTCGATTTTTACCAAATTCCCGTGAGGGAGTTGACACTTTGGCATCCCGTGTTGCTTGATAGCACATCAGGCCTACGTGTGGTTTAATTTGAGAAGGCAGCTGAAGCCACCCCAGAGAGGAGAGGACGTTCGCGGAGACCAAAACATCAGGCCGCCGTCACAAGTACAGTAGGAGCTCATGTAGTATATAGTGAACCGATGTCACAATATTCGACAAATGGACTTCTCCAAATGTCTTTCCTGTCTTGACTGCCAGGGATTTTCACTGTGAAAAAGGACAAGGTGGACTTCTTTAAAAGGAACGTGTTATTCAAGAGGTTATGAAGTAGACATCATTGTTTCTCCCTCACACTCCTCTCTCTACCACCACCTGCTTGACGTGATTTGTGTAAAGAATGAAATATTTATTGCCAACATTCGAGCCTGAGTGCCTTGGGCTGTTGAAAAAAGAAAAATCTCAGCACATTCATTATGATTTGCAAAGTGTTTTGTCTTTATTTTCTGTAAAATATTTTCAAAACAGGTGTTTCTCGTAACACTTTGAATGAGAATGGTTTAGATTGTTTAGTGTAAAATGCAGTTCATTGATGACAATGGCGCCTTTTGCAGATGTTTGTACTTCAATGGTAATATTTTCTGTAACGTAACAGCATGTCTTAATTTCTGTAAATGCTGCGTCAGCATCTATGATCTTTGCTTTTACCTTCCTGCTTTTGGGTAGGGATTTTATACTGTATTGTTAAATGCTTAAAGCATGGCAACACCGACAGATGAAAAAAAACGTTCAAGTTCTAGTTTTTGTAATAAATTGTCATACTTGAATCATACACAAGTGTAAACATATTTATTCATCCCCAGGAGATTTAAAGTTTCCCATTAGCGCATATGGATCTGATAAGATCCCAGCTGGATCTGTGCATACGCTGCATATAAAGATAAACATTTTCCCATATTTTTTCCAAAATTCTTTTGGATTTCTGATTTATGGGAAATGTTTTTTTTTATTTAATTCACGCCATGTGTATGATAATCTTTTACAGCCCAAAATTGCATGTTCAAAACACTAGAAAATACTTCAGTCTACAATTACATAAAACAAATCCTCACAGTTTAATAGCTGTAACAGACTTTTTTTCCATTAAAAAGATCAGATAAATGCTATCATGAGCAGATAGGTTTATAACACTGGGCATGATGTATCAAAAACTGGTCAATACAAAGCTAATCTACTGTCCAGTCAACACAAAGCCCAGTTCATTTCGTGGTTCTCAGAAAGGGGATCGGAGCACACAGCAAATAACAATAACAAAGAGCAACTGCAGAAAATAACAACACAAAGCTAGATGTGTTGGATGATTTGTTCTTCACTAGTCCCATACACCTTATATAAGAGACTTCCTAGTTCCAGTGAAATCAAACAGTGAGCGTCAGTCATTTTGGAGACCTGACTATATTTTGAGTTCGGATGGAATTTAGATGTATTTAGACACACAGACTGTACAATAAACACACAACTATGGTTGTCAACATAAGGTTGAGGTCATGCATCTCAATCCATACAGTTTCCCTGCAAATGAATCATAGCTGACACTGCTCTCTTCAGAAGATGCAGGGTCTGGAGGTCCTTCGTTTGTTATTGGCTAGGTTGTTTGGGCCCACCACCATCAGGTCATATGTCCCACAAATTGGTTTCTGTTCTCTACCTCTGAGGCAGAGGGACACCTCCACATCAATGGGCTTTTTCCCCAGACACTGGACTAACTACAGCTCATCCCATCCTCACAGCCACTACAAACAGCCACTGACACATCTGGGGTTGGATTTGAGTGTGGATCCTTTATCTGGAGAACCACAAGTCAACCACAAACATAGGAACACACCAACCCCCCCCACGCCCCACCCACACACACACACACAAGAGTATAATTTGCACCTGAGTGGCCACTGGGGCCTTCATTAGAAATTGACATCCACTTCACTTCCACATCCACCTGACCCTCTTGACCTAGAGACCAGGTTTAATCCAAGTCAGATCTTTTTTTTTTCTTGACCTGAATCTTGCCCCAGATCTTGTTAGTTGTATTTCTGGCACAACATGATAACAGCCAGTCTATTAGCCCCTGCCTACCGCCCCGGTCCCAAATTGGTTTGTGTCTGTCTGCGATCCAATTTAAATGATCTTAGAGGAAAGGTCAGATAGACGTTTTCTTTTTCCCCCGTAACAGAATTGGCTCCTCTTATTTTACTCTTTTTCTGCATAGCATATGTTAACTCATCTGACATCCGACTGATTGTTTGAAATCATTCAAAAGAAATGATATGGAAGTAATGCATGTCATCATTCTGTGCCACCATCCAATTTCATGGTTTGGAAATGAACTCATTTCTAAAGGTAGGTATTGGAAGGCCCCATTATTACAATCTTACCTACCTACAAACACACACACACACACACACGTAGTATATGAAGTTCACAATGTTCCCTATCTTAGTTTTTCATATTCTTTTCCTTTTACATTTCATCCTCTTGGGACAATAAATCTGTAAATAAACCAATCTCATTATGATGCAAAAAAACTTAGAGCTTAGGTCGTTTAGGTATTAATAAAAAAAACAAATCATGTAAACCCTTTTGATTATTCTTTGGATATTTTAATGTCTCATATCAATTCATATTTTTTCAGTACAATGCAAATTCAAGGAGACCTTCACAGATTCTATTCATCAAAGTTTGTTTACAGGTGTGGAGGAGTACTTATGTGAAGGTTTCCTAAAGGCTTTTGAAGCTCCTGTGGGAGCTGAGCAAAATCTGCTAAACTGTCTCCAATGACACACAGTTAGGTCTGAAAGCTACCAGTCTGAAAATGACTCATCCATAGATGTGGAATTTAAGTGGGAATGCCGATGCTATGACCTCCTTGACCCTAAGGTCAAGATGAGGAAACCCATTAGCCGCTAAGAGACTGTGTCTCATGCAAAAGACACAGTATAAGTCAAAGAGATGAGAAACACCGCTTACTGAAGACTAGTTACCGTGCTCTATAAGGCAAACACGTTATTGTCTCATCATGAGCCTGATGAAAAATTCATGACAAGTGAATGGAAAAACAAAGAAAAACTCCATGTGGGCGTGAGCGAACTCTAGCTGTCTCACAAACGCTTAATAAGAACTGCTTTTTGCAGAAAAATAAAATATTGACTGAGACAATGTGCTGATAAATGTTGCTGGGAGAAATTGATTTTTAATAGCAAAGAGATTGTCTGCGCTGATAGATCAAATGTGAGACCGTAAGAATCCGTTTATATTAGATGATATGCTGTTCACTGCAAAATGCGTTGTTTTCGAGGATTTTTTGCTGTTGATAGCTCAGGGAGTAAAGCAAAGAGAATTGAATTTATAAAGGTGCTGCTCTGAATATACTACAGTTTCATAAGTCGCTCGCTAAACACAGAAACCTTTCGTTTTGTTATTTTGTGATATTTCTACATGATGCTCAGCCACCTTTCATCTCACAGACGCTATGAGTAAGATCTTGCTCGTTTATTTACACCGACGTTTTGGCCCGTGGTACTGCTGCGGAACTGATCGCACTTATTTTTAAACTATAACTAATTGCATAATACAGCAGATAAATTGTTGGTATTAAATGTGTTTTAAAAGCTGGTTATGGCAGCGATCTGGCACATATTTTCAGATAGTATCTCCTGCATGACACTGAAGCTCCTCTAATTCTGATATTGGGACATTGCAGAGAGAGGGATTTTCACATTTGTTCTTTCGCCTGACAAGCGCTTCTGCTAAAGCGTATTGGCGCCTGAAATCTGTTGCGTATCAATATTTTATGCAGGCATTTATGGTTCAGTGAAGCCAAAGGAACTATGGCACATCGTCAGCAAAAAGAACAAATGCCACCCTCCACTTCTCAGCCGAGCGCCGAGACACTACCAGTGAAAATGACAAATGTGCATAAGGCAAAGCCCTGGCAGAGCCAAACGTTCCCTAAATCCACACAGCATGTGTAGACTACTAGACCTGATGGATGGACTCTATTGACACCTTTGCTTTCCTGGAAAGAATAAAAAGGTTGTGCACTTTTCCCTGACCATCGTAAACTCTATATCCAGCGTATTGGCAAAAGCTGAACCAATGAGTATTATTCAACAATAGTGTTATAGTAGCCGAGTATTATTATCACCAAAACAACCGTGCAAGAGTCCAGTATAATTACACAACACCTCTGTGGTCAGAGATCACAGAGGAGGTAAAGCACATTACGGAATAAAACATCCTGCTGGCCTTCATGCCTTTGTCTCAGCACCACCCGCTACAACTCATTGGTTTTTGTATTCGCACCCTTGAAGGGTATGGTTTGCATTTTTACTGTCAACGGATCAGAGCGCTATTCAGAATGTAAGTAAAACATATTTCTGAGGTCTCATGGGCAGTGTTGGCGTTTTGCTGTATTTGTTACAGATAACGTTTGGTATAAACTATATGCACCTTATACCAGATTATTTTTTTGTTATTATTTGAAACACCACAAACTTCCTGAAGGTAACCACCACTTGGCTGACATCAATAATCTATCAATCAATATTTACCATAAATCCGAGTTGACATAATTGCGGCATAAGTCTGCCTCCTCTTCATCTTCTACTGTATGTCCCTACATCCCTCTCTTTCCTTCTTTAACATTCCCCTCTCCCTACATTCTCTCTTTTGGCAGTCTGCCATAGCTGGGCTGTATCCAAAGGCGTCTTGTGACAGAAGCCGGCACAACAGGAATATTTTTCATGAAGACGCCACAATCCCTGCAACCTCTGGGACGGATGCCAGGGGCTGTTTTCCATAATCAGGTCAATCACAAACAGGCACTGCAGAGCCCTCCGTCCCTTACCTCTCCCTGCACACACTCCAGGTGATGCAGAGTGTGTGTGTCTGTGTGTGTGTGTGTGTGTAATCCCTGAGACACACAGCAGTGGTGATGCAAGCTGTGACAGAGGCTACACACCTAACATGACAGGGCAGGTGCACTAAGAGGCAGCGAACACAAAAGGTTGTTTATAATATGGAGGTCAACCACCACAAGCATTTACACGGCATAGTAAAGTCATGCATTTGTATGTGTGTGTGTACTTGAGGTTTTTTTCTGATCTGGGTTCTGTTCAGTGTGAAGGAAGCTGAAGCTGAAACTGACAAAAGCACTGAAAAAAACAGAAGTGACACCTTGGAGAAGAACCTAACTAAAGAGATGGGGATGAAGGAGACCTGGAAGATTAGAAAGGAGCAGACCAGAGAGGAGCCACTTCTGTAAGCCTCCAATTCATCCTGTAATCAAAGAGTGCGGCGTCTCAAGGGTATTACAGGGTATTACATTAAAAAGACCAGTCTGGTTAAATAACCATGAGGAGATGGGTCTGTAGATTTTTTTTTACCCAGCAGAAGCCAAGGTCAAAAGGCCTTGTTTATTTGTCAGGGCAGGAGCAAGGAATGAACTCACCTCATGACGTCTATCCAGCCCCTTCTGGCCTGGCAGCAGTGACAACAATCAAACTGACCTTGGAAGAGAATTTTTTTTTCAAAAAGATGACTGTGACATTGCTGCTCATGAGGTCATACTCATGAGGTCATACTCATGAGGTCATACTCATGAGGTCATTCTCATGAGATCAGTGGCCAGTCAGGTTCTGAGAGATCTCCCAACAACACAACAGCAGTTGGAATGCAACACATATGCAAAGCAGTTATACAGCAGTTTTTAACCCAGCAATTCTATAATTATGTTAATGAGGAAGTTAAACCGTGTCTTTTGATTATTTGGGTATTTCAGTGATATATCTTCTCCTTATGACACTAATGATACATGTACGCATCTATGTTTTGTTTTTTTGTTTAGAAACTGCCATCAGATGGTACAGACATTGCAGGATTATTACATCATTGTTTCAATCCACAGAAAATACACAACAAAAATAAACCACCTTTATTTTGTTGTGTGAGGCGGAAAAACTCGATATCCAGAGGGAATCTGTGAATCAGTGGCTAAAAGCAACACAAGAATCTTTCCCTATCACAGTGTGACAAATAGATGAAAACAACCGACATGTTTTCTATCCACTGAAAGAAAAGCCATCAGTGCGGTGTGAACAATTAACATCATCACTAACTGGTGGTCATCACCATTTATAATTTACTGATATAACGTCCGAACAGCTTTTTTCTGCTGACCTGATACAACCGGTCCTGTCACGCGCACTGGGATATGAGCCGATAGGGCTGCGTCACCTCCATATGCCATGAATAATCCATAACCTCAGCTGCACTGTGAACAGCTCTGGGTGCTGTGAGAGGCTTTCACTGAAACAAACTGTCAAAACAGGACTCAGGGTTTACATGTAGTCAGCAGAAGGTGTAAGAAGCTGCACAGTGTTATCACCCCGTGTGTGTGTTTTTGGAGATTGGATGGCTGGAGGTTAAATTAATCTCCTGCATTTGTCCTATCAGATAAATGACGGTTGATTATTAATCATTTTTTTATATTTTTCTTTCAAACTTTTCATTTCAAAAGGTAAATATAACATAATGGCATTGATTAGGCGCAATTAACATTAGCTTTCATTTACAAGTCATAATTAACATATCGGTAAACATGGAAATGGCGTGTGTGATTAATTTCCTAATAACTGAAATACTATACAAACCAACCATCTGTTTAACCAACCAGCAAACTCTAATGCTTCTAAACCTTCTCCGATTTACACACGTCCATAATGGAGAACCGTGCAGAAGATTCCCCTGGCAATAACTGGCCCATGTTGCAGCCACATTCTGCAGCACAAGCCAGGTTCACATACCAGGTCCCTATAGCACGCTTAATGAGCAACCTGCAGAGCCTGTGTGAGCGCGCGTATCACAGCTTCAACTTTCGACAACTCACCTACTCCTCCAGACCTCCAGCATTATTTCCTGGCTGCTTGCCAACACCCACGCTGTCATCCTGTGACTTCAAACCCCCCCCCTCGTTTACAGTCTGTGCTGTAACCATGACCGAGGTGGTCCGATTTAGAAATAATGAGTGTGTAGTGAAGAGTGTAACATGGATTAGCAGTGGCTGTCATTACTGGGAGAGCGACGGGAGATCATGATGGTGAGGCCAGCATCACAGTCTCCACTAAGCCGCCGCCGCCGCCGCCGCCTCCACACACGCACGCACACACGCATGCTATTTTAACCAGCTACAGGAACACTGCACAAACTTTCAACATGACATCACTAATACTAATGATAATTTCCACTGGAGCCTGTATTCTGTGTTCTATCCAATAAGTAATTACCGCATCTGCAATTCTGAGTAACTGGTCTTTTTTGCAAAGCAGATACATTCTCCTAAACACCGCTGGGCATGAAGACAGAACAGAACCATTTGTGTGCAAACAAACAAAGGAGATCATGTCAGGCTAATTGGCACAGGAGGCTTTATGGAGGGTCATCATTACTCTAATGGAAAACAGTCATTATATTGTCTAAGATAATATGTCTTCAATTAATTGCCGCTACCACAGAGGACAAAACCCTCATCAATGACTCTGTGTCAGCTCCCACTATGAGCCCAACTGTGTTTATAGACGAGGTCTGTCTGTCATGTTCAACTGTTTTTTAGGTTGTTTTTTTTTTGGTATTTCTCTATTGAACTTGAACTACATATACTGAGTAAACATACACGCACTACATACACCATTTTTCCAGTATTTGATTGTCTGGTTGGACTGCTGCGATGTGTGATCGAAAAAGAAGAAATTACATAAGATCTCTGTAGAATAAATCAGACCATTTACTTTCTCTAACCTTTAAGCACATTTCAAATCGGCAGGATCCTTCAATAAAACGTACACCCTTAGTTTTGCCCTTTCCTGCTGTAACCTCTGTCAGAGTCCTCCTTCCCGGGCAAGTTGTCAAGAAAACGTTAATAAATTTGGGTTTTCTTAGGAGTCTGGTTCCCCTGTGTGTTCCTGTGTGCTCCTGAATATCAGATGTGGCTTTTGGACAGTACAGGTTTCAGCACGATTAGGTTCAATCTGTGGCAGGAGTATATGAGGGATCTAATTATCCATATCATTTAATGAGGATGTGAGAGAGTTATACTGCATGTGTCCATCTGCGTACTCATCCTTAAGTAATGTAGCACAGCTATATCATCAAAGATATAGCTTAACCTGACGTGTTTCATTGACTGCTGGAGCTTTGTGTGGGCATGTTGTATAACTCCCTCTGCAGCAGGACACTTATGCCGTCAGCTGCCTGGGAAGACAGCAGCACCCTTTTCCCGAACTTTATCAGGTGTCAAGGGAGGAGCCGCTGCCCTCCAGCCGCCAACATCCACATGTCAGTCATACTGTAGCTCAAGTCCAGTAATGGTCCTTGTTACTGCTACACACACTAAAGTTATCCTCCCACTCTCTCTGGTGTGTACCTGCTCACTGGCAACAAGGAATCTGAGGTCACGACGAGAGAAGAATTAAACGACAGTCAAGGACATTGTCGTTTGGTGAAGTCAATATTTAAACAAAGAAGTCATTAAAGTTTTGGTTCCAACTTCTGAAAAGTGGATATTTGCAGCTGTCATCTACGACAGCTTCCTATCTGGTAACACAAAACACGATGAATGTTTTTGTTATGAAAAAAAAAATACCATTGATTTCTTTCATGACATGAAAAATTTCATTGTCCACTTTCTGTCCCTGTCTGTCTTCACCAACCCTCTGTGCACCTGTCATTCCAAATCATTAAATTACCACATTTCACGTTAAATAAGAATAAACAGAATAGAGTTATAACTAGAAATGGCATCTCCTGTGATTTCTGGTCAGATTATAGCAAAAAACATTATATAATTGATTACTGATTAGATTTTTTTTTCCTTCAGTTTTTTCCCCCAGTAATCCTGTGTATGACACTGAGTTGTGATTTACTATAATCCCGGGACACTGGCTCTCCCGCCAGGTCACAGTGGACGGGCCAGGTTCTAATCCAAGGTCACTTTATCAACCCTGTCTGGCCAAGCTCGTCACTATGTTACATAACGGTTAGTTTTTGGGTAGCAGTGATTTAAATAGACAAAGGAAAGAATCAACACAAACAAACACAGTATGGATACACGTGCAGCACTACCACTGTCACACTTTACAGTGGAGTTTGTTGTAATGTGTGATGAAATTATCCTTTCTCGCATCTCATATTCCTTTCTACAGTTTTTACCCTACAAATAAAAATAAACTCTTTAATGTGGAAATAATTATTTCCCACACTGAGTGTTTAAACAACAGATTCTAAAGGGGTACGGCATGTAAACCTTCCTACTCTTTATCATCATCACCCCCCACCCCCCACCCCCACCCCCTCCACTTTCTGTCCCTGTCTGTCTTCACCAACCCTCTGTGCATCTGTCATTCCAAGTCATTAAATTACCACATTTCACGTTAAATAATGTTAGAATAAACAGAATAGAGTTATAACTAGAAATGGCATCTCCTGTGATTTCTGGTCAGATTATAGCAAAAAACATTATATAATTGATTACTGATTAGATTTTTTTTTCCTTCAGTTTTTTCCCCCAGTAATCCTGTGTATGACACTGAGTTGTGATTTACTATAATCCCGGGACACTGGCTCTCCCGCCAGGTCACAGTGGACGGGCCAGGTTCTAATCCAAGGTCACTTTATCAACCCTGTCTGGCCAAGCTCGTCACTATGTTACATAACGGTTAGTTTTTGGGTAGCAGTGATTGAAATAGAGAATTTGAATATTCCAGTTTCTGTCTGAAACATAGACAAAGGAAAGAATCAACACAAACAAACACAGTATGGATACACGTGCAGCACAACCACTGTCGGGCTTTACAGTGGAGTTTGTTGTAATGTGTGATGAAATTATCCTTGATCGCATCTCATATTCCTTTCTACAGTTTTTACCCTACAAATAAAAATAATAACTCTGTTGTAAGAACTGTTTAATGTGGAAATAATTATTTCCCACACTGAGTGTTTAAACAACAGATTCTAAAGGGGTACGTCATGTAAACCTTCCTTCTCTTTATCATCATCATCACCCCCCACCCCCCACCCCCACCCCCAACAACAACAGCCCGCTGCTAATGAGAGCATCCAATTGACTTTACCCCATCTTTGATATGTATAATATAAAATGCTAACAAGATTGTATCTCGCTAACCCCTATTTCTTCACAGCTTAGTGAATCCTAAATTGCTTTTTGATTTATTTTTTCAAAGTTCCACCAATCACATCTTTGTGAACAAACACATCAGTGACAGCAACATGTGGGATTAGCAGTGCAATTGCCATGTATAGAGACAAGAGCAAAGCCAGTGAGGTATTTATTGGATTAGGAGGGGGAACTCTTTCTTCAAACAAGCTGCTGTGCTTAACATTTCTTATTACAAATTTTCCATCAGACTAATTGTTTCCAGTTAGAAAACTGCAGCGATGCTGCAACAAACCCAAAGCAAGTGGCAGATCCGGCTTACATCACAACTGCATTAGTTTTAATAATATACATGTGAGGACTGACATGGAAATGTAAACAATAAAATTATTAGAATTAATATGTATGATATATATAATATTTTTTTATTTTAGTTTTTTAATGGTTGAAGTGTAGGACCAAAACAGCAATGGTGAGTTCCAGTTAAGCTGACCATGTGGACAAAGATGACTGTACTGTCTGCAGGAGTCTGTTGGACTGACTCACTTCATAATGCCGTTTTATTCCTGTATCACCTCAAAGGACCTGGATTTGCACATCATCACTCTGATGGCCTTCTCTATGTTTACACCTACACATGTCCCTCCCTGTACTTTATTCCCAAAAGGGGTAAAGGGCATGTTTTGTTCATATGGTGATAAGTGAATTAAATGAAAACAGTTTTTTTTTTCACACATTTCTCCATAACAATAGGCTGTAGCAAAAGCACCCTCTATATACAAAGTAGTCGGATTAGATCCCATCAACCCAAACACCCCCTTAGGAATAACAGAACCCTTCTCTGTAATGAAAGCCTCACAATTCTGTAAAATACAAGAGGGTCAAACACTTCACATTTTCACAAATAATAGCACAGTTGTAGGTAGCTCACATAAAACAAATGAGCTAATAAACACTCCACTGGGCCCTTTATCAATTCAGACCTCAGATCTCAAGTTGTGTTTCACACTCTATCTCCATATAACACACTGTTGCCAAGACTTAGTCAATTCATTTAGTCTGCAGATGATGGGATATCATAAATCAAAATGCCACTAGCAAGAGCAAAATCACACAAATGTGGACACACCGACACAGAGGAACACACACACACACAGATACATTAAAAAAAAGCAAAGGGGGGGCGTCCTTGGGGAGAGGGCCAACGTGGCTGTTGTGGCTCTAATTCAATGGATGACTCAGTCCTCGTGAACTAAACTGATTTATTCAGTTTACCTCTAAATGACAGGGTTCTTCAATGTTGTTTTAATGTCGCAAGTAGCATTTTCTGAGGTCCAAAAATTTTCCTCTATTATCAAAATGACTTTTGATAAGCTAATGATTTCTTCTCATGAGAGAGACAACCTGTAAATTAATCTTGTCACCTCTGACACTGGAACACCTCATCATTATAGGAACAGTTACAAACGTGTTAACAATATAGATTCAATATAGAGAATGATGATTTACCAACACACCCACACTGATCACCCACATTGGAAAATGAACTCTAAGATGAATCATTATCTTACATAAAGTTTATGCACGTTGTGTAGGAAGAAGTAAATTGACCTCCTTTCCCTGTTTCTAGCTGTCACTTCATCCCAAGTTTATTCAGACTCAAAAGACACAAAAGGCTCTGATGCAATATCATCCTCTCCAAAGCAGACTGAATGGAGAGGGTGGTGCTGACAGCTTTCATCTTTAACTCACTCACAGGCTCAGTTCTTTTTACATACAAGAGCTGAAGACATCAGTGCTTTCTAGTGTGTGGTGGGGAACATCAAATATGCATTACTGACAACAACCCATCTCATTTACGCTTTGATCACCAGCAAACAGCGGCTTGGCTTCAGTCTCTTGCAAACACTATAGCACAACATGTAAGTTCAGTCAGGGAAATTAGGTGTGTGCAGGAAAAATCCAGCCAACACTATAATTGGATACACCATTTCCTATCAATTTCTAAACACAATGTGCATAACGTTTTATGCATAGGAGATCAATGTAATATATTTTTTTCTCAGGTCTACTGGTTGTTTAATTTGTTACCGACAACAGAAAAATGAATCATAGCGTTGGCGCGAACAAGTAACTTGGACCGGTGCATATGATAAATATTTGATGTTGCTGACCTATCATACACTGTGCGCAACTTGTTACAAGCTGAATATATGTTTTTTAAAAAATTTTACGATGTATCTTAACTTGCAATGGTCATTAAACATTTTAGCCTGAGCAACATTACTGTGCAGCCAGAATGCAAACAGCTTTAAACTAAATATGAATGCAGATGCCTGTGTTGTGGTTGATTAAACATGCCTATATTTATGTTTAATGTGTGGGTAGTCTGACTAAGACAGTAAAGAACAGTACTGCAGCAAAGCACTGCATCAAGCTGACATGGCTACACAAAGTTAAACTACAAGCCTCTGCAGGGGCGGTTGAGACCTTTGCCTTTTAAATAATAAAACACAGTACTAACATTAAACAGTAAATATGCAAAACAAAAGCGTTATGCCATGATTTTCCTTACATGACAAACTCTACCTGATTACCTGACATTTCTGTCTTAAACCTTCAGCAAGAAAGCTGAAAACAATGATACAATTTCTGCGAATATTCACTAAACAGAACATCATCACCATCTGCACCTGTTGTCAGTGTATCAACACAAACATCTGCATTGTTAATTACAGTCATATCATCCATCCAGCGTTAATGCTATTCTGAGAGATGCCACAAGTGAGCAGGATCACTGGCTTAGGTCAGAATCTGGGATTCAAAGCTCTTCCCTTCTTCTCTAAGCTCTAAATCTTCATCCATTCCTCAAAACCTGTCATCCTCCACTGGATTCCTCCACCACAGCCTCCATTAATAACATCCTCTTTATCTCTGTCTCATATTTCTCCCAAATGCATCCATGCTGCACACGACTCTCCTCTAATGATACCTTCACCCAGTACATAGGAATATACCAGTGTATTTTATCTGCACCAGTCACTTGAGATAGGAGGTGGATAAGAATAGGTTTCTATGCTAGGATTTTCCCTCATAGTTAGCCCACTGGTAGGGATGCTCAGCACAGTGTGAAAATATAAGAGGTTGAGAAAGTCAGTAAAACCACATCTCAGTCAGCGTCCACTGCACAACGGTCTGGGAAGATTTTGGACACGAGAACGGCGTCGGACTGTTAAGCCAATCGATAACATCTCCATTTGTGTAAACACACTAACAGGAAATCGGTAAGGAAAACACTGAGCTAAAAAACGAGCAATTACCAGACCAAACGAATAATAAACCAAGCTAGACAGAGCTTAGACTCATGAGAACCAGGTACTGACTTGGAGGGGGAAAAGCAACATCAAGGAGAAGAATATGGAATGCGTCTGATGGACAGTTGGAATGTGGCAAATCCACATAACAAGACTACAGTGGTCTGAATGGCCGAGAGCAGTGCTTACCTCTGTGTCCTGTCACAACCCTGCACCCACCACAGCCAATGTGCATAACTGAACCACGGTCATGCGGTTTGGTCTCTATACCTGTAAAAAAAAAAAAAAAAGGTAATGTTTTGATGTATTGCCAGCAGTCTTGTTGGTGGATTTGTAGTATATATATATTATGTAATAATAAAAAAAATCTTTTTCTACTGATACGTAAATATAGGTATGGTGAGGAGAGAAAAAAAGACTCTTGGTAACCACTAAACAATTAAGACCAATTAGACTGGAAACTAAGACAACACTAAGATAGCTGAGTAACACTGTATAGAAACTACACAGTACATTACATCTGATATACATGGCAAATTGCAAAAGCAATACAATACAATACAGAAAGGCAATACAGAAATTTATAAAAAAAATTGAGAATGTAAAAGTGCAGGCTGTGGAAAAAGGCTCCTGAAAGAGTTCCACATGTGGTAACAGGGTGTAAGATGCCAGCTGACTGTAACATCAGGAGAAGAAGCACAACAAGGTTGAGAATAAAAAAAAAGGGCTGAGAGATCAACTGGATCAGATGTAGAAGGTGAAATCTAATGTGGTCCCTGTGGTAGTGGGATCATTATGGGCTGTGACCTGCAAACTAATAGCGTGGCTCCTGCAGATTCTTTTTGACAACAACATTTCTGGTTTTAATACTTGACAGAGTAATGTCGTATATAAGAAAGGCATGTGTTATTATTTCTCTGCACTGTACCCAGATGTGTATGAGTCACACGGCGTCTTGACAATGACAATAAGATGCAGGCACATGTACTAATGAAATCCTCTCTTCCCGTTAACAACCAACAACAGTTATGAAAGTGATATTCTTGTATCTGACGGGCGATGATGTGAACTCGGCAGGTAAACAAAACACTGCGGTACGAGCTGGCAGAACAAATCCAGTAGATTATTGAGAAACACAGTCTGACTCAGATGTTACGATCAGTATGAAACTCTGAGCTGTAGCCAAAACCTCACAGGTCTCTGGAAAACTATTCAAAGAGAAATTGTTTTAGTGGTACAGCCCCAAGGGCTCGAGAGTGAAATCTTTCCGTGTATCCAGCTTTCACCCCCGGCAAAAGACTGTGATGAATTTTTATTGCGGCCCAGGCAATAAATACTAAACTGAGAGGAGATATCAGCAGCTGAAAACCTAACTAATAATTTCATAATGTAAAACAGGTGTAGTCCAGGTTAAATGATCACTATATAAAGGGATGACAGCCACCAGAGTAGAGATTAAAGTGAGCAGTCTGTCCAGTCATCCAATTGTAATGATGATTAAAAGTTTTCCAGATGAAATGACAGCTAATTATTTAACAAGAGGTTTCATTTTAACAATATAAATTCTGGGTGTGGGTTCTCAGATTACTGCAGCTCCTGCTGACCAATCCCATCTCTGCTCGAAACCTTTGATACGCAGGCAGAAAGAAGGTAATTCACACCTGATATATATTTTGATCAAGACATGGCGACGTCTTGATTCCAGCTGACACAACGATCTCTCCCATCTCGCACAGGCAAATGGAACGGGGAATATCAACTTATGACACTATATAGATTCAATTTACAAGATACGGCCTCCCCAAGAGTCTAACAAAGACCCGAGAGCTTGATCTAAAGTACAATTACCGTTTTATTAGCACATCATTGCAGTTTAGAGGGGTTGTGAACTTCTCAATCAGCTCTGCAGAGTGAATGGACGGTGTAAAGGTCATCATCCCATCATGCTCTCACTCCCCGTCTCAACCTCTCTCTTCCTCCTGCCTCATGTTTGAACAAAAAATATTAATAGTTTAAATGGATGTTATTGTCTCACGTTGTTCTAATTAAAATATATTTTTAAGATACACAATATTATAAAGGTAAGGAAAACAAGTTGCGCTGTGCTTGTAGATGCACTTTTAATAGAGGTTGCAGACTAATAACAATTTTGGCAAAGATGTTTATCTTCAACAGCTTCTGAAATATTTACAACACCAGTAGATTTGCAACCCATATCATAAAACACTTGCATTTAAACATAAATCCAGCGCAACAACTTGTCCGACAGCCATTTTCATATTTTCATTTTCATATTAACTTCCTAACCTACAGGAGCGGCTACAACCGTTTCAGACTACACACACAGCAACGAGGAAGCCGTAAACAACAGCGGATGCAAAAACCTGGAGGATTTATCGTTTAATCATACGACACACATCCACACTACAAGTAACATTTACTGTCAGCTTCTTTGCTCGAGGATCAGCAAACTATATTGGATGTTTTCACTAGGTGCATGAATTGAGCCACCAAGTTTCTTGCATCTCATTCATGTCGGCGTTGTCGTGGAAACAGCACGAGGATCAGTTAAAGCATGGTTTTTAACAACAGCTTACAAGCATCCAAAGTGGATGTGGCCATGAGGTGTCCTTGGTAAATTTTCTAAATCTATCTATCTATCTATCTATCTATCTATCTATCTATCTATCTATCTATCTATCTATCTATCTATCTATCTATCTATCGTGTCTAAAGGCATTGCATTGTGTCTTTGTTTTGAAATGCTAATGATTGACAGAACACAAGAACATAATTTCATGTGATGTAGTGACGGCAAAGCAAGTGGCAAAAAAAAAAAATAGGATCTCAGATTCAGGCTTTCATCAACACAGGATTGTGTGTCTTCATGCAACAAGTATGTAATAGGATTAACAGATCACAGCTGAAGGAGCCTTGGTCAAGAGCCTAAGGCAATTACAACCAGAATGCCTTCACAAAACAGCAGCAGGATGGACGGAGGATGAGTGGAGGGATGGGAGGGATGGTAAAAGACTTCCTCACGTCACACATTCTCTGTGAGAGTCGGGATCATGTGACCAGAGTGAGGAGAGATTGTTTATTTCAATATTCAAATATAAGAAATGTCAAACAATAGGGTGTTGTTTTGGCCATGACGGGTGATGACTCCACCTCAGGCACATACAACAGACAGACCTGTCAAGGTCCACATCATCTCCTCATCTCATGTGCCTGTCAAAGGCATTTTACTCAGCCATGAGCAGGACAGATCAAAAAAATCACAAACCCATCCCTAAAGGTGATGTGTCACTGATCACTATAAGGTGTACGGAAAGATCTGAGCAACATGCATGACATTAATCTATTTCATTAGCCACATGGCATTCAAGCTACAGTTCTTCGATTTTTCAATTACTTGAGTCACAGGGAGTTATAGCCATTATGGACAAATCATCTAACGGCTATAATGCTCCGCACTTAGAATCAAAATGGTAATGAATCTAACGTCACCAGAGAATGGAGGTATCCCATTACGGTGAGAAGAGTTCAGTTTTAATTTACACAGCGTAATGAAGCCCGTAGTTCAAACCAGACAGAGCAACTCAGAGGCTGCAGAGCAGGCTAAGTGGTGCAGTGCCAGCATGTATCCAGGGATCGCTTATGGGCCTGGCTTACAGTAACTACCTCATAATGTTGGAGCGAGTCGGAAAGAGACAGCAGCGGATGCTGATGCCAGAAAATATTATATGCACACACACACACACACACACACACACACACACACACACACACACACACACCAGAGTTTGGCTGTTTTGCATCTGCAAAGGATTCCTTAAACCAACAAGACGCACACACCAGACTTTGTGGGTTGCATGCATTATATCGTCATTTCTGGTTGGAGGATACCACCAAACCTTAAAACAGAAAATTATTGTTTTCTGTGTTGTTTGGAGTCATTCGTTTACCTATCGTGAAATAATGTCTTTGGGCATTTTAACACTGTGATATTGTGAGACACTCTGAATAGTAAAAAAAAAAACAGTGAATGTTTGGATGCTTAAATGCAACAAACACAAATATGGAAAGCAACTTATTCGCTAAACATCAGTCTAAAAGCTTTTTAAGTGCAAATATTTGGCTTACAGAAAACACAGCCTCGTGGAGCAGTCAGCATGTCCACAGACTCTTAGTCTTGTTTTGATAATGTCTCCCTGACAAGCTGTATTCTCTCACTGTGTTAATTGATCTCTCTGGTCCTGTTGCTTTCGATTTGCACCTCAGGCCAGGAGAGAGCAACACAGAAGAGAAAATAGCTGAACAAATCAAGACATGTCAGAAAAAAGTAATAGAACGCTGTAAACGCTTTTGTTTTCATTTTTAAAAATATATGGATGGAGGTTATAGTTTCTCACAAACAATGTCAGACTCGTGGAGAACCTGCAAACTCTACACAGAAAGATGTCCATTTGAACTACAGTTTACAACAGGAATCATTTAAGAAAGGAAAACTACGGTACATCAATAGCTTACAAGATTCCTATTTCCAGAAACCAGCCACATCCTATCTTATGTTTGTCAATAAGGCAGGTGCCAGGGCCCAATGCAAACATGAGCAAATACTCTGTCAGAAAAAAAATGGTTCATTAAACTAACACTTACTTAAACTGAAGACAACTGAAAAATGTTTTTAAAAAAACATATATCCAAAGTGATGCAAAACAAAGAACTGACAAAGAACAGAAGGCGACTAAGACACAGGTGAAAACAATCAAACGAACCAGGAACAGGAAGTAGAGACAGACAAGACGCACAAGGCAATTAACTTTCAAAATAAAACAGGAAAACAGACACACAGAGCCACACTTAAAGCCAAAGTGACAAAACATAAACAAACTCAAATACTGTACTATAAACCAGAAAACAATGTTATGTTATGTTATGTTATGTTATGTTATGTTATGTTATGTTATGTTATGTTATGTTTCCCACCAAACCCACTGCACTGTACAGTAAGAGTCAACCCTGTCTGACAGCGCTCTCAGGCGGCTCACTCTTGTAATTACACCAGCAGTAAACCCTGGGTGGGTGAGTGAGTCGGCTGGTTTTGGATGTGACCAGCGCCCGTTACTTTGGATCCTCAGGCCCGACAAGAACACAAAGCAGGTCTGCGTAGTAGCTGTCCAGTAGAGGTAGGCACCGGATATAACTGTCGTTGTTGTTCTGTGTTTGTTGTTGTCGTGGATCCGCCTTACAGCGAGACGCTTGTTGTGATGTTTTCGCACATGTAACATCGTATAAACGCTGCATCACAGACGGGACTGATCTGGATCCATCTTTGTTGTGTAACACAACCTGATAGATAGCAGTAAAGGCTCCACAGACAGGAAACGCTGGTCCCTTTTTATCACAATAAAAAAAACACACTGCACCCCGTTGTTATGCTGTAAACAGGAAGTGTAGTGTTTAAAAGCCTGGGTGTTTGTTTACAATCAGCAGCAGGGTGGGTGAGGGCCGCTGATAGCGCAGCTGCAGCGATGGACACAAACAAAGTGCACCATCACTGATGGTAAACACAGTGTAGCCTGTAGCAAAACAGTAAATACAATCTAAAATAAAAAAAAACATATAGACAATCGTTATTAGGCTTCGTTATGATGTGTCAATATGCTGCCTGTAGCTTTATTAAATAGTATTCTTTAAAAACGAACAATATCCGGGTTGCCAGATTGTAGAAAACCCTCCTCTCCTAGCAGCACTCTGGGCTTGGTGGTTGTAGAGAGACCGGACTGCCCTATGCAAAACAGCTGCATCACATCTGGACTAAAAGCCAGTATTAAACTGCCTCATAACTTTCATGTACAATCACAGAATAGTTAGTACTATTGTTACTAAAATAACTGCAGATGACAGTAGTTTACACAGCTTGTGTAATACAATTAGACTTTAAAAGGTCATATATTTGTAGCTGCAAACCAGAGGAACTACATTATTAGGATGGTTCTTCAGATGTATTGATATATTAAATTATCTGCATGTTATCTGTATGTTTCCTTATAGGAGAAGTCATTGATCCCCTGGTGCACAGGTGATTTCACTCAGACGTTGCACCGTAGCCATGGACTCCTCCACCTTATCTGCCATTCTGCTGTCTCTGCTGATGGGGGCCATGGCAGCCATTCAGACCCCACACACAGGTGAGGAGGGCAGCGTGGTGAAGATTCAGACAGTTAGCCTGATAAGATGTTTCAGTGGAGATGCTGCAGATTTAGTTTAATTTTATCGGTGTGGATTATTTATTTTCCCCCTTTTTCAATGCAGGGTCAAAAAAATAAATAAATAAATGCCTGTACAGTACTTCAGTCTGCTCTGTGTGAACCAGACGTTAACTGTTCCTCTAGTGTTCCTGGATAAGCAGCAAGCGAGCGAGGTGATCTCCCGTCAGAGGAGAGATGTGGCTGGCGATAACCTGGGTCAGTCCTCCACTCTGGAGCAGACTTGCATGGAGAAGGTGTGCAGTTATGACGAGGCCAGAAAGTATTTCCCGGACACGTATCGAACGGTAAGCGCCAGGATTTTACAGTGAAGATTTTACTTCTCTTTTATGACTGCACTGTGTAAATGACAGGAACTGTGCAGAATTACCTGCGCACTTATCCTACTTTTTTTCCCTCTTGCAGGATATCTTCTGGTCTGTGTATGTTGGTAAGTGCTGCGTTAAAATGATCTTCCATCAATGCACAGGCATTAGTATTCTATTAGATCATCTCAGACTTGATGTCTGCGATTAGATGGAGACCAGTGTGCAGAGAACCCTTGCAAAAACGGGGCGCTCTGTTCGGACAGCGTGGGAGGCTACGACTGCGTCTGCAAGTCGGGTTTCACAGGGGTCCACTGTGAAGAAGGTGAGAAGAAGATGCAGGCAAGTTGCTTGTTGCTTTTCTTCTGATGCGTGAGTGCTGCAACCCTCCCCTCTCCCCTCTCTGTTTCCATGACGCAGACAAGACGCTGTGCACCCTGGAAAAGAACAAGGGCTGCTCCCAATTCTGTAAACCAGGTTACATGTCCTACCAGTGTTCCTGCGCCCGTGGTTGGAAGCTCAGTCGAGGAGACAGTAATAAGTGTGAGCCTGCAGGTATGTCGGTTATTAAAAAGGGAGAAATAGGGGAATTGCACCAGGGTTTGGAATTTTGGAGTTGCTTGGGGCCCCCGCAAAAATTCCCTCAAACACAGTGATTGGCATGGGGACCCCCAGGTCCTCTTTGCTTAATCATATTATTTTACCTTCTCCTCTTAGTCAGTTTCCCCTGCGGTAAAGTGAACAGTCTGAGTCGGTGGAATGAAAGACAGTCCACCAACAGCCGCAACAACTTTGAGGGACTTAGCTGTACCTCTACAGAGTGTCCCTGGCAGGTAGGAACACATACACACACACACACTCAGACTGACACACCATAGGAGATGTGTTTGGATTCCGTCCAACAGCGACGTAGGATTTCACTGCTGCAGCTCAGGTGCTTGATCGTGTCGTTCGCAGGCTCTCCTGAAGAGTTCAGAGTCAGCGGGTTTCTGCAGTGGAGTCATTCTGAAGGAGAACCTGGTCCTGACCTCAGCTCAGTGTGCCAACAAATACAGCTCTTTCCAAGTGGCTGTCGGTGAGCAGGCAAAACACATAGTCCCACCTGACCAGACGCCAAGCAACCGCAATCACAATATGACAGCAAATACTCCATTACATACAATTATTACAGTGATAATTGTTTCATTTCTAAAGAAAAGACAGTGGATGATTTCCCAGTTGAGAAAATATGTTGCAATATGTTGAAAGTCAACTAATTGATCAAACATTGCAGCTCTGTATCTCACTGTGTGTGCATGACTTTGAGAAAAGCCACCCTGACACTCGTCACATTCTTCCCCCTCCTCAGGCAAGCGCAGCGTCGACTCTGAAGATGGACAGCAGGTGCTGTACGCAAAAATAGTTCATCTCCACCCGCGCTATGTGGCGGACCGCCCTGAAAATGACCTGGCTGTTATTGAGCTCCGCGACCGCATCGTCTTCAAGAAAAATGTGATCGCTGCCTGTCTGCCAGAGAGAGACTTTGCAGAAAGCATCCTGATGGCTGGAGATCTCCCTGCTGTGGTCACTGGCTGGAAAGAGCCCAAACAGGTATCAGCTTTCCAGGGCCCGCTCACCCTGAACCACCTGGCCTACAGTCAACTGACACAGTGTCTGGAGGCTCACCCCAACCTGATGACCAATAAAATGGGCTGCACTACTCCACGAACAAATGCTGACTGCACCATGAGCTCCGGCAGCCCCTTGCTCACCCTGTACAGGGAGGTGTTCTTTCTCACTGGGATAGTGAGCCAGCCTCCAGGGGCTGAATGTAACAACGGCTACGTCTTCCAGAAGGTGTCACGCTACCTTAGCTGGCTGAAGCCGCTCATGGCCTCCCGTTAGATGGGGCAGCAACATGTGCATTATCACATATTTAAGATAATGCAATAATTGTATATAATTAAAAAAAATAGATCAGGTGAATATTTCCATGTGTGCACTTTCTGCTCAATCTGTCAATTTTCTTTTGCAACACTGCCTGTTCCCCAAATGTAACTATGGTAACAACACGTGCAGCATTATAGCTGTGTCTCTATCTGTCTATGGACTTCCTCATTTATCCACTAGGTGGCTCTCCGTGAACAAAAACAGTGAAGCTCTTAAATGTACAGGACCATCATCTAGTACAGGGTCAAACGCAGCAGCAAAAGATGAAGTAAATTATTCAACGTGTGTTTTGTGACGTGAAAATAACTTTTTAATAACTTTGAAGTGATGTTATTTCCGCAGCGCTGCACTGTTACCTCTGTAATATGAACGTATGACTGTAATAAACCTCAACACTACAACCTGATGTTAGTTTATTGTTCTCTTTATGGGTGAAGAATCCTGTCATATTTTGGGAAGATGACAAAGAACATCTGCTTTACGGGATTTTCAACAAATACCTTTAGATATTACAAGTGAGACAAAGCTGCAGCTGCAACCTTATTTTCCATTTTCTTTCACCATATCGTGACCTCTTGACCTCATTTGAATTAAACTAACATGATGAAATAACAGTTGCCACACCATACAAAACAATAACAGTGACAGTGAGAAATAAGGCATAGAAAAACAGAAGAATGAATCAAATAAATAAAAAAAAAATCAGGTAACAAACATGTTTGAGGTGAACAAGCAAAATCTTGTCATCATGAAATGAAGTCACACAAGCTCAAAGAGCAGAACGTCAAATCTGAAGTTCAGCTTTGCTGATGTTTTCGATCCCCACTGTGTCCCATGCACAAGCTATTTGCTCGCCCTCACTTTCACATACCCCTGTGTTGTCTGGCAACATTTTCCCACAGACACTTGCCCTCTGCAGTCTTCTCACAGCCTTCCTGGTGAACAAGGGCCAGGATCGTGTCATGCAGGGAGAAAAAAGGGAGAGGCGGAAGAATGGGCAACAGTGAGGGCGTGAGAGACGCCACATAACAAAAAAAAACCTGGCCTGCCACTTTTGATCGGGCGCTTGAAAAGGACAGCTCTGAGAGCTGGGGCCCACGTTGGCTGTTGCCATGGCGCTCACCAAGGAGATGGCTCCTTGCTCCCAAAAATGGCCGTGCTCCTTTACGGGGCCGTCCAGTGGAGATTAATTTGAGTGGAGCTCCTTCCTTCCTGAGTCTGGTCCCTCTCTCTGGTCCTGCCAGCTCCATTTACATGCTGCAGCTTCCATATACAAGCACATACTAAAACCAGCACGGCTAAACGAAAGCGTCATCCACAGTATACTGAGGCTGGCTAAAGTAGCACTTAAATAACAAACACGTGGTGCAGCTCTGAGCTAATGGAGAGACGAAAGAGAAAAAAACATAGCAGGAGACAGAAAAAGGTGGCTGAGCGAGAGCTGTTTGACAGGGTGAGAAAACAAACGACTGCGATGGAGCGATGGAAAAATGGCCGACAGATACAGAGACAGACGCGGGATTTGTGATGTTGACACGGAGGACAAATCATTTATTGTGTGGACAGATTGATGGCCCTACAGTATATTAGACGTGAATGAAAAGGCTTTGGAGTGCACATTAGTGAGGCCATTATCGATGGAGGCACTCAGTGTCAGAGCTTTCACTCTGCACAAATCAAACGTCAATATAAACTGCTGCAAAGTGTGCTATCAATGAGTTCTACTGCAGTGTGTACATGTGTACTCTCCTCAAACCCCCCAAAAAAGTTGCAAGCTGGGACCCTGTTTGAAAGCACACTTGCAAATGCATGCATAGCAAATGCATGCTAAGTTGTGTGTTGTAAAAAGGAAGGTAGGGCCATGCACAATCACAGATATATTCCACATGGGGGGTTAGCAGCATGTGTAAGTCTATGATCTTCCAGTGCCGCCGCCCCTCCCCAAAATCCATGCCCCCAATCTTTTGTCCCATTCGGACTATCAGGAATAATATGGGCCCTTTGGTCAGATTTTGAAAGTGGAAAAGTTACCCTGCCCCATCTCTAACTCTGACACATGCCAGACAGAGCAGCTTCCACTTGGCCTAACTGTAACTGCACAGGCGAGTGGACGTTAACCAGGACCTCCAGAAGTGAGGGAGTAGACATGGAATAAGTGGCCAAAGGAGAGAGAGAGGCGGAGAGAGGGACAGGCTGTGTGCACTTTAATATAACTCAGATTTAGTCTAGTGAGATTAGGAGTTTACATACCAGCCGCTCTGTGAGCTTCTTAGACTCAGGCAGAGTGGAGCCTGAAGTAAGTGCTATGTTCAGCATGCAGCTATCATGTTTGCCGTGTTTTGGCATACTGATATTTTCTAATTGCCACCAATGTATCTTCCATTGCCACTTACTAATACATACATATGACATGACATGAGTAGCTGCTTTAGAATAACTATCCTGTTCTGCCATGACAGAATAATTACAGACTTCTTCCAATTTTTCCAATGTTGCATGAGTTAAGCATAGAGACAGTATGTTGAGTAAGTATAGCAAAGATCAGTGGGAATTTTTGGCAGGTATTTTACTGTATGTTATAGGAGAGTGTCACCAAAAGGTCAGCAAGATTTCTTTGAGACAGAAAAAGTATTATTGCCAAAAATCAAATCCTGGCTTGAGCAGTTTTTCACATCATCTTATCTAAGTCAGGGTGACATCTCTGCACAGCTGATAAAAAAACAGCGTCCCTTATTCACCACTGAACAAACCCAGGCCCAAAGGCTTAAGACAGGCCTTAAAAACCAATGTCGCTTTCAGCCTGTGGACACGGTGACTGGTCAACAGAGAGGGAAGGTAAATCCTGGATCTGCCTTTGTTCCAGTGACCTTACTCTGACCTTTCCACAGTTAAATCCTGCTCAGTGCAATTGGCAGAAACTGAGAAACTGACAGAGGGGCTCGCTGAATGAGAACAAGCGAACTATGCGATGACCACCATGTGGTGGTCTTTGAATAAGACAGATAAAACCTGTGTGTACACTGATCAGCCACAGCATTAAGACCCCTGTGGCAGCTCCATGTATATCTGTGGCCTGCACTACCCATAAGTCAGCTCGGCAGAATCCTTTTATTAAAATCCCTCTGCATAATGTGAACACCTACATGTGTCTAATCCTACATCCCATGTTTCTGAAGTAAGCCGCCAGGTCCTCAGGTCTCAGATCTTCACCTCAAGGTATCTGGGTTATTCAAGGTGTAGTTAGACTGAACGCACCTAAGATGAGACAATGGCTGTGTCCGAAATCGCCCCCTAACCCCTATATAGTGCACTATATAGTTAGGGATCATAGCATGTCCACTATATAGTGCACTCAATGTATCCCACAATTCACCACGAAATGTAGTGTACATCCGATGGTCACTAACCGGACCAAGATATCCCATCATGCATTGCCAGAAATTCTCTGGGCTGCGCGGAAGTGAAAATAGCGGACGGACGGGAGGGAAATATACATAAATATTGTAAAATATAACAAAATACGAAAATAAAAAGTACAGGAAAGTAATCAAAAGCCTCTAATTTAATAAAAATGCAGTGGTAAACAAACAAGTATTTTGTGAGACGACAATAATGTGGTACGTTTTAATTGTGCGACAGCGATGACGTAATTACCGCCGCCGAGAGTAGTGTCCGAAAGATTTTTCAGTTGAGCTCACTATATAGTGCACTACATTTATTTCCCCTATGTAGGGAGTAGGGGTTAGGGGGCGATTTCGGACACAACCAATGTTTATCCACACTATGATTTAAAAAAACTGATCTTAATGTTAAAAATTGGTGGCATGCTCCTTTATGTGGTGTTTTCATTTATAGCAATCGATACTATGGACTGTCTGCATCCATGTGTTTAGAAACAAACAAGACTCTTGGCGATCGGGACACATGACCTTTCATTACAGTAAAAACACAACTATTGCACATCACATCCTCAGTAAGATGATCTTGTTTTAAGATGGGATGTGTGACTGGGGGGAAAAAAAGACTTTCTTCCTGTGAATTTCGGGCACCTGCATCCTGTCATAGTTAATACATCCTGTGAGGTCACGGGCTTTTTATTCTGGTGCTCGTCTGTGGAAACAGATGCAGCATGTGGTCGCCCAGTTGTCAGTGTGTGGTTCATTGTGGGGAGGTCTTGTCAAGGTGAGGCCACCTCTGGCCAGTGAGGGAAGCGCGAGCAGAACAACATGCGGCATAAACTGAGGGGAAACATGACAGACAGTGGTTTGTGACTCTCATGTTCCGTGTGCTCTCCTCATTAATGGACAATAACTCAGCAGGCAGAGCTATAGTTAGCATACTGCCTGTCTGTAAAGCTATATTAGTCAGCGACTGAGCCCCACACATAACCATACAGAGCCGGAGTTACCTCGTCACCCTCTATATATACAGAAGCAGGAGTCCGGCACTGGGCTGTGGTCCGAGCATCATGGTGATGGTAACTGGACTGAAAAGCACCTGTCAAAATCATGAATTAACATGTTAGTTTTTGTTTGTTTATGTCCAAACAGAAATGTTACTTAAATTCAACAAACAAAAAAAGTTGTGGTTTTACAATGGATTATGCACAAGAGTGTTCACTGACCTCTGGACCTCACATCAAAGTTACGCCACCGGGTTAAGACATAGTCTAACACATATAATCCCCTGAACCTACAATGCGACATATTTACCTTTTATTTTTGCTGTACGGATTAGAGATATCTAACATATAGTTTAGCTGTTAATGTGCTGGTTGGTGTATTTTGTCACTTTTGGACAGAACCGCGCTGGGTGTTTCCAACTCCTTTCATTGTTATTAATGTCTAAGCTACGCTAACAAAACCGACTTTTGGCTCCAGATATATATTAACAATACAAACAATAAATATAGGATGACTCAACTCATCGCACTGAAACAAAACAAGTGTACATTATCACAACATTACTTCCTTTAAATTAGTGAGACAGAATGATGTGAGTCTGCAGAACTAATTGTTTCACTCACACACACACACAAGCATACACACACGCAAACACACACCCTGACATGGGCCACTCTGATTTTAATTTACCTTCCACACCCAACTATGGTAATACAACGAAACGGCCCAATAAATTCTCTTAATTAAACGATTATCCCGTCGAGGGGTTTAAAGAGGCATGTTCTTCCAAATCCATCCATTGTGATTAACTATGTGGAATAGAGTAATGATTCCCTTTCCTGTGCACAATCTCTCTCCGCTCACATAAAGACGATGAGTGGGAGCATGCTACTGCGATATATATATATACTATGAAACCTGTCTACTTATATAGTAAGAGAGCCATTAATCTCCTGTTGTCCTGTCTCAAGCAGTGACCCCTCCTCCTCTTCCCATGCTGTCACTCTCCCAGCCTGCACCTGTCAGATTAGTCTCACATCCTCAGCTGCCACTCCATATGATACGCCTCCTTACTGCCCTGCGCGCCCGCATGTCATCTCGCTTTGCATGTATTTATGCGTTTTGTGCGTGCGTGCAGTGGGGGGAGAGGCAACAAGAGGGCAATCTCATGCAGAATGTGGCTGTGCGAGACGTGAATGGGGGGCCTGTTGTTGCTGGTTCCCACTGACTCCCACCACATACTGCAGCAGGATTTAGCTTTAACATAAAAAACACAATAAAATGCAGACCCCCCCCCCCCAAAAAAAACAAAAAAAATCCCGCCCCCCCCCCCCCCCCCCCCTTCCAATGACAATCCCATTACATGGCTGGAGAGGAGGGGGTCTGCAGCTCCAGTGTGTGATGTAGACCAGCAGCCCACTGGCAGCTGTTGTCAGTGCCTGATCAGAGGTGTCATGGCTGCCATGCTCTTGTCTGTGGCTGCAGTGGAAACAGTTTTCGCAGCCCACATGAACCTGTGTGACAACAATACCACAAATGACTCACGTCATGCATCAGGATTAAGGGGGGGGGGGGGGGGGGGGGGGGGGGGGGGGGGGGGGGGGGGGGGGGGGGGGGGGGGGGGGGGGCTCCCTGCTGGATGGACTGGAGCAGCTGAGGCGACAGGCATGTGACCAGAGGGAGAAATAATAAGCATCATGCTGGCTGCAGTGGAAACAGTTTTCGCAGCCCACATGAACCTGTGTGACAACAATACCACAAATGACTCACGTCATGCATCAGGATTAAGGCAGGATGGGAAACCGGGGTGGGGGGTTGGAGGTGGCCGGGTTGGTGGGGGTGGGGGTGGGGGGTGGGGGGCTCCCTGCTGGATGGACTGGAGCAGCTGAGGCGACAGGCATGTGACCAGAGGGAGAAATAATAAGCATCATGCAGTCTGTGGCTGTGTCAAGTCCCCGGAGACAACCAGAGACACAACACAACGCAGGCGAGAGTCATTTCAAAATAAGAGAGGCACAACTATGCATGACAAGCAGAGGATGAGGGGCAGAGGGCTGTGATGTGTGTTGTGTGACCTTTGACCAAAACACTAAACACAGCATGTGCCAGTTGTCATGGTGGCTGATACAGATAAAAGCAGATCGTCACTAATAATCCATAATAATGGTGTGGGTTTTTTTTATAATAAGAGAACGAACTCGTCTTGAAGCTTTATTCTGAAAGACACAACCGGAAGTTTGTTATTTAACAGTTGACATATATTTTCGATGATTTAGCGCAGTGAACGAGTGGGAATCGGCTGGAATTACGCAGCAGGAGGCGAGTTTGGAGTTTGGACTGTGCGCACAGCTCGTGACAGTGATTATCAACAACAACAACAGTGTGTGCCTGTGTGTGTGCGCGCGTGCGTGTGTGTGTGTGCGTAACGGTGGTCAGGCACCGATTCATTTATTGGAGTGTGTTGGTTAAAGAGGTGGACGGAGGGGAGTCTGGAGAGCTGTCACTCCTCTCTCTCTCTCTCTCTCTCCCACACACACACTCTCTCTCTCTCTCTGTTGCTGCGCGCGGACTCGGAGAGGCATCACCGTTACGCACGTCCTGCGCAGCGCAGTCGGGAGCAGTGTCCGTCAACAGACGCCCAGCAGCGGGAGAAGGGGGCATCGTTCACGGGCTGTCGCCTGGCTGCGCGTGCTGTTGGTCTGTTTGTGGTGATGAAGGCGCAGTGACAGTCAGAGATGCGCATCGCCGAACAAAGGATTTAGTGGGAAACGATTAAAAAAAAAAAAAGACTCGCTCACACGTTGTCACCCCCGGTGTGGACCCGGGTTCATGCGGACTTTGCATTAGGGGACAAGGGGCTGAAGACGCGGGTCCCTGCGGGTTGAAGCCCGAGGAGCAGGAGGAATCATCCGGCTCCATGTGGATGGAGAGTGAGAACGCCAACACTGCTTGTTCCGAAATGTGACATTTTTAAATTCGGTCCCCAGTGAAACGTGACAAACTGCATCTGTTCTCCATCGGGCTGTTTACATTGGTAAAGGTAGGTGGTGCTCGTCATATAGCGTTTAGAATATCGATTAAAAGGGGAAAAAGGGGGGGGGCAGGGGGTGTTATAGCCTTGGGGGCATGTGTGTGTGTGTGTGTGTGCGTGTGTGTGTATAATTTGTCGCTGCTGAATCCAGCGGGATCTCGCTTGATAATAACGTGTCTCTCGGTCCGTGTTGTGGTGAGACAGGTTTGGGGTTCGAGACCACCGAGGTGGATGTTGCATCACTGACAAACCGGACAGACCGGTTTTGTTTTGTTTGTTTTTTTTGGGGGGGGGGGGGGGGGGGGGGGGGGGGGGGCGATGTCGATGCACCAAATGCATAAGTGTGCGAATGTGGAGGGAGACGCAGTGTCGTGGACGTGTTGCAGGAATGTTCATTACACGTGGCCTTGACCTCAATAAGCGTTTGACCACAGCGCAGCATCTTAAACACGGATGCGTCTGTGGGAGATGTCACAGCTTATTGGCTGTGGCGGATGTTTCTGTTTTCTCCCACGAGGATAAGAAGGTTGGTCTCTCTCTGTGGCTGCGCCTCCATCTTTATCCCACAACACACTGGGATGTTTCAGCAGTGTCAATCACTCCTCCATCCTGCAGTTTACACGTCAGATGTCATTCGCTATATTTGGATCTCTCTCTCTCTCGCAAACACACACACACACACACACACACACACACACACAATTCAGCATCAATGGTCCTACTTCTGCTGCCTCAAACAAACACACTATTCTGGAACCCCCTAGAGACCCTCCCATGTGGCAGGCATTGTTAAGGGAAGGGGTGTGTGTGTGTGTGTCTGTGTGTGTCTGTGTGTGTGTGTGTGTGGTGAAAAAAAATATAAAAAAGAGCATTCTCCAAATGTGTGGCTCTTCAGGTCAGCTAAGATGTGTCTCTCCCACTCGTGTCCCGTGCACCAGGCGCTGGGCCCTGCAGTTTGTCTAACATTGCACTTAAATGCCCACTTGGGTCCAATTAGACAAAGGCCAGGGCAGTAGGTTTGGTGATGCATGTGGATGTATGGATTGGTGAATAGATAGATGATGGACGAGCCCTGAGTCACTGCGAGTGAAGTATTTGTGTACTCAGAAAGCTCCTGGGCCTGTTTCTGTGTGTCCTGTATTCCATCATTAATCAATATTCAGCACAGTGGAGCTGTTTATTCTCAGGCTGTGCTCTCAGCAGTTAGTTAGCGTCCTCTTGGGGAAAGAGGGTGATACAGTATCTCCTCAGGGCTGATGCCATATGTACCCTGTTTGGATGATTCTGTGTGTGTGTGTGTGTGTGTGTGTGTGTGTGTGTGTGTGTGTGTGTGTGTGATCTGCAGATTTCATATACATGAAAACTTTCCTGCTTCTCCTTCCATTTGTGCAATTATGTCAATGCCCCCACCCCTCTTCCCATCACACACACACACATACACACACACACGTGCAAGTGTGTGCTCCAGGCAGAAGGCTCACTCCACTTCTTCCTCCACACACCCTCCTGTTCCCTGTTTCTCTCGCTCCTCTGATCACTATCACACTCTAACCGAATCTGACCTCTCTGTGTGCAACCTCCCGTTTAACCCGCTCCTAATGGAAGACGTTTATTGACATTGCGCAAAGAAAGACCACATGACACCAGAGGTCAGTGTCCCTGGTCTCAGGTTGCATTCACGGGCTTATTCGGATGCCTTCACATGGGACTGATCAGCCCATCGGTTGTTGTTGTTGTAGAAAGCGAAAAGGGGGGGCGGGGGGCTGAGATTTAGCACTGGCTCTTAATTGCCAAGTCAATTAGCATATGGTCCTACTGTGAGCCTAGTCACATGGTAATGAGGCCTAATTTGGATGGCCAGGGATGTCTGAGGAGACTGGGGGAAATATTTCCACTGTCAGTTTCTTTATTTATGATGACACTCTGGGGGCAGATGCAGTGAATGGACCACCCATCTTTAGTCTAGCCACTCAGAATGACCCTTTTTATTCCCCTCGTGCCAACTACTTTCTTTCTGACTGTGCAAGTCTATTTTTTTATCCAAGCACGCCCACTCGTCATACCGTGACGTCTAGTTTTTTAATCCCCTTTTATTTCCATCTTTTTAATCTGTCACAGTCAGATGCACAGGGTTGCTGATGTCACTCGGTGGGTTGGAGATGTGTTGGACAATATCACATCACTATTAGAGTGTACACGATTATTGTGAAGTATAGAGTGGGTTCATTTAGCCTTTACATCTGTGACATTATGTAAGTCCAGCTGCTGATGTCATGCAGCTGTTGGTGTTAGACAATAGGATGGATAAGGTTGGTGTCGCAATAAAATGGATCCATCCATCCATCCATCCATCCATCCATCCATCCATCTTCTTGTCTTGTTTACGCCTTATGTGAGAAAGTGGTGCCTTCACATGCACAATACATAACGGCAGAACAAATTCTATATTTACATGCAAACACATGTGCCATTCTGTGTAAACACGCAGCATTAATGCATGTAACCGTGCTGCATGCAGAATACAAAGCTAAGATGAACCTCTGAGTGCCAGCAGGCTGCTTGGCACTAAGGAAGATGATGCCCGAGAAACAGCAGCCATGCAACGGAACTGGCAGGAGCTGGATCCCTCTCCCGGTTACATAAGATACACAGCAAGAATAAAGGCTGGGGGGGGGGAGCCAAAATGGAAGGAAGAGGGGTGTGTCTGGGGGATGACAAGAAGGAGGGGAAAAAATGGGGAGAATAAGCGTGTGAGGCGCATCCTCCACAGCACATTGCAAACCGCAGCGCAGAGATGAGGCGGCGGTGAAGATGTGACCAAATATAGGACTTTAAATGGAGAGGACAGAAATGGCTGTGTGGTGCAGGGGTGACAGAGAGGGAAACAGTTCTAGAAATATGGGAGGGAGAGGACTGGTTACATAAGATACACAGCAAGAATAAAGGCTGGGGGGGGGGAGCCAAAATGGAAGGAAGAGGGGTGTGTCTGGGGGATGACAAGAAGGAGGGGAAAAAATGGGGAGAATAAGCGTGTGAGGCGCATCCTCCACAGCACAGGGGGGTGGATGAGACGACAGCAGCATCCCCTGTTCTGCACACGGCAGAAGGCCAGAGGCTCGTTCTCCCTCTGTTCACATGACCAGTTAGTGAGAGGCAGGGAGGAGGACATGCTGTGTGTCTATGCTATATGTGTGTGTGTGTGTGTGTGTTGTGTCCTGTATGTTGTGCACATTTGCAAGGGATTTTGTGATTTGACACAACCGTGTCTGCTGATGATGTGCATGTGATCACGTGTGACCGCTGTTAGCCCCTCTGTGTGCAACCCTCATCTGCCAAGTCACAGTCAAACAGCATAGGGCTAAAATCTCTGTGTGTGTATGCGTGTGTGTAACTGTGTGTGTGAGTGGAAAAGTCACAAGTGTAGAGGAAACAAGCTCTGTCTCCTGGAGATGAGCATAAAAAAGCCAAACAGATAGAGGAGGAACATTCCTTCTGCTCAGCCTGTTGAGGATGAGTGGCTCTTCCTCCCTTTGTCTCTCTCTCCCTTTTGTTTTAGTCCTGTCACTGAGACTCGGGGCGTAACCATGGTTATCAGGAGCTCGCCACAGAAGCCACACAGTGCGCGAGTTAATCACAAATGTGTGTTTGTTTTTGTGCCACTCGTGCATTTGGGTAAGGAGTTGTGTGTACAAAGCTGCAGCAATGTGTTGTTTGGCTGTTTTCACTGACTTGTGTCGTCTCTGAAGCCGCTGCAGCAAGGAGGGAAGTAGATAGGAAACAAGGTTAGGAAACGAGGGAGCAAAGAATTGTAGCTAAGAGGAAGTATAACATTCACTCTCATTCATGCTTGTTGTTGTTTGTTTGTTTGTTTATTTCCTGCCCCCCCTCCCCCTGGGGAAAATATCTGGTGGTGGTACTGTGGGATCTTAGAGCTCTCCAAACAAAAAATGATGAGTCAGGTGTATCAGAGGGACAAATGTCCGCTGACCCTCGTCCCAATTCTGTCCCTATTTCTCTTGTGATAAAACTACGTCAGTGTATCAAGGGTCTGTTTTTTTTTTTGTCTTCTAGTTGTCGGCCCCATTTAATGAAGTACATGAAGTACATGTGTATTTACATCGAATCCTCTCCCATGATGGTCTGACCAATCATGGGAGACAGGGCCATGACTAAAGTAACCCTCCATACGTTAATAACCAGACTCTCTTTCTTTCCTCTCCTTTTTTTCTTCATTTCTTCTCCGTCTCTCCTTCTTTGCTCCCCGCTGTCCTTCATCATCTCTCTGTCGCCTGCTCTGTCGACCTCTTAGAAATGGCGTTCCTCCCAGTCCTCCTCCTGCCGCTGCTGCTGACTGTTGCTCATCGTGCTAGCAGTCAGGACTCGGAGGATGCTGAGACTCTCCCAAGAGGCTGTGGCTGGGGCCTGGAGCGGCCCTACACCCTGCTCTGCGACCTGGACTCCATATGGGGCGTCGCTGTCGAATCCGTGGCTGCTGGTGGGGCTCTGGCTGTCATCCTTCTAGCCCTCGTCCTGCTGTGCCGTTTACGCCACGTCAGTGAGGCTGAGAAGCGCAGCGGCGTGGGACCCATCCTCCTGCTGCTCCTCGGCATCCTCGGCTTGTTCGGCCTGAGCTTTGCCTACCTGATTGAGCAGGATGAGTCGTTGTGTCTGCTCCGCAGGGCCACGTGGGGTCTCCTGTTTGCTGTCTGCTTCTCCTGCTTGCTGGTGCAAGGCGTGCGTCTGCGCAGGCTGGGCCGGGAGCGCCGGAGCCCTGGCGGCTGCGCCCTCACCGGCCTGGCGCTGGGCTTGAGCGCCGTGCAGGGCATCATTGCTGCTGAATGGCTACTACTGACTGTGCTGCGAGAGGGACGAGCTGCATGTCTGTACCTGCCTCTGGACTTCTCACTAGCCTGCAGCTACGTGCTGGCACTCTTAATAGCCGCGCTGACGGCCGCCTCCCTGGCCCTGTGTGGGAAGACGCGCCAGTGGCGCTGCAGCGCCATTTGGCTGCTGGTGACCTGCCTGCTGTCACTGCTGCTGTGGGTGGCCTGGGTGGGCTTCTATCTGTACGGCAACGCCTGGCTGGGGAGGTCCCCGGATTGGAATGATCCGGCACTGGCCATCGCTTTAGTGGCGCAGGGCTGGCTGCTGCTAATCTTCCATGCCATTCCTGAATCCCACATCTGCCTGAGACCCCCGCCACAGCCCACAGCCCCGGACTACTTCGACACCTCGCAGAACTCCACACGAATGAGGGAGACCAGCTTTGACGAAGACATCCCTCTCTCTCACAGGCAGTTTGTGGAGAACCAGGGCTATGGATACAACGATGAGAACACTGCAGGTATGCAGGCCTAATGCAGGGGCGGGCAGACCTTCTGGGATCGGGGGCCATATTTGGTTTTTAAACCTGACCGGCGGGCCAGACCATTATTAGACAGGGTGGAAAATGAGCAAGCATGAATCATGATTTTCCCACAGTCTATAGAAACCATGCAGGACAGAGTGAGGCACAGGAGGAGATGCATGTGATGCAGGAGTGCACAACATGTGTTTTCTGTGAGAGTGTTGTGGTGAGTCACGGTGACTGATCTCTGTCTCTAACCTACACCAGGCTTGAGGAGTGGTGGTGGTCCCGGACAGCACAACAGTAACACCGGTGCCAGGCCCAGCGCACCTTTCCGCAGTAACGTCTATCAGCCCACTGAGATGACTATGATCCTGAATGGGGGAGCGGTGAGTACATCCTCCCAGTCACAGGTACACACAGCTTACACGCCCCCCCCCTCATTCGTCAACGCCGACAAGACTGCATGCACAGTTGTGCAATCTGGGCCATATGCAAAGATTGTGCGCGCATTATCACTGTGTGTGCATGTTCACGTGCCTGTGGGTACGGCAATTTGTGGGCACATGCATGCGTTTGTCACAGTTGGTCACTCACATGTTGTATTTGTGTGTCCACGTAAGCCCCTAAATAAGCCGCAGTGCTGTCTGTCCACCGAGCAGTGCGACTGTCACACTCTTCATTACACAGGATGAAGTGGCACAGGTGAACCGATCCCCTGCGTAATGAATTAAGCCTGCCACACAGACGCACAACACACCCACACAACACTGGAGGCTAAAATACCGAAGCGACACTCTGCTGACTAAAACATAATTTGTATTCACGGTTCCTGAAGACTGGTGCCAGAGCTTTTCCTTAGGCTGCTCTGCATAAACTGTAATAATAATTATAGTTTCTGTGGCTACAGTTAAAGCTCATTCACAGAGAATGCTTTGTGTACGGGCCAAACAGAAAAACTACACACACGTGACTGATCTTTCCCTACATCAGTACACACACACATTGTCAGCAAGTGATATACAGTATAGACAAATAGGAGTAAAGAGTGTGGATGGGATCTCATGCCTCATTTTGCCCTCTACAGGTGCCCTCTGCCCCTCCGACCTACACGGGGAGGCAGCTGTGGTGAGTGACGGGGGCTGGAAAGAGGATATGCGATGGAAAATGAAGAGAGGAGGAGGATGGAGAGGGTGAGGAGAGAGGAGGGAGGAGGGAGGGGTCCAGGACGAGGGGACCGCCCGGTTGGACTAGACATGGATGGCAACAGGGTTCCTTTTTAATCCGTGTACAGACTTGAACATGACTGTGTGCCAATCAGTTATTGTGATGGTGATGACGTGTGAGTGCGCGTGAGACTGATGTGAATGGAGGACGGAGCTAAAAGCTCTTCCAGCACGCTGATCGTCTAAACTGGCAACACAAAACACACGCTGTGTCAGATTTGAAAATATCAATGCATAGATCGTTTTTTTTTCCCCCCGGTCATCGAAGTTGCTCTCCCGAGACTCGAGCACTGTAAGCTTCCCTGAAAACTGTGAAATTTATCGCTCTCCCCCTGCTCTGTCTCTCTGCACATAACAGTGCTGCAGTAGAAACACTTGGCTCTGTCCTCCATTCATCTGCAGCATAGGTGAAGACAAAGCACATGGGCAACTGTTCAGCTTGAGCATTGCCCACCTAAGATGAATACAGTCTCCGTAGGTGTGTATGTGGAGCGTATGAGGAAAAAAAAAAAGAGTGTGTCTGTTCCCAACATTTCAACTCTGCCAACACCAACAAACCTTCCCTCTCCGAATCGTTACGCCAATCCTTTTCCCCCCCCTCTCTATCTCTGTCTCCGGTCTGCACTTCTCTGTGAATAGAACACGTCCCATCCTCCCACCTGCATGGACACTTTGATTAAGCAAACTGTGAAAACCCCAGGGGGGGGGGGGGGACAGTTCCCAGTGACCACAGACACAACCAAAGTAGCCTGGAGCACCTGAACAGAGGGACGACCAGCTGCGAGAGCCTCAGGGGAGTAGAGTGGATTCTGATTGGACAGCGAGGCCGTCGGTCGTCAGTGGGGAGACGGGTCTTCATAAATCTGGGTCACACTGCTGTGGTGCTCGCCAGCGTCTCCGGTGGCCCGATGGTGGTTTGAACCAGCCGGGAGTCAACGTCACTTTATATCAGCAGGAAACGGTGTGAGGAAATGAGACCGCCACTTTGCCTGTCTGTGTTCACGTGCGTTGCGTTGTCGTGTGCTTTTTGAATTCAAGGTCTTGGTGCTAACTCTTCCTCCGCACGACTTCCCAGTGCGGCGCAGGACTACCGGGCCAACACTGATGCAGACGGCGAGTCAAACTGTGAGGGACGGACTATAGTGAGAGGGCGAGGGACAGTGTGGGGGGTGGGATGGGGGGGGTGGGTTTCCACGCCACTTCCTTCCCTCACACTCTGATCCCTGGAAGAAAATGTCTCCCTGGTCTGTGTGTGTGTGTCTGTGTGTGTGTTTTGTGCGTGCAGTGGGGGCAGCCCACGCTGCTCTGTCCTGTGTGATGTTTATCTGGTGAAGAGTCCCCCCGCCGCCCCCTCAACCCCATCACCCCGCCCCTGTCTCGATGTGGTCGGCTACAGTCCCCGTGCCAACAAGGACTCCAGTTTCACTGGTGTCTCTGTTTCACACTCTTTCCCTTCACCGTGACACCAGCTCTCTCTCTCACTGGAGAAGCTGTGTACATAGTAGTGCTGTAAAGCTTTGCTTGCTATTTACTTCTTCTTCTTTTTTTTAACTGTAGGCTGAGTTTAGAAAACAGTGTCATATGTCCCGCTGGAGAAATGACTACCACACACTGTTTTTATCTGAGGATTTTTTTTTTTAACTGGTTTGCTTTGTGTTCATACATTGCTTATTATGCTTTTTTTTTATTTCTCTCTCTCTCTCTCTCTCTTGCTGGTGTCTTTTATTCTTTTTAAACTTAGCATTTTGGAAATGTTTTGCCGACACTAGATATTTGCATTTATTTTTTTTCTGTTTGATTAATTTTCAGGAAATTCTGTGATATACGATCATTTAATGGGACTTACAATACAGTATGTCGTCTGCACCTCCTGCACAGTATTCTCATTCAAGACGGTGGGCCACTCTTTGCTGTAACAGTCACAGGGATAACTTATATTTACAAAAAAAAAAAAAAAAAAAAACATTTCAGAGGCTGTGAATAATTCCTGGCACTTCATGCAGTATGTAACGACTTTTACACTGCGACACAATTAGAAAGAATAAAAACAAAGCGAAGCAGGGAGGCCAGACTATATTTAAGGCGGACTGACGTTCATTCAGAAAGAAGAGATGAAGGGTCTACCCTTTACTGCTGCTGTATGTTTCTGTTGTACCCACTGGCTACTCGAAATCAATACAAGTACTTTCAGGCCAGCTGCTCTGTGTGGTTCAGATACAAGCGATGGGCCCTGGTCGCAGCCCAAGAGGTAGAGCCGTCCTCAGGGTTTTGGATGGTCGGCAGTGACGAGACAGAACTGTGGGGCTGAGGGGGGAGGTTTCAGTTGTTGTGATGTGGTTTCACTTCGTGTGGAGTACAGAAAAAAAAAAAGAAAAGAAAAAAGAATACCGTGACTTTGTAGATTTTGCACTTGTCAACTACCTATCTGTGCATGCTTCTCACCATTTCTACATGTAAGACCTTTCTCAGACGTACTTTTGAATACTAACTATTTATGTCATGTGACAGCAATCATCATTTTCAGTGTAGATCAGATGACACACTTAATGTCCGTGCTTTCGAAAAAAAACAACACACGAAAGAGGGCTGGTGCTTGAGAATTAAAGCGGTGGGGGTCGGCGGGTGGGGGAGGGGGGGGTCCAAAGCAGGAACAAAAAACGTCAACATCACTGGACCTGAACAATAACTTCCTCTGTGAGTCTGAAGACACGAGGGGAATAAAAAGAGAAGCTTCCGACTGATATCGTCTCCGTGTTATAAATCAAATAGACTGTGGTGATATTTGCACAAAATTTCTATATGTTATGTTTGTCATCCTTGGCCAGCCTGTTCGAACACCTATCCTCCCTGGGTTTGACATGTCCTTGCCTGTCTCTCCTGATCTGTCTTGCCTTCAGACTGTTCCAGTGGGGCAGCTGACAGGGGTGATACTGGTTTTCACAGCTGTGACTGTGCAGTGACGCAGCATGCCTATGTATAAGAACCTGATTCCCCTGACTAGAAGAGAAAATGGAAAAAAACAACAACAGTGAAATATCTTGTTTCTGTAACTGATTCAGGAAAAAAAAGTTCAATAAAGGTGTCTTGTTTGTAGTTAATTTTAATTGGATGTGGTCAGGTTTTTTTTCTCCTAATTAGTGAAAATGATTATTCAGAAGTGACAAAACGCACAACATTTGGAGGCTGACACACAGACCAGTCCATACTGTCATGCGATAGCTGCTGTGTAAGCGTTTTACTGCCTAATCACATGACATCAGGACACATCTCATTCTGCCCCATTCGTCGCCTCTTGCGATCAGCATGGGGATGCTAGGGACCTATTCTACCCCGGGTCGCCATGGGAACCATATGTCACACACCAATTCATATAGCAAATAAACAAGGCTATACTGGACCAGTTGAACAGCTCATATGTCCTACTTCAAATATGTCATCCAATATATTGTAGGAGTTTGAACAGAGAATCTCTGTGTATGAACACACAAATAAAACATACACACACACACTTTGAGGCCCCAGCCCAGACTCAAGTGTTATCCGACTTAACTGTTCATTCCTGCCTACTGCTGTGTGATCCAGTTTCAGCTGGGCCCAGTGCCGCCAGACTCGGTGGAGCTGCTTGCGCTATCAGATGTCCACAGAATAAAAATGTGCCCCCAGTGGCAGCTGTCTCCCAGGCATCCGCATACCTGCAAAGCAGGATACACGACCCTCCTCGTGCCTCACTGAGAGCGAGTGTGCATCAGTGACTGGGACGGGCCGGAAAGCCATCCATCACAAATTCACCACCTCGCCGCGCTGCAGAGTCAGTGGAGAGGAAACCAGAAGTGTCCTCTCAGGTACGCTAGGTTCAAGGAGTGATGGAAAAGAGCCAGCGGTGCACTTTCTTCACTCAGCTTAAGTGACAAACAGTGAGAGGAAGTCACTTTGATAAAGGAGAGCGGAAAGAACTGCGGTCAGACGAGCGGCCTGCATTATTTTTATAAACCAGAATATTTTTTAAAATCAGAGTTCATGAATGTTCTGTGGCCGATGTTTAAATGGAAACGCTATAACCTAATTTGTGATAATATAAGTGATAATGTACTGCTTAAAAAAAAAGGAAATGACCAGTCAAGAATATATATGACTGGTTGTTAAACCATCAGCCTGCAGTGTTGTGAAGAAATATTGAGTGCATTACAAGGATTCACTGACAGTGAACCATATTATACAGCGTTAATTTGATGGCTGAGAATTGTGAAATGGAAGTGATCCATCAAAAAGGCAATAAAAGCAATCAGCTAATTAGACATTGTTCTTTCACCATAAATCCCTGCTCGGTCATATCCAACCGAACACAGTTTAATAGCCTTTGTATAAACAGGGCTAATAATTCAATTCAATTAAAAGTACCAGCAGCCGAGCCCGGGTGGTGAGGTCCCAGTGCCGACGGAGACACAGCAGTCAGGGTTTTGTCATCACGCTCAGCTACAGTCAGGAAATGATTCAGTGGTGGTGTGGAGACCATTTCCTCCATGTTGCACAGGCCAGGGCTCAGCCACTCGCCAGCCTCAGGGGTCATCTGGGTGGTGGGGGTGTGGACCACAGTGCTCTGGGGGGTGGGGGAAACCACTTCAATACAAACATCAGAACTGCCGGGCCGGGGGCTTTCTGGAAGACTTGCCATAGATGAGCCCACTGCAGACAAAGAAGCACTGCATCTTTAATATGGCCGACTTCATGAATCTGAATGTGTTGTTTCTCATTGTGGTAACAGTGTGTCGTTTGCCAGTGAAAGAGAAACAGATAGACAAAAGCAGATTATACTACTCAGCAGTACCATATGCAGCATCAATATATATACAATGAAATGGCCTTTATAAATATGATGCAGAGGATTTTCAAAATAAAGCAGGAAGACATCTAAAATGCTGAGTGCAAACTTGCTCGGGTCTGAAAATAATTTACTGCATCTGATGAATGTGCTGTCAGTTAGTGGAGAAAAGTGTTTTGCTGACTGATAGTAAATATCCAGCATGTTAAGCTACAGTCAAGGACAGTCGCAATGTGATTCATGAGCTGTTAAGAGCTGCACCTGTCCCATGAGCCGTGACCTTTTGACCTTGACATATCATCTTTGCCTCATTGTTGTTCTCCCCATCTCTGACTGATTCTGATTCCAGGGTGTGAAACTGGAACCGACAGAAGAGGTATCGTGTGCCCGTGTCTCGTCAGGTCGAATGAGACACGTGCAGCTGTTGCCGGATTGGCTCTGCCAGCGTGTGCACAGCAAGGAGGGCGCTTCCATAAATAACAACTCCTCCTCTCTCCAGCTCTGTCTTTGTCCCGAACATTTATCTGTCAGAAGCCAGTGCCTGTTTCATTACATCCAAAACAACAACACGGCCAAAAGGTGAACAAACCGCTGCGTCAGCAGCCGTCTCTTCCCGTCCCTGACATACACACATTTCTGGTTCTGTCCCATTCTCAACCATCCCTGCCTCTGTCTGAATATGGTTTCTATTCAGTACAGTAGTCTGGGCAGACTCTCCTATACCCTTACCTCTTTCAAACACACACACACACACACACACATATATCCCCCCAGGCCCCCTGCTAGAATGTCAGGTCAGCAGTAGTGATGCAGTATGGGCAGCAGCAGTAAGCAGCAGCAGCTCTAACCCCACAGGAAGAATGTTCGCTGGCCTGACGCGGCTGCAGCCAGCGCCTTTGTTGTGTGGAATGTGTCAGTGTGGAAACAAACCTGTGTTTATGATGGTGTTGTCAAATGTTTGTGTGCAACAAAAATAGATCTAATTCTGTGACTAGCTTGGATGTGCATACTGGGTGTGTGTGCTTGTGTGTGTGTGTTTATGTCCAACATATCAACACGGCTCTATCTGTCTGGCTGAAATACTCCTTACTGAATGCAAACACATCGGAACAGGATGTTGCATACTACATAAAGTACGCAATAGTTTACCACCGTGTGTGTGTGTGTGTGTGTGCGCATGCTCTCACCTCGGCTTTCTTGTTGGGCCCAGAACTGGCTGACAGTTCTGGCAATGTTATTGTTCTCCCTGAGTTGTTTTTGCCACTGGCGCAGCTCCTGCACGTCTGGGCGTGATCTGATCTATACCACACACACAAACACACACACACACACACACACACACACGCGAATGAATTCATAGCTATTTCAGCTGATTTCCTTTTTGTCCCAAAGTGTGGAGCCTGTGACACTCGGCTCCACGGCCAGTCCCACACTTTACAGCAGCACAGTGTCATCTGTTTCTGATAAGCTTGATTCAGTCGGATCACTATCCACACTGACAAGCAGTCACCAAGGGATTTAGCTCCACCATTGATCCCCCCACCCACCAATCATAATCTTATTGCTGATCAACGCTTCCACCAATCTGATTAATCTGATTCCTGCCTCTGTAGAGTCGTGATTGGTTACACTGGAACCCTAACGAACACTTATTGGCAAATACAACTGAAATTGTCTATTCGAGATGGAGGTGGGTATTACAGGGCCACCGGTGTAGGCCAGTCTGATTCGGGGGCAGCATGGCCCTCTGCAGGAGGGGGGAGTGAGGACACAGCGGAGCCAGCGGTTCCTGGATGTCATGAGTGCCTGTGACATATTTTCTGCATGAGTGCTGATGCATGTGACCTGTCACTGACTAAACATTGGACCTAAATCCAAACCATTCAGTTTTCCACATCCTCAGATCAGGTCATTCAGCTGGAATCACAGACCTACTTCTGCCAGCTCTTTATGCAGGGGCATGTGTGTGTGTGTGTGTGTGTTACTCCCAACCAGTTCTGTTAGTTTATGTCAATTGAAATACCACTCAGTTTTCTCAGTGCCTCACTTGTCGGGATAGGTAGTCTTGTTTTCTGTTGTGTTTCATTTCAGAGGTGAGTGGCTGGCTCCTCTGCAGGCAGCTGACGAAGCACACCTGTTTCCACTCCTCTAATCATCTCTGCCATAAAGGACCAGTCATGACGCAACTACTTCGCCAGATAATTCCCTTCCTAGTGAGTTTTTTGGATCCGGACCTGCCTGGTGGCTGCCACATGTTAGTACGCCTCTTGTTACACCTGTGAGAAGCCACCTTGAGATCCTCCATGCCAGCTTGCTACCTGCCACCACTGCACTTGGGTTTCTTTGTGCATACTTTTGGGTTTTGTGCATTAAAAGACTGTTTTTCTTGAAACGCTACCTGCCTGTGTCTGTCTCTGCACTGGGGTTCAATTCTGCAAATTGTCTGGCCACCATGGACCCCGTGGAGACAGAGCAGATTACACAAGCGCTATCTGGTCACAGAGCCCAAGCAGGTCAACAGGAGGCCATTCCTTCTTCCTCGCTGACATCATCTGACTTTCCGCCGCAGAGCGTCAACACAGATTCATCAATGGCCTCTGCATCTACTGTGGGGAAGTGGGTCACATTTGTTCATCCTGTCCAGAACAGTTAAACCATCAGTTTAGAGGGACACGGGTGAGCCACACCTCCGTCCAAGGTGGCATGTGTGGCCCCACATAAGGGCTCTCTTGGACCTTGGAAGTCATTTGGTGAGTCAGTGGGGTGTTGGCCAGCCTGTCTTTGGGTTACCACCCTCAGACTAAAGGCCAGACTGAGCATGTGCCAGGATCTGGTTGTGTCACTGGTCATCCCTGGGTCTTCTGGGCCTCCCATCTTCCCTGGACTGAGTACTCCCACAATTCCCTGGTTTGCTCCATCATAGGTATGCATCTGTTTATAGCTGCTTATGTTTTCCAACCTACCCCTTTTCCCCGGACAAGACAGACAGAGGTGGCATGTCCCGTTGGTCCACAAACACGTCTGGTGAGCCTGTCAGGTCTGGTGGGATGCTCGGGCAGTTCTCACACATGCTGCTTCTAGGAACCAAAGACTGGCTGATTGTCATCGCACCCCAGCTGCTAGTTACCAAACCCAGGCAGAAAGTCCGGTTATCATCCCATGATCTCCCCCTTCAAACTGAGTCCCATAAGCTCAAACTCTCTTCTTCTTTGAACATTTACCCTTCATTTCCGTTTGACAAATTAATGTATGTTAATGTACAAGAAATTCACTTTTCATTGTCTGCACACTTACATAAGCAGAGCCACGCCACTCTAACATGCGTATCTGGCACAAACTGTAGCTAACACACTTAGAATCAACCCAACACATTGTAGGGGACAACTTGCTAACCACTGTACTGAGCGAGGTAACTACATGACCACAAGCTCCTAATATTGACAGTCTAATTGTTATCTCTGTTTATTACACAGTTACCATATTACTCCAACTCAGCTAGACCCGGGAGAGTCCTAAACGTCTTACAGCATACACACACACACATATACCGTTACTCATAGACACACATACACACACACATTCTCTGCTGTCAGTGCTACATCAAGCATGTTATACAACAGCAGCCACAAGACTGTGCCTACAGCGCCTACCTAAAATAATAAAGTAACTCTACCCAATGTATCTTAAGTAAGTCATGTTCCTCTGTGAGTTTAAGAGGGCAAACCTTAACTTAGAACCCTGCTTGTGCTGCATTTACATCATCCCCGTGCTTCTCAGTTGTTGCCAATGCTGCATTTCTAATCCAAGGCCACTCTGCAACGTCATCTTGCCTCTACCGCCCGTTCAGTAATCCACCCATTCATCCGGAAATGCACCAAACACAGCCTGAGCTCCATCCCTCCACATAAATCCTCGCATTCTCTCTTCACTGACTCCGTCTCTTTCTGGCTCTGTCTTTTTTTTTATAAATCCATTAAGGGTACCTAACTGAAGTGCTATCAGTGGCCCAACGGAACCTAGGTTCAGACTAAACACAGTGACATAGCTGACTCACTGCTGCCACCCTATGCCGGCAGAAGTCACATTTTTGTGTTATTAGAGGTAAATGTGTTGCCCCCTGCTGGCGTACAAGCATGTATCCGAATTCCGGATACCTGCTACACCTGCAAATCTAATACAAGAACATTATTGTTAGATCATTAATCACATATTACAGTAAAGCTGGCATAGACAAACAAAACGATCCCCTGATGCAACAACAACCCCTGCTTGCACCCCATTAACCATGATAGGAGACTGCGTTTATCTTTGTGTGGAGAAACTGCAGCTGTTTTCTTCTGGCGGCGTCTGTTCAAGTCTATTTATATCCCAGTACAGAGCACTTAAGACCATGACGCCCGCACAGGAGGGAATTAAACCCCAGCATCACTGATGACATAATCAAGCTGCTGATTGAAATTCATGCCCCCTGTGAAAGAGAGGGGGGTTTAACAGGATAGAATTATAAAACACCCACCTCAGTGGGTGAATGCACACACAGGGACACACACAATGTTGTTGTGTGTTGTTTAAATTTATAATTTTTTAAATGTTTTTTTTTTTCCAGTTTATGTTTGTTTTGGTGTAATTTCCACATTTTTGAGACTCTAATTGATTCCCCAAATAATCTGTCTATATAGCAAGTTCTAGTGCTTGTGAAGACCATTTTGCTGTGTCATGTTCAGGGTACCTTGTATCCTCTCCAGAAAGACTGGACGAGCAGAGCAGCCTGGTCCTCACTCAGCTGGAGAAACAGTGGAACAGGAGGCTGGGGACTGAGGACACAGAAAGAAAATGTAGTGTAGCGAAAGGTAACGAGAGGCACGACAGGCAGCATGTCAAATGCACAGTCACACTATGTTTCTGTGAATTCAATGACTTAAATCTGGTTTTTTGCATGAGGAGTCCATGTGAAGTTAATATTTGTTCTACAAAGTCTTAAAGAGACAGGTGACAGGTCGTGGAATCACTCACTGTATGCTGAGCCAGTCTTTGACAAAGGGGATGTCATAGATGTTCACTGGATCTTGTCCATGCCTGCGGGGATTATGGCTGAGAGAGAATGAAAACACATGACACACTAACAATATGATTATAGGGAAAATGTATGTTTATGATGTGGGCACTCATGAAGTGAAGAGAGGTCCTTACTTGTATAGCCACTCAGTTAGGAAATCATATGGGTTAAATGCTGTTATTTTCCTCTGCAACACAAAGTGAGCAAATCAGTGCCATGTGACATACAGAAATCCTATATTCACAATCGCACTCCAGTGAGAACGAGGTGTTTCATCCTGGTATGTTGTGGAAAGCTGTGTGTCAGTTTGCTGCATGTTTGCCCCACCACCGTTATCTTGAGTGCAATGAACTACCACACCTGAAGAACCAGCTGGTCCTCGTTTCCTCATCAGTGGACCAGTACCTGATCATTCTGCTGACTCAGGGATCCTGAGATATCTTGCTTGTTTGTCTTGTTTTGTGTTGGGATGTTCTGTTATTTGCCAGGGAGGTTTAGTGACTAAACTGTTTTTTGTCTCTAGGATAGTTGAATCTTATTTTCTGGTTAGGTTGGGGACTTTTGTTTGTTATTTTGGCCTCCAAAGACTCCAACATGCTTTGCTTCCCTTTTTTTTGTTATTTATTCATGGTTTTCAGTTTGTTGTAACTGTTTACAATTAAACAACCCTCCTTGGTATACAGTATTTATTAAGTGCTCAGTTTGTTGTTTTTTCCTTTCAAGTTAAAATATTGTTAGTCATCCTTCAGATAGTGTATGCTAAGGTTTGTAACACAAGGGAAATGTATTATTAAAAATCAACAAACCCAATCAACAAATTTGGTAGTGATTATTACATCAATATTACTCAGTGGTGTAAGCACAGTGTTTCAATAAATTAAGTGGTACTGATCAAGATCAGACCTGGAAACAGTTGTGTTTCTGAGCTTCTCTCAGCAAAGCTTCCAGTCCAGGCAACAACACTGGAAACACTTCCTTCTCAATATAATGTGTGGCAGGATCTGAGAAACACACACACACACACAAACACACAGGGCAAAGCCTAATCATATTACAATGCAGCCAACTGCAGCACAGCTAGTCCCTTCAGGGAACTGTATTTCTGCCTAGATCATGTGATTAATGAAGTTGATTATATTAACATAACCCTCTGTCAAATCCTAAAAACAAATCTTATATGTATGTAATTTTATGTAATTTATCTTGTGAAAATCTTACGAGAGGATTGTGGTGGGGGTGATGTATGAGCTGCTGATGGACGCCTCTGGCTGGGTAACACATCAGCATCCACAGCAGTGGGAGGTCTGGGCTGCTCAGCTTCATACTCTCCAAATACAAAATAAACAAAGAAATTTACATTTTACACAATGTTAATTCGCAAAGGCTTAAACAAACAAAACAAATATTACCTTCACACACTTGCTGCCAGAGTGATTTTTTGTCACTGATTACGTCCGCCATGATTTCCGATTGTTTTTTCGACTGGTCGTCAGGGACAGATTGGTTGCCAAGGAAGTCGTTGTGCTTCCGGGTTGATCAACTTCCGGTGAAGCACAAGTCGGAGCTAAAGAAAACAAGTGGGAAAATAAAATATATAATAATATTGTGGCAAATGAGGACAACTCCGAGTTTTGGTGAATCAAAACAGCGTTTTACTCCACACAGAGGACAGAGGACAACAACATTATGGCGGTAGGCGCCAAAACTATATATACAAAACCACGCCCCTTTACCCATAACTCCCTGGGTGAGAGATACACCCCCAAGTGTCCGCCACAATACTGTATATGATTTATATTTACATTATGCTGCGCATTATCGACACGTGAGCGGTTATGACGTGTGTCGCTATAACGTTATTAATTTTTTTCCGTGTTAATAATCATCACAGCTGTATTTTCCATGTTTTTAAAATTAAAAACTACTTTTGAGCAATTTTCAACGACAATTTACGAAAATTAATTGAAATACCAATCCGTTCTATCTGTAGTTCCCGTCTTCGCCACCCGGGGAAACCATAACTCGCCTTAGAGTTATGGTTTCATTTAGAATTCAGATGAATACTGTAATTAATGAAACGCTCAAATCCACAGTGTCCATTTACGTTTGCTTCAAAGTCTCGGGGATTATTTATTTTGAGACACACGCTTTAAACTCGAGTATTTAATTTATAATATATTTATAAGAGTTTGTTTTAATTGTTTTGCAGATAAAAATGTTAAAAGTCTCAAATAGGCTTATGGAAACAAGTTAAACAGTAAATACAAACAGCCTGACAATATTTTAAATATGCTGTGCTTTTTGCATAAAACCAATATTACCTATTGTGGCTGCAGAGCTCTGGTTACTGTAACAGATGCCTAATTTTTAAGATTAATATTTGCTTTACTCAAATGTGGTTCCAAATAAAGTCAAGAATCAGCCACAAATGGCAAGAAACACCAGTAACACACAGTAAATTTGCTTTCAAAGCAAAAGTTAAAGTTTCTGATTTAACATTATCTGAAACCCAGTCTTTGGCCATGACTATATTCTTTAGAGGCGGTTCGTTAAAATTAAAGTCTTTATTGGAATATATTCCAAAGCAGTTAAGTCATCTCATGACTGAACAAAAATAGCCATTTATCTTAAAAAAAAGTCCCAAGATGATTCCAAAATGCACTGAATAAATTTCACAAAATATACATTGCAGTAACTCATACATTGCAAGAAGTAAATGACTGTTAATAAATAAGATTGTAAGGACAATTTTTTATACATATCATTTTGGACTTCCCCCATATTTGCATCTAAAAGTGGTGACTACACAAAACCCATTTTTTTATAAACAAACCGTGGAGACCTGTGCCAAACATTTTTCTAACAAGTTATTGCAGTGCATTCTCTGAAACTATTAACGACCCCTACCTCCCAAAAACAGCAAAAGCAAAACAACACAATGAGTTACAGTAGAAATAAAAATAATAATACAACAAGGATAATAAAAGGATGTTTTTTTTTTATAAAGCAACACTGATAAAAGCAGCTATAAAGTATTGGCTATCAACAATAAAATATACAGATTACATTCCTTCAGGGTTTCAGAATAGAGGGAGCTCATAGGAGGAGGACGTTTATATATCTGAGCTTGAGGGACATTGTCTCCTCTTCAGAGAGAAAGAGAGAGAGAGAGAGAGACAAAACGAAAATCACACTTGTCTACAGGAGAAGTTATATCATTTAGGTGTCAACATTGATTTGTAATTTCAGATCCAGGCACAGGACTTCAACTATCAGCAAACACTATCATAAATCCATGATGTATATAGAAGTTAAACAGTATGGTCCTGGAAGAGACACATGCTTGCATCAGTCCTATAGACCATCCACTACCACTGTCACATGTACGTAGTCAAAAGCCTCCTAATACTCCCAATACATAGAGTGCAGGTCAGAGGTTATGTAGTGTTGCTGTTTAGTTAAAGGAGGACTTGCATTAAGCCTCCAACATTCAGAGCTTTTCCATAGGCAGCATGTTCAGTTCCGAGGAAAACAAAGTAATTATGGCTATGTGGATGCATGATGCCAAGCCCTGGAAGTTATGAACTTTGTATGTCCAGTATAAACCCCACTGAGAGTGTGCTCGAGCCCCGCAGGCCATATGCAAAGCTCAGTAATGATCACTGCAGAGACGTGACACCAACAAGGGTGGTCACGTGCCTGGACTGCACCGAATAAAAACACGAACCCTGACTTTACAAGCAAAAACATAATAAAGATAATTACAAAAACAAAACCCACATCTGACTGAAATGCAGTGAGTGAAGAGATAATGGAGATGAGTCAACTCCACCCATTTCAGGCATCCCACCTTCTTGTGAAAGTGGTAGGTGCCAAGAGGGGGATATATTTTTCTGCTTAGTGGAGTCTGGCACCCTTTGGGGGTTATTCAGTGCAAGAGGCTTTTTACAAAAAGGGGGACTGGCTGTGGTTCTGCTCCTTCTCATCAACAGCATCAACAATACACACAGACTCCCGCGTGATTCATTCAGTATCAAAAAACATGTTCATGATCCAGCCTGGGCACATTCTTCGAACAATCCACAACCTGTATTTTCATGGCTTTCATACAAAAAAGTCCACTTAGTGCCACCAAGTCCCCTCCATTTTTACGATGTTGGCAAGAGCTATGTACAGATTAGGTGATATGTCATATATTAGTGTGTTTTGTAGTGGTTGGTTCACTGAGGCCGAGGTTCTCCATGGACTCTGAACCGATACAGGCAGGTGTAGTCTGAGTGACCCCAGTTAGACAGCACCCGCACCTCAATGATCTGGAAGGGCTTGTCATTCAGCTCCTAAAAAGAGAAGAAAGGGATATATCGGAAATGTGGCTGAAGCAGTTTTTATTTCTTGTGGATTATGAAGTGCCACTTAAATTACCATAACAGGAAACGTTTGCAACGACTCCCCATCTTCCTGGTATGTGTAGTGTCCCAGCAGCTTCCCTTCTTCTTGGTACTCATCATCTAGACCCTGAATATTAAAAAGACAAAACAAGTCATTAATAGCCGATGCTGGCTTAGAATTAGCAGGTGTCCAGCAGAAAGGTCGATATTTCTTACAAAAACAGTGAAGTTGCGAGGGGCACTGGTGATGTTTCCGGTGGGTGACAAGGCCTTGGGGATGTGCTCCACGCAGAAGGATGTGGGCAGGATCCTAAGGGACAGTCGAATCACCAGATAGCCCTGACTGCCCTTAAATGCCCAGCAGTTACCCGGGTACACATCAGGCTGAAAAGGGTAAATGCCAAAATGAGTATTAATGTGAAGATTGGCAAGAAAGTAAAACTGTGTCTTGGACATCATGTGGTCAGGCTCACCTGGATGACAACACGTGGAGACTGGGAGAAGTACCAGAGTGGAAGGCCAAACAGACTCATGAGGGCCGTCTTGGTCTCATACGTCTCAGAGCAGCGTGTGCTGAGAATGCTGCCACCTGCACACACACAAATACACACACACATGAACAAACAAGTTTGTGTTTCAGGCAAAATCAAAAAGGCGTTTATGTATTCTACAGTCGCGTTTCAAATATGATCACATTGTCTCGGTTTCTGGGGGTAGAGGGTCTCAATGGTTGCTCGTAAGACGTCTTTCTCCCATGTAGGTCAACTGACTGCTTAGTAACAGACCTGACAATGCAGTGTGCGCTTTTGCCAGTAATACCTTGTTGCCCTCAAGCCTAGTTAATGCCTGCACCCTTGTTGCGTAAGAGACATACATTAGAGCACAGTACAGTGTTATGGAACAGCTAATCCCTTCTAACAGTATGTCACGGGTACTGAATTGAAATTCAAAGCTAAGTTAGGATAAAAAATAAACCATTGAAGTGACAGAAATTGTCATTTTGAAATAAAGTGCTTACTTTTTGAAAAATGTAGTGTAGCACGAATGCCCATTTTCTTCTTTAACATTAATTCACGTTTTAAACAGTCTCAAACACAATGATAAACAATCGCTTCTCTTCATTGGTCTGGCAACATTTAATAATGCTCAGTGATGTTTGTGATCCAGATGGCGAGTCATCCGGATCTGCACCAGGACTGCTTGTTAGTGACTGCAGAAATATTGTGTCAGTACTTATATGAAGTAATGCCCAGAAAAGACAGGGTATAAAATCAACACTATCTTACCACCAGACTCCAGGGCGTAGTCCACCAGGCCTGTTCGATCCTGGGAGTAGAGCTTCAGAGCGTTCTGCACGATCAGCTTCACTTGCTGAAGCAGAGACAATGACACAAATGTTACAAATGTGACAACAGCCTCAAACACACATAGCAAACAAAACCCTTCAAAGAGCTCATCTTAGATTATGTGAGTCTGATGGAAATGCACAGCAGTGATGATGCTGACAATGAGAAGTGTACTTTATTACCTCTTCTCTCAGTCCCTCAGCGGAGACACTCTGCTGGACAGTCCCAGTCACTGTCTTAACGATAGACTGCGTCTGAGACTCTGCCTCACTCAAGGTCTGGGCTCGGTTAAGATCCAGCTGCAGCGACACATTTCTGAGGATGCTCATCTCCAGTGCGGCCAGTGACGCCTGCAGGTCAGGTGTGCTCATGTAGCGCTGGGAGAGCCAGTAGACCAGAGACTCCGGCACCTCTCCCTGCTCCTCTCCGGACACGGCGCTGCCATAGAAGAGAGTCTGCAGTTCCTTACGCACCTGGGAGGATACCTGAGCTGATATCTGGGACGCAGATGCACAGAAAGTATATTAACAGACTGTGCGTTTACAAAATCCTCACAGGTTTTACTGGATAATATATTGGTATAACTTACCGTCTCCTGCAGGTTGCCCAGCTGCTCACACTTGCCCTTGCATCCAGCAACACCCTGCAAGTCCTGTCTGATTTTACCCAGCTCCACCTCAAGTCTCTGCACCTCTGCCAGCAGAGCATCATGGTCCTCCTGCTTCACACTCACACTGAGAAACAGACACAAATTACAGGTAAGCTGCCCTATCTTAAAGAAATTATTTAAAACATATTTGAATAATAAATCGGGAATGATTAATTATTAAATATCTTGGTTTTAATACCTTATGGGCAATGTGTCCGCTGCAGAAACGACAACCTCTTTCTCCCCCTCCTTTCTCTCGCGCTCAAACTGCTGCTGCTTCTGCTGCATCTCCTACAACACATACCAGAGACCAGCAGACGTTAAAATAGCAAAGTCAACATGGAAACTAAATCTTTGTTTAGATGAATCAGAAACCCCTAATGACAAATAAAACAGGGTCGCGGCTGTTGCACAATGCAGTTTCCTCCTGTGTCAACATCCCTGATAAAAACTTTCCATTTATGAGCTCAGGCCATGAACATAATCTATTCCTGCAGTTTCCTGCCATTTAGAAACCAACTGTTCCTTTGCTTCTTTGCTCCTATGTTTCTGCTACAAAGGCAGTGACTATTATTCATAGTGAAAACATGCTTTGGAGGTAGCATGGGCAGTCACAATTAAAATCATAATAAAAATACTGATAATAAATCCATTAAAAACTTGCTTCCTGCAGGTAAGTACTTTTCTCAGTGGATAAGTAGTGCATATGTTTTTATACCTCGGTCTTGGCAGCCAGAGTACTGAGCAGCAACTCTAAATCTGCCAGCCGCACTGTCTGACTCTCCTGTTGTCGTTTCTGCTGCTCCACAATCTGTAAAGAGAAAAAAGTAAGATGGATGGATGTATGCTTTTGTCACTCAGCCCTTTCAGAAACACCAGATTTCCTAATTGTACCTGCTCCCTGTGCGCGCTCTCCTGCTCCAGCTCTCCTCGCAGAGGGCTGAGCCTCTGCTCCAACAGGGAGGACACCCACAGTCCCAGGCTCTCCCTGTTGGTCTCACTGTGGAGCCGTTCCTTCAGGGTGCCATAGAGAGCCAGAACGTCCCCGTGACGCTGCTCCTGCTTCTCGTCCCCCTGCTGGACCTGCTTCCACAGCAGGGCTAACTGCTGCTCAACACGTTCAAGACGTTCCAAGTCCACTGTCGAGAGTGTCCCTGTGGGAAGTATCTGCTGAGGAGGAGAATGAAAAAACGTTTAAGTTGAAAATGACTGAACTGAAAAGTGCTTCCTCACAGATCACTCTAATACTTTATGACATTAATCTTACCGGTGCCTGGGAGACAGGGGTGGCCGGGGTCTGCTCCAGTGGAGTCTCTGGTGTGGGGACAGAAGCAGGAACTGGAGCAGAAGCTGGCATCAAGTTAGTGAGGGGAGACACAGGACGCCATTCAGATAGGTTTATGGCCGGCAGGAGGGCAAGTAGGCCAGAAGTGGACGGACCCCACCACCATAAAGCTGCATAAAGATAGTCAATAGTGAAAGTTACACTACAGGCATTACAAAGGCAAATATGTTTAGGTAAATATGTATTAACAACATAATCCTGTCAACTTTTATTTATACTACTGACTAAATCAATCTCCCTTCTAAAAACTTTAAAGTACAACATAGTCAACAAATAATAAATGGCAGTGTTTGTGGGTTTTAGCCACGATACGTGTAAGCGGGACTTGAACTGCAGAATAATGAGCTACAAGAAGCCGAGAAGAGTTGACCTGAATCTGGTACTGAACCTGCGTCATGCTCCAGGGATGTGTGCTGGTTACAAAAATCTGCTGCCTCAATAAAGAAGTTCTCTATATGTGCTCACCAAATGGGTTACACTTCTAAACAAAAGTTATCTTATAAACTCACCAAGCAAGAGCAACAGAGGCAACAGGAGCAGCAGTAGCTTCCATAGCTTGGGAAGGCATCTACGACAGAGACACACAGAGAAACATTTAAGACACAACTCATCATCATCATCATCATCATCATGTTGCAGCAGGTATCCTTTATGATTCACCATTGTTAAAATGCCTCAAAAGGAAAACATGCAATGCAGTTTCCACAAAGAGTTGTAAATAACCATTTAAAATGCAGTGTTTACAACATATTGATTCATTATTATGGTAATATTTAAATAATTTTTCAATTTTTTCCAGCCTTGTATTTTTTTGCCACATGGTGGCAGCAGAAAAAACTTTGTAAACAAAACAATGACACAATATCACTTGATATAGTTTACAGGGTGAAATAAATGAGGAAGCACACATTTACACAGCTGTAGAGCAACTGGTCACACGTTGTTTTAATAAACCATATAATAAAAAACCTGATTATAAAATGATTTATCTGTTAAAAATCTGAATTGTCTCTCTTATGTGCCCTCCAACACCCTTGGGCACATTTAAACAGCGGTGGGCGGGTTCTCTCACCTTGTCAGAAAGAAGACATTGAGGAGACACACGAGAGACACAAACTGGTACCATCCTGTTGCAAGAAACCACAGAAGTCCCCTGCCTGCCCTCTCTGGACAAAAAATATAAATATAAAAAGACACATTTAGACTGAGAACACTATCAGACATTAAAAAGAGCATTGGAATAAATTTTAATAGGAAGATGAGGGGTAAATTAGCAACCAACCTGGAGCTGCCAGGAGCATCCAGAACACTGAGAGCAACTTTTGTGCCACTGTCCCGACCCCTGACCCCAAAGCTTTGCCTGCTCTCCCCACAAAGTATGCTGGCTGAAGGAGGCAGTAACCTGGAGGACAAGATAAGGCAGAGGACAATTTTAATTGAATCATTCCACCATGAGTGGTTCATACCTACAAAATGGGACGACAGACTTTCAGCACTAAACTTATTTTTTTAAGCGTGTATTGACTGACTGCCAGCAACATAAAGAGACGTGGCCGTTGACCTGTGTAAGCTAGGACGCTCCACAGTGCCCCCACTAGGCGTCGAGACCTGGAGGACTGTTTGAGGAGGATGGTGTGTGTCTCAGAATACTGCTTCCCTTTACAGTCATCACCTGTGTATGCCAAAAATGAAGAATGGCAAGCCAAAACAAAGGATATGCCAATGAACATGTGAACATGGATGAAGAATGAAAAAAAAACAAGCAAAAAAATATGCAAATGAAAAGTTGAACAAACTGTAATAACGCAAAACTGAAACAACAAAATTACTGAAACTGAAACAACAAGTGTCTTTTTTAAATTATATAAAATAATTTAAAAAAGACACTTGCATGCATATTCTGGAAAATGTGTGGCCGCACACCATGCAAAGCTTGATGGAGAAACCTCACTGCTGTTCATGACAAAGCTGGTTTTTATTGTTCACTTTTACAACTGACCCTATAAAATTCATGAACTTAAGAAAACAAAAAGTTTTTTCTTAATTTTTTTTCTTCTATTTTTTTAAAATTTGTTTTTATTTTTAGTGTTTTCCACTGTTTCATAAGTCTAGAAGGTCATGACAGGTCAACATGCTGCTGACTAGTTAAATCAGTTCACACAACCTCTGCTCGCTGGTCCTCTTACAGGTCACGCATATCATTAACTTCTGTCTATCATCTCAATCACGCCTAAGAAATGTGTGTGTGTGTGGTTTGTGTGTGCATCTGCTTACACAGGGAACCATTGAGATTAAGATGTGACGGATCTTCAGTCGCCAGATCCTTGACATTCATGCTTCCACAGAAACTCGAGTGAGCTGCAAAATACAGTACACACAACATACTTAGCTACGAAAAAAAAAATCTATGTTGCATGACGACACTGACAAAATGAAAGTTGAATAAAGAGGGAAAGTGAATGCACATGCCACCACTGTTGAATAGAAAGTGTGTGAAAACAGGACACAGACAACTGTTTGAAACGAGGACAGCCGTAAAACCCATGCTTCAGAATTCCCCTGGAGCTGTGAAAGGAACCAATGTAAATCAGCAGCATACCAGAGATAAAACTGGTCAGCTGTCAGCTACACGGAAATGTGTACAGTTTAAAAATTTGTTTCTAGCACACCTCCTCCTTCATAAATAGAAAATAAAGTTTGTGGGAAAAGAGAAAGGAGGACATGGTGAAGAAAAAGTCATTCCCAGCAGTGGAGGTCAGGAGCAGTGACCCTTGATCTTTGCCCTCTGTAGTAACAGCTGGTACCTTGTTCTCCATAGCCATTAGCCCTGTAGCCCATCATCCTGTGGAGGGTGGTCTGCCTAAAAAGCCACAGTTGAGACAAACCGGAGGACACTGCTTGTCTCATTGAGTCCCACAACGAAGCAAGAACACCTGGTGACACATCCGTCCACACTTTCTGTTAGTCAAAATGCACACTGGGGGGGGCGTGGCTTGAGACACAAAAATCCAAACAAACCCATGATTTCAAAGCTGAAGAATGTGTCTTACAAAAAAAAGATAACTGGAATGTGTCTTAAAAAAGATAACTGGAAATCAAACGTAAAGAAAAGAGAGAATGTTCGCTAATAGATGAAGGGCAAAGACCTTCTCTTCATGTGTACCTTTTCCTGGAGGGCTCCGGACCCTTGAGCCCAGCCACAGCATGCTGTTGAAAAGCAGGGTGACTAAGGACACTATGGGGGCCAGGGCTCGTTTGCAGTAGCGCATACAGGTTTTAGACACAGACATCAGGACACCTGGGAAGACACACCACTACCCGTTATATCCTCAGTATCACTGCTGAATAGTATATTAGTACATTTGGAAATATGGTTCTTCAACTTCCAACTTGGGTAAATATAGCAATTAGCAGTTGGGTTTAAAAATGAAATTTTAGTCCACCTCGACAACATCTCACCTGTCCTGTTTTTCCGACTCCTGTCTCTGGAGTATATGTTTGTGAAAGGTGATGATGAGGTGGAGAAGACGTCAGTGGAAGCTTCTGCAGCCTGAGATGATGATGACGCCGCTGTGATGAGTGAGTTAATCTCCTGAGAGTGGAAAGAGCAGTCTTTGCAGATGTAACCATTGACGAACGAGGTGTGGGACTCTGACGCGCTGGTGTCGCCGTTTATGTTTGATGCGCCGTGGTCAGTGTTTCCTAAAAACAATGTGCACAAAGATACAAAAGTGTTAACACAAATACAACACAAAGTAAATATGCAAGGAAGTATTAACAGATCTCTAAGCAGAATAAAAATATTAGTTAAACTTGCTTTGTCATAGCGTCTAAATTCAGCATATTTCTGAACAGGTCATATAAGATGGACATATTTTTCAACTCACCCCAGTGCCCATCCACAGACATAGACGTGGTGGTCGTGGTGATGGTGCGTCGCCTCATGTGGGACTGGTCATGCATGGTGCCGTGCAGGGAGGCGCTGGACAACGCGTCACTTTCCCGAACATTGCTGCTGTTGTTTACGGGGGTACTGACAGCTGAGAAGGAGAGGGTCTTCCTCGGCGTGGCAGCTTGGCTCAAAGACAATGACAGCGAGTTGGAGCTGGACTGCTGCTTTCGGCTCCGCAGAGTCCTGGGAGAGCAAAGATAGGAAACAAGACAGGTTTTGTTGTGTGCGAATAAGTATAGTATAAGTATAGTAAAAACACTACAACAATATGTTTACTCAAGTATAAACAAAGAGATACAAATTTAGACTGTTTTTTTAATAGGTTGATATTCCAGAGTGTTATTGCTTCACACACCTTGTCTCTCTCCTGGTGCTGGTGTAGCTGCTGCTGCTGTGGTTCTGGGAGTAATCGGCCAGACTCTCGTTGCCATAGTGACCAGCACTGGTCTGCAGGCGCAGGCTCCGCCGTGACATCCTGGGCGACTCATACACAGGAGCGATGCGGTGCTCCTTCTCAAACTCTAGGGCTGCTGTGGAGTAGCTGGAGCTGAGAGAGACAGTGGAGGTGGAGACAGAAAAAAAGACAGCATTGAAAAACTATTTATCACAGAATTACAGTAATGTACATCGAGACACACTGACCTCAAGTCACTTTCAACCTCGTATCAGCACTAAATGGACATATCCTGCACTTAACTGTGTGTGTGTTGTATCCTTTGCTATTAGAGAGCGGTGAAGCTCTTGGTCCTGGCAAGTGGCAGCGGGCCTGACAGGAAGTGACTCATTTACAAACATTAATAATAAAAAAGCACAGTGTGTCTCTAGAGTCCAACTGAACAAACATCTCAAACTATGTAATACTGGAGAAAAAAAAAAGGCAAACGACTCAGCACTATGCGATCCAAAGCCGACCGTAAGTGGAAACACACGGTGAACGTTATAAACATTGGCTTTGCCATGCAGCTTCGAGTTTCAGGGCCACACCCACCCGGCAGAGGAGGCCAACATTCAGACATGAGTAAGAGGCAACAGGGCGGCAATTGTGAAATTCACTGGAGCAGTTATAGAAACTATTTCTCTTGTACTGCTCAGCTGGTGTGAGCTACATTTAAAAGTAGAGGCACTAAAAAAATTTCCAATGACTGCGTTCTCTTCGTCTAATGTCGTGAAGAAGGTTAAAACGCAGCTCTAATATTACAAAGTGAACAGAAATTGTGTGACAACTTTGTACTTTCTTTGCAGGCTCCGTACACACGTCGGACATGCAGGGGAAGGGGGCATAACTTTATCTGTTGCTGGAGGACAGAGCATAAACTTCCTGTTAGTATGGAAAGACCTTTCCTGTGTAAACAAGAGCTGTTTAAGGAACAAGCAGCACAGTCCCTGTCACTGTACCTTTCTGAGTGTGTGTATATCTAAGCATACTTTATGATGTGTACATGTATATGTGCACGTCGCTCTCTGGACCTCCCCCAGACTTTAAACGCCGAGGATTACACACTCCCACCTAGAGCCAATTATATGCTTTTGTCCTTGTTCTGCCTCCTGCACTGACTGCAAGACCTTACCCTCTGCAAAAAGAACCAGCCTCTATACCCTGGAGCTGCAACACTACCCACTGCGTCCTGAAAAATAATTCAAGTATGTGAACAGGTTTTGTACCCGTTAATCTGCTATTGCCCTGATTAATCAGCAACTCCAAAAAAAAAGAAAAAAAAGAAAAATCATTTTTAATTAAATGACTCCAAAGAATGTCACAATTAAAACAAATGGTTTACAATTTTCTGTCAATCTACAAACTGGTTGTTCACAAAACTGTCGCAGATTTATAGCAGCTATGTGCGCCCATGCCTCAAGTGTTGGTACTGTGTATGTGTCTGTGTGTGACAGACCCCTCTACTGGGGTTTCCCACTCACATAACTATGAGCTAATGTTCAGTCACTGAGGGGAAAAAAACAAACAGAAAACCCTCAACCAGAAGAAATGCAAACATGCAGTTGACCCAGATGTATCATTATTGTTGTTGTTGTTATTATTATTACTATTATCATCATCATCATTATATTGCTCAGCCACAAAAAAATCCCAAATATTATATGACACGAGAAATATCAATTCTATATTAGAGGTCAAAAATAATGATGATACCTAATCTAAGACAAGCATTAGTCTTTGTGATTTATACATCACAGTCTTAACCCTAAAATTAGCAGTGCTGGTACAGTGGCACGTATCCACTTCACGGGCTTACAAGTTACAACAACACTAGCAAAATGTTGAAAATGCCAAGCATCCAGAATAACTTCCAAGTGTGTGACGACGACTCCCAAACAGCTGAGTGAGGGTAGACAAAACACTCTAGTGCTCGTCTTACTGAAATTTAAATCGGAATCGGAAAATAGCCACGGGGCCGTGCAGTTGTTCCTGTCGAGTCTGCTCTGAATGCAGAACTTCTGCAATATAAATCCATTCCTCTGGGCCAAATGAGTTGAAAGGCTTTTGATCCAGTGAATCCAGCTGACAGTGCATTGAAATATAAAGCTTGAGTTTGTTAAGAGTGTTCCAATTTTACATCCGAAGGCAAAAAAACGCATCACAGTGACATGCCTTCAATGTGTGTACAAAAATCAAACGCAGAACCTACTAATAGGACCTTATCATATCAATTCATTGATCAATTCCTTGGTGTCACTCTTGGAGAGCCTGAGGCATTGAAGCCTGTGCAGGGTGGGGCGGGTCAGGGTGTGTGTGTGTGTGTGTGAGAGAGAGAATGAAAACACACATTGTCTGTATAGCCGACTACCAGGTACACAAGTTAATGTAACATTCTGCTCTGTCTGACTGACATCTCACAAAGAGACTCACATCCACTCTGGATTTTTATTTAAACAACACAACAAACAATCCTCTATCCGGAATTCACATAGTGTGCATCACTGTGTGTGCCAGCGAGTGTACCCTCCTTTAACAAACAATGTTTTAAAAACAATGACTGTGCACATCCCGGCCTGATTTCATTAGGTTTTTTTCTTTGATTAAATTGGATGGCTCATCAGGACATCCGATTTAATCTAAAAATGCAGCTCTTCCAGGAGGCTCCAATAGCTCACAACGGCAATATAACCAAAGATGGACACTGCACAGACAGTATATGGTGTATGAATACAGCCGGCATCTCCATCCTGGCATTGAGCTTCCTGGAAGCTCTCTTTACATAACAGTAAAGCTTTGATACACTACCCACTGTTTGTGAGCAAAACGCACTTTCTTACAACATACAGCTACACAAACTCAGGTCAAATCCCTTCACAACAGAGCACAACTGTATCGCTTCTGGTTAGTCTACACGGCCACCCACGTTCTCCCCGCTTTGCATACATGCAAAAAAATATACATATCCCATCACAACTGACACAGTGACACATGGCATAAACAACAGAATTAAAGGCAGGGATAATGATGTTTTTTATGACCCATTCAGCGGCTGTGGTTTGCATTTGAACGTGACAAAATTAGCAATAAAAGGATAATTTCTCAGTAGTTTGCTGATACGATACACAAAACACCACCACCTCGCTTAACATCTGACAAAACACTGGTTACTTATTATTTGCAGTATCTCTCTGTATCAGCCGATACGTCTGAGGATATTACATATGCTTACATTAATTTACAGCAGGCTTATATTGTCCTGCTCTAAAGCCTGAAAAAATATACAAATCACATGCAGCATGATTTATACTTGCAAATCAAATTTGAAAGTCACACAACTCGTAAATCATAAATAGCATTTGTGATTTTCTTCTAGCGGAGCATTGGCAACTGCAATCTAACCGAATTTGTTAAGTTGCCTCCATAATCCAAAAGACAGCAAAAACACTGCACTGGTAATTTTGTTTTTCATTCTTAACAGACGATTTACGTCTTCTCCCCACACCACTGTGGGACCATGCTGTGTGAACTGAAATTATACTGTGCTCAGTTGTTTTCCAAAATTGGAAGATCCTTTGGAAATCTATGGGGAAAACAACAAAATCAGAGCACAAACGTAGTACAAACTGACTTCCTGTTTGCTTAGACAGCTCTACAGAGTAGAGAGTCTTTTTTCCCACGAGGTGCTGAGGTGTACTTTTACCAGAGACTGGAGCTTTTGGATTTCCATCCAACTATCTCTGGATGGGTAATATTTGGCATGGTGGATAGGATCATTGCATCCCGCCCTCATTTTCCCTCCTGCAGACAGCACTTCCTTCTGCCCAACTCTTCAAGATATAGCACTAAAACATGCCATTTCATGTTGCCGTGGTTGCCACAGAGACCCCTATAAACAGCTCACTGGCTGGAGAGAAGCCATGATCAGTAGCAAGTACCAAGTCTGGCCTTATAGAAACAACAACCTGCATAACGTGCATTATACATTCAAGGAGATGTTTTATTCTTGTACATTTTTTGTCTTTGCCATAGGCTGTCAGCTGCTGCTATTCAGTCAGCCACGGACAATACAAAATAACTTGAGAACTACTACCCCAGTCACAGATCAGTATTCACTCATAGGGGAGACACACCCCGAACAGACTCCTCGGCCTTGCTGACCCACTTACACCATCATAAAATATGAATGATCTGTGTGAGTAAATACACCGCATATCCACACACACGCACGTCTAATTTCTGTGTGGATATGGGGGTCATCTCCCAGTATTTGACTCAATACTGAATCGTTTTTTTCTACAAAATAACTTCAATAAGCCAGGATTTTTAAAAATGCAATAATTAAATTGGAAAACAACAATATTTTGTAATATCTATATTTTTAGGATGGCAATGTTGTAACTATTAAGTTCAGGGAATTTTGTTCAGGCATTCATTCAGATAATTTACAATGTGACGCTTGATGGGTTATAAATATACTAACAAAAGCGTTTCCTTCAGTATATCTCCAGCATTAATTAAATTAACACCTTGTTGGTGGTCCAGGCTCTAATGTCTCCAGAGAGCACTTGATGTGGATGGAAACAGAACGTGATTGGCTGGCTGGCCTCCTCTCCCTCTTTGACTTAGACTATTCAATCCCACAAAACTTGTCGCTGCTCTTTTGAGCTCTGACAACAGATGGGCCAACGGTTTCTGTCACCTGACTCCGTCTGTTTCTGCACCGCTCACTGGGATCCACTGTAGGTCATATCCACATCCAGTATACGTACACTAACTTCAGTCACAATAACAGCCAACTTCAGACTGAAGGGTTGATACTGTATGTCTGTACTCTGAACAAAAAGCAAACACCAAATTGAGGCTGTTCTGCTGTTTACTTAGACTACGATCCAATACAACAACATGTAAAGGCCTTCAGCAAACACGTTGGGAATCCATTAGCTCCTCAGCTGCAGGAGGCTAATAAAACCACAGATCTCTCCACTAACTGGTCCTGGAGCACAAACTATTAGTCTAATCCTGGGATCAGGGTCACAGTTGTGACTGTGAGGTTCATTAATAGCATTGTGGCTGCCTTTACTCACAGGTCCACGATAAGCAGGCTCCAGCATTTCAGTCTACCTGAGAGTCCAGTCCCTCGTCCAGCAAGCTTTTTACCTTAGTCCATATTGTGACTCTCAGGACTTGTTACTAATAATGGGTTTCACATTCCTAAAATGCACTTCTTATCACACACTTAAATTGTCACTATTGCTATTTTTTATCATGATATAAACCCGAACTGCAGGTTCTGCTTTTCCATATCTCATAATATAAAAACACGCAGACTGCAGCCTGAACCTGTTCAGCTGGATGGGAAAGAGCACACAGTGCTGTGGAGCTGCTTACTGCATTTTCACAGTGTGAACTACATTTCTGCAAGGCACGGCTGTGACCCTAATGAGGGATTTGTTTAAAATAGTTTGTTTTACAAGACATTTTTCATGCATTCCCTTAATTGATGGGTTTGCAAAAGTCATGCAATAACTCAGACTTTCCTTAAAGTCAGAATGTGACTTAATCACAGGGTAAGGTGATATTTCATTTTCTAAACATCACGCCCGAAATGCCTCTTTCAGTTCTTCTAGCTGACAACCATAATGGTGACAACACTGCAGACGGCAACATTCCTCCACATGCACAGACCTTTCAGGTGAAGTGTCAGCCACACCTATACTAATAGTTATTATAACGATGAGTAAGAGAAACAATTAACTGATACGCAGGCCGGTGTTGCGATACCTTTAACCTTTAAGCAAAGTAAAAGTAGGAATTGGTGAAAAGCATCTTGATTCCACAACACAGTAAAATAAATGGATTAAGAAATCTTGGATACATACCCTGTTTTTATCTCATGCATGGCTCTCTACTTCCCTTCTAAACATACAACTGAATCATGAGGGCGATTCATCATCAAAACCACAACCGCAGGATTTTATTTTAGAGGAGAGCCAAAACATTTATAAAAAAAAACTGCTAGAGTTAAAAAGTAATGGAATCCACAGTTCATTAGACATTTCATGATCTAACTGTATTTGTAAACCATTGCCCTTAAAGAATGCAACAGCCTTGAGATCATTTGGAAAATTGGAAAACTATTATATGATGCTCTCACAATGATGTGTGTAAACTAACAGCAGTTATAAATACATACATTCAATGGCAGGCTAAAATGGCACGTCTAAAATGAACTTATAATAGTGTCGGAAGGAGTTTTGCTTCATTTAGAGTTGATGCCATGCTGCCTGGTGCCACAGTAGGCGGGACATAAACAAAACACCATAGGCACTGGCATAAGCACTGAGGTCTCACCTGAGAGAGTAGGTATAGCCAGTGTTCTCTGGAGCGCACTGTGGTGGCGAATATGCGTGCAGTTGCGAAAAATCCATGTTCATTCTTCTGCGATTAGACTGCAAGAGCAGAGACGGGGGGACAGCACTCTTTAAACCGAAGCTGACACATTAAATGGGGATAAGAAGCAACTCACATACGCACACACAAAAAGCACTGCCTTGTTCAGCCTGTCTCTCAGCAGACAAACGAGTTGTGCTAATGAGCTCAAGTTCTGCCACTCTATTTAAAAAAACCCGGATCGAAAACAGCATCTATTAAATACAACACAACACTGGCAAATTCCCTACCTCTTCCCAAATCAATCTGAACACTATTCACTGGGCTGCTCCACAAGAAAACACAATCACCGGTTAGTGCTACACAGTACTGTCATGTCAGAAGGCCTCTGCGGGGGAGGCCCTAATGAGAGCTGCTGGACATTCCTTTTTCCTCACAAACACAACAACACTACTGTGGACAAGAGCTGGCCAACCTCCGTTTGCATGTTGGCTCTGACTGGAAGCCGACGGAGGCCACAGACGCCGCTGGAGCTGAAACGAATGACTCGTCTTTTCTCTCCCGGTCAGTAAACAGGCAGACACTGACATCAGACAGAAGGGTGACGGGTACGATCCTCTCTCGCCTTTGTGTTGAGCAGACTCCTCGCGAGGACAGATCCTGCTGCTACAGTGACAGCTGGGATTAGCTCCCACACAGAGACGAAAGTATTACGAAACCAAGTCAAACAGTGAGGGGCTGGGCTAAGTTTTAGGCAATGGGCGGGAAACTAGCCTTGTGCGTCTCACAGGAAAGCAGACTCTGTATGAGCAGGCTTTTAAGTATAATTAACCTATATATGTTATTTAGTCCACCCCTTTTTACATTTTAATTATGACTGGTTCATGTAAGTTCATTTAACCACTACACTACAGAACATCGAGAACGCAATAACTGGCTGGTTGATTTGATATTTCTAGTCCAAAGTGTAACTTGTGCAACCAACCATGTTTTCCCAATTGTGTAAATGTTTTAAACATGTAAAACATAAACTCCAACTAGTACTTTGTAATCCCACAGAGAGGTGCCCCAAACCAGTGCCCAATAATAATAATAATAATCTGCCCAATGATGGGAAATAAATATGTTCAATTCAATCTGCGTTGTTTTGTACTTGTCAACTACTGAAAACAAACAAGACTCCCTTAATTAATAACACCATTGTTAATATTATTATATGACTTCAATCAATGTATGTCATAGACGCCAGTTACTGGTTTATTGGGTATTATGGCATCTGAGCTCATCGTTATGGAGACAGGTTGAACAATAACAATGTGGACATCTCAGAAACACACACCTACAGTATAAACACGCCACACATTTCCCACAATCCAGTACTTCACCTCACGTCTGCCATTGCTAGCTCCTTTACGCAACAGCAGTGCTTCCACCTGCTGTCAAAGACGTCACGTGCAGACGTCACGCATCAAAGACACACAATCTTTAATCTTTTTGCTTTAATAATAACCACACGTTGTCGGGACCACTGACATAAAAGCCGTCACACTCTCACCCTGCCCGGTGGTAAATAAATACAGTATAGATGCCGTGTATGCAGCCTATTCCTGTTTACTATCACAACAGCGAGAAAGCATATGGCGCATTCACTTGTCTCTAGTAAAAATCGACACGTTAATATATCTGTTAATGTCGTTGTTCTGTTACACTGTTCAAACTAAGGCCCGACGTCGCACTGGCTGCTACAACAGCTGTGCGTAAAGGAGCTCAGCACCAGCAGACACTAAATATACCCTGACGCATCCACATTTAGCTGTAAGCTAGCAGTATGTTGTGGTACTGGTTATAGTAGGCTATAGCCTGTCAACTTGCCCGCGTGCTTGAAGTCCATGTATGTTGTTATTCTTTAAGAGCGTAATCCAAAGGACCAGGATCCACACGTTACCGCTATTAAAGCTGCGCAAACCTGCGCCAACATCGCGACGCACGCGCAACCAGAGATTATTTACTGCTGCGAACACACCGATCTTTAACTTTGTTTTTTTCCTCCACCCGTAAAAATAAAACAAACGGCAAAAGTTTCCAAGAAGGTGGTTAGGGTTATGCACAACACGCAGAATTCCAAAATGGCTTCTGTGGCGTAACAAAGCCAGGAGGATCGCTGCCGAGCCGATCCTCCCACTCCCGGGCCTTCCATTGTGGGGCCAGAGCGCTCACTTTAAATCTATTGGACGAACGCAGCGCTGCTGCAGCTCCACGCACCGAAACACTGCTGCTGGTGCACTGAGAGGAATGGCACTATTATTTAAGACTTTAACAACATTGTTATTTATGACACTAACCCCCCACCCCGAGGATTCAACCTAGACTGAAATCCCTGGATCACATACCATTATAATAACAACAATGATAATACCATCACTAATTATATGTTATTAATATACCATTAATATCATATTATACCTATAATAATATAATAATAAAAACTGCAGTGATTTACGTTCTTCCTATACAGTAAAAAAATATATTGTAAAAAACAAAAACAATATAGGGAAATTAGGATAGGGAAAACAACAACAACAACACAGAGCCAAACCATAACTAATCCCTAGACAGATGTAAAAAAAAAAAAAAGAGTGCTGCTGCAATATTATAGCTGTATCTTTACTACAGACATTCTAAAGTGGAGTTTTGGCCAATAAGCCATTGTACTAACTTCTGTACTGAAAGAACTGATAGTTATTACAATGTTATGTTTGTTCAGTCGTATTGGTAAAACAATAACAAACAAAACAAGTGGGTCTACAAGTGTTGGCATGTAGTTCAGGCATAAAACCATGTCATGTATCAGATCACTTCGATAAGACAAACTATTCCATCCTGTTTTTAAGACAACTGACACTGGGAAAGAAAAAAAACTACACACGCAGTATGGAAAGCTGGACAGATGAGTTTGGATCTGATTACACTCAGAACTTTGGGTTTTGAATGACAGAGGGCGGGATATACCTCTGCCAAAGACCATCATATGGGATTGTTAACATTCTCTTTAAGCCTAAATAAAACCACTGTCAAAACTTTCCCATTAAGTGTCCCTGATGCACGTGCGTTTGGGTCAGCCTTTCTCCAAACCACTTATTTGTAACAACCATGGACGAAGGAAAACACTGTGCATGATGTAAACAGAGACCACACATACACGACTTTACGATAAAGAAAATAAAATCAATGACAAACATGGAACGCGCACGTGTCTTTAACAAAAGCGGAAGTATACAGAGGCGAACTGTCCATATTGTGTCTCATGGATACTCTCCAGTTGTTGACGTGACGTTTATGGGAAAAGCCAAGAAGAGATGGAGTGACAGATCAGGTGCCTGACCGCAATTTAATTACTCTTCTGCTGTGCTCCTCTAACCCAGAGAAAATCACCTCAGGTGACTCATTAAAAATTAAATATTCTAATATTCTAAATATAAGCTCGGTGATCTCCTTCCTGTTGATACGGCCATCATCAGGAAAACCGTTGCATATGAGACCTTGTTCTACTGCACCAAAACACTCCGACATAACACTAGTGGCACATTTAGGGACCAAAATGTAGGAGCTATTTTATTAGAAAGCACAAAGTGGAGATATCGCAGCATCTCGTGACAGCAGAAGACACGTGAACTCACAGTCGCAAAAATCCATCCAGAAAACTACTCACGTGTTAATTGTGACAGGGGGCAGCTGCTGGCGACAGTCAAACTGGGTTTTATCCGAAGCTGGTTACATCTAGTCGGTTAAAACTCCACAAACTCCACACAGGGAACTTCCATGCAAAGCGGTACCCGAGCCGACGTTTGCCTTTCCCGCACACGCTAATATTTTCCGTTGAGGGCTGGCGTCACACGCTTTAATCCTAATATGGTCAAAATGACCATATATGGGATCTGCGGCATCGCCCTCATACTGCTCTAGAAATAAAACAGCATCGCTTAGTGGCCACAGAAAAAACAACAATTTCCCATTGTTTCTTGAGTTTCCATCTGGATTTTTACATTACATTCATTTAGCAGACACTTTTATCCAAATCTATCTATCTATCTATCTATCTATCTATCTATCTATCTATCTATCTATCTATCTATCTATCTATCTATCTATCTATCTATCTATCTATCTATCTCTTATACCACATTACCTTGGTAAACACTATCAATCTGTTAATCTGTGTTATTTTAGTTCTTGCAAGCTCAAAGTGAAAGGTTTGACACCTCTGTGCCAACAAGGCCAACAACAACCTCAACCTCAAACCTGAAAAACAGGACATGTGTCATTGTTGGAATGATGGTGATGTGATCCTATTGTCCCCATAGTCACATGCAGTGCAACTCATCCACAGTTCACTGTTCTATTAATCCCACTCCAGTGTGTATAGAGCTACTAGTTCACAGTGTACATGTCTGGTCCACAGTTACTGTCTATGGAGATCTTCATTTTTTTAGTATGGGTAAGCTGCCTCCTACCTGTGCAGCCTGGACACACAGATCGCTGTAAGTAAATGACACCTCACAACTTGCTAACCTGGTTTAACTGTGGTTTGGCTAGATTTGGCTTCTGTTGGATAGCACGTCTCATCTCGTGACTGCTTTCTCATTTACAGACGCCTACTGTGAGAACTGTCTAACAGCAGCACAAGGTAGAGTGGACAGCTGATCAACTAGCTTTAGAGCAAGATACAATGTTATTAAAAGATACACACTGACTGATCACTTAACTGGCACCTGATTAGACTTGTGTTCAACACATTAAACATGGCACATATTTTTGCACATAACAACATATATACACTGACCTTCAGAGATTGAAAAGGCTATGAAAGAAGCGCCGGCTGAAAGGAGACAGACAGTAGTTGAGAACCTCATCAGCGGTGGCGTGTGTAAGAAACTGCTGTCTCACAAGAATGACCACAACACCAACGACAAACTGATGTCCTCCTGCAGTCATCTGTTTGGTAAGTGCTGAAGGAAACAAAATGGATTTGCATAGTGATTTCACGTTTATAGTCACATGATTATTTTTTATTTTTGAATCTCTACCCAGATTTTCATTATGACCAGTTTCGTGAAGCTTTGGTGGATAGAGAACCAAAAAACCTGGGCATAGTCCTGTGTTATGAGCAGTCCACAGCATGTGTAGGAGTAAAACGGCAGTCTTTTCAGGTAGGCTGTGTATAAATTGCAGATTGTCTATGTATAATCATTTATCTTCCAAATTTGACTAAACTGCTAACTAACATTGTTTATTTCTTGCGGCAGGATTCCAAAGACACATTTACAGAAAGTGTCATTGATGCTTTACTTCAGGAAAACAAGGAAAATGTGCGCATTGCTGAGCCTATACACACAGCTTTACCTAAACAATCAAGAGATGAGTTGTGAGCACAGCAACCTCCTTTTGCTTACTATTGGATGTATCAAACTGTGTTTGAGTATCATGATTCATAATAAAGAAATTATTGAAAACTGAAAATCTGGACTGTATCCTTTACCTGTACTTGGCATCTAATTTCATCAATGTGTGAATAAAACAATTTAATTTGGTTTCCGAATGGTTATAATGTATTTTAGAAGGGAACAAAGCAAATAGTTTCCCTTTGTTTAAACCAATGCCTGTAACTCCACTGGTGTGTCAGCAATCAAAAGATCCCAGGGCCCATCTAACAATTAAGAAGCATAAAATAACACACAACACATGTCCCAGTGTAACTATCCTACCCTCTGTCCTGAATGCTCAGAAACACTATGTGCCATGCAACAGCATTCCCACTAGTATGAGGACAGAAAAACAATAGTGTGAGTACTGTTGCACGGCAACAGTTAGGAAAGACAAAACCACCTTGTCAGCTTCCTCACCCCTCACCCCACTGATGACTGATCACAGCAGAACATGTTTGTTTACCTCGCAGTCTTCACTCATCTGCTGCCCTGCTTTCTAAAAACAAACACAGATACGAACTAAAACATCCGGGGAGCTGTTTTATGTTGCTAACAGATCATATTGGAATGTAGCCTCTGCTCATGGCAGCCTACGGTCTTCGGGTAGGGGGCGCTGTTGGAGCCCGGAAGAGTTGAAAATGAGGATGATGATGTTGTTGATGGGTAGCTCGGGATTGAGAGGAGAAACACAACCGCCACTTTATTCTCCTCCCGTGATGTGGGTAAATGTCCAACACTCGTCGCGTGGATAAAAGAAGGAAGTTTTTTTTCTCTCTCCCTCTCTCTCTCTACACGGTGAAGGTAAGAAAATGATGAGTGAAGAGTAATAGGCACCGGTATTATCAACTGCCTCTCTCAACCGCTACTGTACATCCGTAAATAAAGAAAGGCAGCATCTGTCTGACGTTTAAATAAGACGTCAGTTGACCGTTTGTTATAAATATACGTGTAGATATTTATGCCATCTTCGGTTCTGTCTGTGTAAAGATCCGACTCGTGTTGTCACGGTAACAAATCAGTGGGGTAGCTGCTGTCATCAGGCGACTATAGACATCTCGATTAAAGGGCAGCACCGTGAGGATAAAAGGTAAAATACAAACCTTCTCAGTGATAACAACAACCATAATAATACTAATACGAAAATCACACGAGACAGTGGTTAACACAAATGTTTTCATATTGTATGGGTATGTTTTTAATTCACCTACATGTAATATATGTGCGCCCAGGCTAACGCCCAGTGTAACACTACCTCTGTGCGCAGGGTCTCCATTGACATAGAACATAAATAGAAACTGCATTGATTAGATTTATATCACTGTGACACACGGAAATGGAGATCAGTCAGCGGCTAGGTCTGATAGGGAGGAATGGCAGGAATGTGATGAGTGTGATAAAAACACACAGGGCAGACAGAGCCGCCTTTGTTGGAGGCAAATTGTCCTGCTCTTATGATCCCAGATCCCAGTGCAGCCTATAAGCGCTCATGTCCACAGACATGTAGATGTCCATCTAATTCCACAGTCTTCCGTTTGATTCACCAGCTGGGGGTCGAGGCTACATGCTGTGTGTTTCCTATTCAGAGTGTGGATGTGTGGTGTCCAGAGATGGAGAGCTATGAGGAGTTCTGCCTGCGGAGTCTGGCCACGCTGCAGGAGGAGGGGAAGCTCAAGAGGATGACATGTGAGCCACTGTCTTCCCTGCAGGCTCGCTCTGTTATTTGTTTTTATGGGAGAGCTGTGCTTTCGCCACTGGTAAGGAATGAAGGAAGACAAGACTCTTCATTAGACAAAGCCATAGCGAATGATGTATTGAACAGGCTTAATGTCCAGATCGAGCAATTTCCTCTCTCAAAAATATTATTAATAGTAAATGCACTTAAACACGCTTATACAGTTAAACCTAAATTGAATTGTAACATGTATAAATGCAATTTCTTTGATGATGAGGAACATCAAGGCTGTTAGATCAAGGCTGTCAGTTGATCAGATGAAGCTCAAGAGTTTTTTTTCCATCGTCTTTTTCCAGCTGAGTGCTGAGCAGCGCTCTGAGATGTGCGGCCACAGAGAAAGGGCGGTCCGGCAGGAGGTGAAGAGACAGAACCACCAAAGACACAAGCTGCTGGCCCAGATTCAGGACATACTGGATCAAACTCAGGTCAGTAGCACAGCAGACCTCATCACAGGCCTGGTTGTGTAGTGGTGAAGGGAGCAATCCAGCATGATCCAAAACACAGATAATTAACTCTAGACAATCTGACATATGAATTTTTTTAAAGCTTTTTGTGTGTCATGATGGTTAAATTGCTTTAAATTGCTCAAATCAAAAAAAAAATATTTATTTGATGATTTGATCATCAATTCTGATTGTTTCCAAAAAGACACAGAAAGTGCTGAGTGAAGACGCTGCCAAGGTCCCCGTGTCGAAATCTGCCAGCGGCTACACACTGGTCACTGACGCACCTGGACTTCTCACAGACCCTGGATTTGAGCCTCAGCCAAATGATCTGCCTCCCACTCCATGCTCCGAGACCCCCAGCCTCAGCGGGGAGAAGGTAGAGCGGAGCGATGAGGAAGAGGACATTAGTTTGGACAGCCTTCTCAAGAAATCAAGAGAGTATGTGAAGAGAGAGCAGGGGTCAAATGTCACCCGCGCAGCCACGTTTGAGACTGTCTCTGACAAGGACACCGGTGTTGAGTTTGGATTCAGTCTGCACCATAGCCCCATCGGCACACCTCAGACCCAGATCCCTCACCAAAATCTATATGACCCCAGTCTCCAAACTTCTGGCTGCCTGTCACCTGGTCTGCCTGACCGTTATGCCTGTCTCCCTAGTCCAGAGTCCAGTGTTAGTCCCTGTGCACGGAGACGCAGACCACGGCCAGTTTCTACAGGCAACATCCATATTTCATTTCCCATTGGCCCGGCAGACCTTGTCCCTCGCAGTCCGGGAAGGTCAGGGGAGGGTGCTAGCATGCCAGATAGAGAAGACTCTCTTACAGGGGCCACAATGTCATTGGATCACTGGAGCTTAGGGTGGAGTGAAGGTGGGGGTAATGTCAGCGGGAGTAGCAATTGGCAATCTAGTCATTGTGGCAACAGTCCCATGCACGAGGCCTGTAGCCCAGTTAGCGTCTCAGTGCCTAGCCCGATGGGTCACCATGACCGTCCAGCTGCAGGTTTCCGCCGGCGTTGCCACACCCTGGACAGCCAGTTGCATCCCCACCCCTCTGGTGTGGAGCATATAGACCGCAGCCAGGAGAGGGTCCCTCGTTTCATGGCAGGAGTTACATGGTTGGCTCCAGGTCGCCGCACCACGGCTGCCCCCTTAAACCAGGCAGACAGTCCCTCACTGTGTCTGCCGAGGCCCCTCATGACCCCTGATGGGGTTCAGATAACACCGAGGATGGAGCATGATGATCCGCAGAGGCCAAACAATGGAAGGATGAAATCAGCCGTCCTCAGAAATGCACCAGATACAGAGGCTGACAAGTCAGGTGACTCTCTCCCCCTCTGTTTTCGCTTCAGTCTACAGAGTCACGCTGTCTCATTGCCACAGATCGTTTCGATTAGACATTGTCTTATTCATGTGGTTGTTTGTGTCTGTGAACAGAGCAGCCCCAGAGGCGAGCGCAGGCTCTAGAGGACATGCAAAGACGTCTGGAGGAGGAGCACGCTCTGCAGATGTCGTCGCTTCTGGCAGAGCAGGAGAAAGAGCAGCATCGCCTCCGGCTGGTGAGAAAAGAGAATCACATAATATCTATTCTACTGTACATATTTATTGCACAGTGTGTTACCTGTTATTGACAGGATAACTGTTTTGTAAAGGTGTTTGCGTACCTGTATATGCATGTGTTCAGGAAGTGGAGGAGACAGAGAGAAGGCTGAAGGAGCGGGGGTGTTTGCGGCCTCTGAGTGGGGATGGTTGTGGGTGGAACTGTCCAGGTCTAAGCCCTGCCCGCACCCCATCTGATCGATCACCCGGACACACTATAGGTAGCACTTCATCACGCTCACTTATCATATTGATTTGCGTATATAAACAGTAGAAATTGATAAATATTTTAAAACTGTTATTCACTGCAGGTTTTCCCAGTCCCGTGAGCTCCAGTGTGATCCCTCCCTCTGTCCAGCCTCCTGTGTATCTGTGGGGGCCCACTTGGGCTGCAGGCAAACCTCGAGCAAGGCTAAGTCTGGTGGGTGTCCCCTCACAGATGTGTGTGAGGGAGCTGAATGGATTTTCACGTGGTTCACTATGTCGCCGTCTTCACGATGACCTCTTGCACACCTGCTGTGATCTGCAGGTTCTGACAGCAGAGCAGCAGAGGGCCTTCAGTCGACTGGGTGCCATCACTCGGGGGTTCCTCACGCGCAGACTGCTCAAAACAGAGAAAGTCAAACATCTGCGTCAGACCATTGCGGTGAGGTTACAGTTTCTGACACACACAAAAAACACACACACACACATACATACAAGCACTTGCTAAAATATGCATAGCAAATCAAAAACACAATGCATATTTATGAACTGTATAAATGCATCCGTAGGATACACAGGAGTTCATCCGATCATTCCAGACCGAAGCTCCACGGAAGGAAAGCAGCATCTCAGCACAAGATCTGTCCCTGGAGGAGAGAGTTAGAGCACAGGTACGGATGTGTAGTGACTGTCTACAGATGTGCAGTTTTTATTGCATTTACAAACACACACTATATCTTTTGCCTCCCAGTTACGTGCAGCTCTGTATGACATCCATGACATCTTCTTTGAAATGCCCCTGGGTGATCGTTTAGCGTTGCTGCAGCAGGAGAGGGAGCTCCGTGCAGAGAGGAAGCTGCGGGACCTGGTAACGAGCGACAACATACAAACAGTCAATCAGTCACAGTTAATCAAACGACAGATGTCTGTCACAAAGAGTGATTTTTTTTTTTTCCTGATCGTGTGGAACCTGCAGGAAAAAAACAAGTGCGTGAAGGAAAGAGTGGTGCTGTCTGCTGCCACACAGAGGTCTCTGGACAGGAAAAAGAGGCAAGAGGCGCACACAGTATTCCGCAGTTTTCCACATATCCAACCTCAATGGGATTTAATGAATTAGTTAATGTATTTTTTTAAGATGGGATTTTTTTCATATTTGTAGTTGCATGAGAGTTGGTGAATCCCCGGCACAGACCAGGAAGATGCAGCAGAAGCCTAAGAGCCCCACTACCAACAGGTGTTT